>VXAX01002993.1:159401-349831 GCA_013399835.1 Leptocoma aspasia | reverse complement strand
CCCCCCGTCAAAGCAGAGCAGTAGGGTGGATCAGAGGGAGGAAGGGGAGACGCCAGGCAGTAGCACGGGGCCGTGACCCGGGATTACTGGAGCACATGCCAAGCCCCACCACTGCTTCCCTGGGTGACTTCAGGTGGGTCACTGCCAGCCTGATTTTCCAAGAGGACAAAACCATTCCAGTTCCACCGAGTCCACGCCAGACAGAAAGGATACAAAGTTCAATTAGCCTCTCCGGGTCCTGGTTTATCCAGCTGGAAAACTGCCGGGACAAGGAGACAGGCTGGAACTAATTAAAGCTTGCAAAGTGTTTCGAAACTCTCCGCCAAACGGCAGGGAAGGAAGGAGGCATCAACGAGTCCCAGCTGATCCATGACCCCAGCCAGCCCCGTGTCCTCGCACCCCCATCCATCAGGCTCGGCTTCCCTGCAGGCCGAGCCCATGGCTGCTAAGCGGGCACCCGGCCGGGCAAAGCTCCCTGGCACGGGCTGGCATCCTGCCACGGCTCCTCTTCCCGGCCAAGTCACAGGACTGCACAAAGGGCAGCGAAAGGGCGAGTGTTACTTACAGCACCAACAGGGTTTGATCTGCCCCTTGGAAAAGAGAAACAACAACCCCCAAAGCCCAAGCAACAGCGGCAAAAACGGCACCGGCAAAATTATCTCAGGAAAAACTTCATGGTCCTAAACACGGCCAGTTTTTTTCTTCCACACCCTACCAGCCCTGCAAGGTTGCTACACCTGACGGCCAGGAGGGAGTCCCACACCCTAAAATCCAGCCTCAACCTGCTCCTGCCGCCCTGGCATGCACCACCAGCGGCTGCAGGCAGCAAGGAGGAGAAGGAGAGGAGGGAAAGGAGGTGACAGGGATTGAGGGAAGCAAGAGCTGGCAAGAAGGGGGGGCCCTCTGCCTGCCTGCCACGGGGCAGCCGCAAGAGATCCATAGAGATGGACTGCAGGGGTATCAAGGGGAAAAATTACAGGGGGAGGTGAAGCCAAGTTAATTACACCAGACTGCTGCACCCACCTCGTTGGGCATGAGCAGCTCGGGAAAGCTCAGCTACTGCTGCAAGACTTCCCTGAATGTCTGCCTTCACCAGGTCCTTGAGATGCCAAGCCAGCAGCATGTTTTGGGCAAAGAAAGGACTCAAAGACTGCGTGGGATCCCTCACACCAAGGTCCTGCCCCTTGGAGATGCTGCCCACCACAGCATAGGATCCTCTGGCTGCAAGAAAAACATCACAAACCTTCCTTTGGGAAGCTGAGGCCTGGACCTGGCTCAGGATTTGGGGTAAAGCAGGGGGCAGGGTGCAGAACAAAATAACAGTGATTGATGGGCATCTGTGGAGCCAAGGGCAGCAGCTCTGTCAGCTCTCAGCAAGCCACCAATGTGCCACAGCCAGCCAGGGAGCCGGGGCACCGCAGCCTTCCAGCATCGATGCGTGCCCGGAGCCATGCCAGGGACAGGCACGGGCAGGAGGCAGCATTACCAGCTGGAGCCTAACTGGAAAGGTCTAAAGGTTAAACCTACACAAGGCATGATACATGGTGTGCCCATGTCCACAGAAATACAGCTCAACTGGGAGAGAAGGGGGAAGGGAACAGGTTGGAAAATGCTGCCCGGAAAGTTTATGTGGAATTGCTCCATCTCTCTTCTGCAGATGTCTTACAATGTTTGAGCTGCTGTTAGCAATCCACCACCCCCTCTTGTTTCTCTAGGAATTTGGGACGACAATCCTTAACTGCTCCAGTTTTCATCAGTGGCAGCTAGTCTCACTGGCCAGGGCAACAGGACACAGCACCAGGCTCCTCTCCAGACCACAGCATTCCTGTCTCTGGTACCCCAGTCAGCTCTGCAGCCGTTCAGAAGTGTTAACTGAAGGGACACCACATCCCCATGCACATAAGCAGCTTAGAAGTCATACTGCTCCAAAGCTGTTTCCAAAGCCAAAAAATGCAATGCATTAAAAAATAAAAAACAATCTGCACTTCATGGATCTCAAGGGGATGCAACTGTTTGGATGGAAGATTCAGAAGAAATGAAGGAGAGGCAATTTAAGCAGTCAAATTGCTGGAGTTATGGCAACTTGGCAGTGGAAGCTTCAAAACGCAGGGACAGATCCTGTGTGGCGGAAGTTCCCTTTGCCTACTGCAGGAGCCAAGACCAGCCTGTAACAGCATCAGCAACCTACACCCCGAGGTGGCAGGAGCCTTGGATGGGAGCAGAAAGTCAAAATGGGCTGCAAAATGGCAGCAATTCAGCGGCAGCTGGTGCTAAGTGAGAAGCAAGGTTCATTTCAAGGAGATTATAGTAGCCCCTGCCAAACAGGGGAGGTCTTTTTTTGCAATTTTTACGAATACACTTCCAACATCAGTGCACAGTTCTGGTTAAGAAAGCACTTGTCTTCTAACTCTGCTTTCAGTGACTTATTTATTGTTTTCCCCAGCTTAAATAAATAAATAAACATATAGATAATTATTTCTTTTTGGGGCCTGAAGTCACAGAGATTCATTCCCTTCTTCTAGGATTGAAAGATTTACAAAAGCCTGAAGAAACTCCTCAATCATTTTTATTTAAAAAAACATGGAAAGCCAGTAATTCCTCAGGATGAAAAAATCAAAGTAAGCTTTACGAGTTCTGACTTTTTTTTTTTCCAATCAGGTCGTTAATTCAGTTGCTGAGGTGACAGACACATATATGAGACTCTCCAAAGATGTGGCAAACACGTAATGCTGTCACATATTGTGGGCCAAACACACTGGTGCAAAAAAAGGGGGTGAGGTTCCTCTGCCACAATAACCCTAATCTCGGTGTATTTTCAGGAGCTGGGCTTTAACCTGGATTAATTAATTCAAGATTTACAACTAAGCAGCATCTAATCCATGTCCTTTGGAAAGTTAACCCTCGGCTAAGCCCCAGCCGCTGTCAGCCGAGGAGGAGAGGACACGAGACCCGGAGAGAACCCGGGACCTCGTTCAGCCGAAGCTGTTTGCAGCTCCCCTGCTTTTCGTTTGGGCAGTGAAACTCCTCTGAGCCACTCCCCGTGTGGAGCGAGATGCTCCTCACATCTCTGCCGTGCTGTCACTCCGGGGACTCAAACACGACGCAGAAAGGTGCGACTGCACGGCACCCTCCTCCGGCCCGGCTGGGGCTGCCAGGGCAGCAGCATCCTGCCCGTGCCTGCTTTTCCACCACAACCGGCCGCGAAAGCCCCCGCCCAGCCCGCTACGCCAAACACGGATCATCCAAGTCCGCTCCCCTCTGGTTTCAGTCCGGACAGGACCGAGCCCTTCTCCTTTAGGGCAGAGCTCGGGAGCACGGCGTGAGCCACAGGGGAAAGGAGCCGCCGGTCCCCCACCCGTGACAAGAACCACACGTTTCGTTTCCTTGGGGCGCACAGGTCCGGTCCCCCCGCTCCCCGAAGCCTGAGATGCTCCAAGTTGGTGGCGGGACAAAGGGCCGGTACCGCCGGCGGCACCCGCGGCCGGGGCAGCCCCCACGGCCGCAGCCCCCGGTGAAGCGGCTGGGGCTGCCGCTGTCCGAGACCGAGCGGAGGGACGGAAGGGAAGGGAAGGGGGGAAACCAAGCCCCGGGGGTACGGAAAGGGCCCCACGCCCCTCCCCGCAAAGGCACAGGTCCGGTACCAAACTTGAAGGGGAACGCGATGGGGTGGGGGTCCCGAAAACCGCCGGGAACTTCTTCCCCGGGCGGCGGTGGCATCGCGCCCAAGTCCCGCCGCAGCAGCCGCGGCCCCGCCGCCCCTTCCTTACCTCCGGCGTGTGTCCCTCGGGCTCCGCCGCCTCCAACTTCCTCCGCGCCCCGAAGAAGNGGGCTGGCGGGGAGGAGGGTCTCGCCCGCCCGCCTCGGAGCCGGCGATGCGAGTCCCGGGCTGTGCATGCTCTGCAGGGGAGGGGAGGGGAGGAGGAACGGGAGGAGGAGGCGCCGGGAGGAGGGGGGCTGGAGCCGGAGCCGGTCGCTGGGGAAAGGTGCCGCGCAGGCAGCCGGGCTGGTGCCCGGGGAGCTGCTGCCCTGCCCGCTCCGCGCCGGCGGGGAGCAGCTCCGGGGACGGGGACACCGAAGGGTGCGGGGGTGTCTGTGTGTAACCGGGGACGCCCATCCCTCTGCCCTGCCTCCGGGAGTGATCCGGGCCACTTGCACGCAAAGGGATGCGCGGGGCTGGGCAGCGCCGCTGCGAGTTTGGCCCGGGTCGGTCCCGGTCCCCGCCCGACTCCGGGGCGAGAGGAGGCCACCGTTCAACAACACACAGAGGAGGCTCAGACATGATGGGAAGATTAATTTAACCAATTGAAACAGCAGGGGGAATTCAGGTAGGTGGAATTTAATTATTGGATTTGGAAGAGAAGATGTGTGTCTCCAGAGCTGTCAAGAACACTTAAAAAATAAAATCATAATCATCAGTTTTTGGTATTCCGGCAACACCTTAGTGCTGGGCCATGGTCCTGCAAGGATGGCCCTCAGCTGTCATCCCGGTCCCATGGGGTGTTCCTTGCTGGCTCCATACACAGCCCAGCACAGCAGGTCTGGCCACACAGGGCAGCCGAAGTGGGAATTATAGACCTTGCTGAGGGGAAAAAACTCACCTAACACAATTACAGAGTAGGACTCCAGAAAAGAGCTGTCTCACCCAGCTATCCCTGCTCACCTGCCTGAAGCTGCTCTTCCGATCTTGCCACTGACAAGTATTACATGAGCTGAGCAAACCTTTGCAGAAGACATTAGAGAATAAATTAAGTATTGGAGCAGATGTGAGTCATTCATGTTAGTATAAAAACTATAGAACAAACCCCATAAAAACAGGAATCCATGCATAAAGTAACATATGGAATGAAATAGAGATAAGATGTCAAATGCTGGAAAGTCCGATGCGCATGTTGTGAACAACCTCTCCTATGCATTTCCCACACACTCCTCCTGGCTTTATTATTTCCTGCAATTGTTTTCTGTCACTTGCTAATTTATCATTTGCGATCTTCATCCTCTGTCCTCTGATTTATTTCCAGGGCTCAATAAGCCCTTCTCCCTAACATAATCCATGCCTCTCAGGCCCAACATTCACAGAAAGATGCCCAGATAAAAATTTCATTAGCATCCACAAAAAGGGACATTTCTCTTTCATTGTTTTAAAGCCGTGTGACTTTGAAACACCTTTACCAGAATGAAGAAATCCAGGTCCAGCAGGCATTTAGTTTGAACTTTGTTTTACAGCCAGGCAGGAGGAGAACTAACCAGGTGGGAAGAGGGCAGAAAGCCCTCATGCCCTGGTGAGCCACCAACCTGATGTCACATGAGAAGCCCACACCAACTTGAAAGTGCATCTTGTTCCCATGGTGTGCATCATTTGTCATGCCAATTAACCTTCCTCAGCACCACGTTCAGGGTAGCTGCACTGTCACACTTCACCTCTGCCACCATGAGACGTCTCTGCCCAACTTAGTTGGGACCTGCAGGTGCCGTTCTCTCCCCAAACTGTTGCCTTATGCTTTTTCCAGACAGCCAGGGTAAAACACCTGAGCAGCTTTCAGCAGCTCAGGCACATCAGTGGTAGTTTTTATGTGGCTTATAGTTGTTTTCTTGCCTTATGCTTATCCCTGCTGTTGGGACAGACTGGTTGCTACCTCTCACATACCTCCTTTGGATCAGAAATGGCTTTCTGACCAAAAAGATCACCTTGCAACAAGTAGAAAATAGCCACGGGTGTTTTCCTGCCTGGGACAAAGTGACCTTGGCTATTGTTAAACAGTGTTCCCCAACACATTTTCAGAGGGTGCTGAGTTTTTCCTACCAGACCTCCCTCTGTGCAAGGAGAGTTTTTGCAGATAAAGGCACCTGGAGGGTGTTATCATTCAAAGCTGGATTAAAAACCTTGTCTTTTTTGTAGGTCAGACTTTCAGGGGAAGCTATTACAAAATACAGAGGGGAAGTATAGAAAATATCAAGGAAATACATTACAAATTAGATTACAGGTAAGGTAATAAATAGGACATACCTGACAAAAATGCAATCAGATAATGCTTTCTTATTACCTTGAGAAACAACTCCCTCTGCTGAGGGAAAGCTTCACTGGCAGGGCTCGGTGCCGTGATGGATAACTCGCTGTGCCCAGCAGAGAACGGGCAAAGGCCCGGTGCTTCCCTGCTGGCACTGCCACCACTCCAGCCAGGAGGGGACACTCTACAAATCCCCGCTCTGGGCGGGTGTCCCGTGTGAAGGCAGGAGACCCGAGGAGCTCTAGCAATGCGTCGTTCCCAAGGAAGTATATTCCTCCTGACGGTGTGCCTGTGTGCTGGGACAGATAATGTATCAAGCAGATGATGGTAACAGCTATTTAAACAAGAATAAGGCAAGAATACAAATCTGGAGGTTCAGAGTTATTTGAAGTCATAGACTTTCAGAGACTTGTATAAAAATCCTACTGCAATTCCATTAAAAACATGGCAATAAAAAAAATCATCTGTTGTATTATTGAGCCATATCTTTCCCATTTCTCTAATTTTTCATCTGCCAATCTCAGCTGCTTCACAAGTGAGGTCCATAACATATTACCTGTTTCCAACACCAAAAAAATTTACAGGCAGTACACTCAGAGACAAAATAACAATCTAGGAAATAGGGGCTGGCATTTGTTGGTATCAGTATTGAAAAGCTGATGAAAATGACTGTTTCGTGAAAGGAAAAATAGGACATGATTTCTGAGTGGAAGGGGGAGTCTTCACAATCACAGCTTCAGATGATGGCCCTTCAGAGTTCTTTAAGGAAGGGGTGGAAGGGTATCTTTCCTTGCTGTTTCAAGGGCATCTGTAAAGCACATTTCAAGGGAATCTAATCTCACTGGGTCTACAAACCAGCTGGGCACTGCTTCAGTGCAGTTTTTACTAGGAATACTCTTGGGTTTGAGTTCAGTTCACATCTGAGATTCCATTCACAGAGTGTTTCTTTTCCAAAAGGATCACAAATACTTTGCAGTTTTTTCTCAGAAAGTTGAAAGGAGCTTAAACAGATACAGTCAAGAAGTGATCAGAGGAAAGGATCAAAATCCACCCCCAACCTGGGGGTACTGAGGAGTCTCAACTGAACATGGGAGGTTATTGTAAGATGGAGGAGCCCCACTGAGCTCTGGATTGAAAGGGGCTTCTAGGACAGAGAGCTCCACTGCCAGGGGAGGATCTGGTCCAGTCAGTGGCTTGGGGTAGCCCAGCACTCAGTGCACCATCCCCATGAAGAGGTGCTGCTTGCAGTAGCACGTATATCAGAAAGACTGTGTTTGTTTGCAAAAAATAAGAGCTCATCGTTTGAAAGGGCCGGCATGGTAATAGGTGCTGGATTTCATTCAGTGGTGCCTCTGTGCTGCATGCTCCAGGCTCAGGGGAAGAAGCTCATTCAGAGGTTTCTCTCGCACCTCTGGCAAAGGGTGCGCTACACTTACTGAATTTAACCACGCTGAGGACAGGGCAAGGAGAGGAGGGCAAGCACAACAAGCTGCTCCCAAATAGCTGTTTTGGCAAGTGCTGAGCGTGTTTCAGCAGGAGCCCAGCTGTCCCTCGTCACCAGCAGCAGAGGTGCCAGCCTGGGTGCAGAGGCTCCAGGACAGCAAGCCAGCACACGCCCTGGCCCAGCACCACCCCACAGCCCCAGCCTGCTCCCAGAGGTGACTCAGAACCATTCGATACGCCTCTATGGGTGGAGCTGTGCTTCAAATGTGAACAGTCAAGTCAGTGACTTCCAGGTTTGTATTTAATACTGGAACAAAGTTCCCTTTTCCGACCTGTAGCTTTTCAAAAAGCCTCTGGGTCACTTGTTCATTGTGAGGAGAGGAAGAGCAGAAGTCCTTTGCACAGGAGCAAGGAGGTTGTTGCTTTGTCATGGGGGTCCCCAGCTCTGCAGCACTTGACACCACCATGCCACGGCCCCATGGAAAGCTGCTGCAGGGGTGCAAGTATGAGCTGAGCTGGTGGTTCCTACCCATAGCTACCATCTCACACAGCCCTCAGCTTTGTGAGGGCAGCAAAGGCTCTCTACCACCTCAGGCAGTACCCTGCCATCTCAAAAAACAGCTTCCATGATGGCTGTTCAAGATAATGCGAACAGTATTCCACATTTTTGTGGCAGGCAAGATCTGCCTTTGTTTTTGTGCTGTAACAGAAGCCAAAAAAATCAGAGCAGTGCTTATATGAAAAATGTTCTCCCTGTGTGCCCTTGGAGAAAACCAAAAATGTTAGAAAGAACTCTGGCCTAATACCAGGAGAATTGTAAGTTAAAGTATTAAAAAAACAAAACCAAAACTTTTGTTGGCTGTCTCCTCTCCCTTGCTGAGGTAACAGAACTGTAGCTTGTCCTACGTCTGCAGCTTAAATGGGAGGGTCAAACGTGAAGCACTCACCTTCTCCTCTCGGATGATGATATCACTGTGCACCTCCTCACCTACTGCTGCACTCAGAAAGGGAAATGCAGGAATTCCTGCAGGCTTTTTGCCACTATCAGTGTTGCAAGATCTCTTCCAGTACCTCTAAAGGATTTTTTTTTCCTTTTAATTAAACCACAAGCATTCTTCTCTAGCAACTTTCCATGATGGCATCTCCAGTTAATTAAACGTTTATGCTGTCAGGAAATGCTATGCATTAAAAAAAATAAAATAATGAGGAGAGCTACTTTAATAGCATTTGTTAATTGAAACTCTCATCAAGTCAACTGCAACAACAGAAGCTGCTTCCCGAGTCAATGGGCAAGAGCACACACCCAGACATTTGCCTGCAGTTCCTACAAGTCAGACTCCCACCTCCAGGCTACTGTCTGTGGCACTGATGGATGAGGCAGCACTGAGCTCCCTCACTATTGGAACAACTGCAAAGACTTCTCTGTAGTAAAACTAGAAGAAGGTTGGGGGGAATTCTTGCTTACCTCAAGGTATTCTCCATCTCCAGCAACTGCAATCAAATGGGCACCCACTTGTACAATTCACATGATCCCCAGTCCTTGTCTCCATTTGCTGGAGCACAGGTTTTTCTGGACTAGATGCAGCCTTTACTCACAGTATCTCCAGGTACCCAATGATGCCAATTGAAGCAGGTATGGGAACAAGGAGAAAAGCAACAGGAGATTTGAAGGGAGACACATTGACTTCAGTGTGTGACTGAGGGACGTTTTAGCAAAGAACAGTTCCCTTGGACAGTGCTCTTCCACTGAAACCACCTTCAGTACTGTTCACTGGCTGCTCTTGGCCAGTCCTGCCTCTGGGCTTTATTGCTACAATAAAATCTTCTGCATCCTGTCTGTCCCCAGATGTCTCTGGTGCTTGTTAGTCTCTCCTTATGCTCCCATTTTCTGGAAAAAGCTCCTGGATAAGCATTGCTGATCCCACAGCCTGGTTTTTCAGTGTTTTGGTGGGGTAAGTTGCCTAGCTCCAGGTCACTCCACCAGCAACCAGTGGCAGGCACTGCAAATGGCCACAAAGGAGCATTTGAGACCAAAGGCAGCAGAGAGTTTTATGGGCCAAGCTGCAGCAAACGAGCAATAAACAGAGCACAGGGCAGGTGAATCTTTACCCACAGCAGCTGAGCCTGTGAGGTCCTGGGCACCCTGCAGTTCCCAGCACAGCTCTGGTAGAACACATGCTCTGGGTGACCCCAGGGCTGCTGGGACTTCAAGGGGAAGCAAAGCTGCTCACCTGCCTCCCAAGGAGCTGTGCTCCTGTGTGCATTCACACAAAGGCACACATCCCCCCATATCCATCTCTAAAACCAGAGAACCCTGCTAGAATTCAGACCAAACCCTTTTGTTGCTTTGAATATGCTAAATCAGTCCCTTTTAGCCAGCTGCAGGACTGTCTCTCAGACACACTGAAGCCCATAATTGTGGTTTGGACAGGTGACACTCAACAGAATAAAGAACAAGTCATGTGATGGGTGAGAGAACACATTAGCTAAAATAAAGCTTTGTCCTTAAAGCACCTTTAATGCCTCTGTCCTTTTGTGTGCAGGTGTTAAGCAGACTTCAGAATTAAATCTCTATTTCTGGGATATGTAAGTGTGGCCCAATGCCAACTGGGATCTAGGCATCTATTAACACAGCTGGCAATATGTAATATTGCACCAAGCACTTTTGGGGAAGGAGGGTTTTCACAGCTGGGTAGAAAGTTTTACCCTCATCTTCCTCCTATAAAATTTTTCATAGAAAAAGATCCTGACTGTTTATCTTGCCCTTCTCCTGAGAGATACAAAAACCGGACACAGTGAGCCACATGTCACCTTACTTCTTAAGATTTTAATCCCATTATTTAGGTGAAGTGTCTAGGAATAGACATTTCTTCATACACAATCCAATGCTTTAAGCATAAAGACAGTGATTTCTATTTGATCAGGCAACCTCCCTCTCTCAGTACAAAAGCTCCAAGGGGCTAACAACTATTAACCCCACAGCTTCCTAAAAAATAGTTAACAAGCAGTTACTCTGTAAAAAAAAAGAGTGAGTAATGTCAATGTCTGTGCTTGCTCCATGTTGATCTTTTCATAGGATCCACTGTGATGTCTAACACAAAACCACACACGGTGCTAGAAATCCTGCCAACCGACAAGGGAATGGTATTCTGCCCTGAACGTGCTCAGGTGGATTTACATCTCCTTTCCCATCACCAAATCATTGCTGTTGGTTAGACAGCAAAGCAGCAGCTTGATTCCCCCACTAGCAGGACAAAATTTCAAGGCTGCTGTTTAGAAAACAAAGTAATGTTTAATTGCACACATTTGTTTTACTGTTATTGAGCAAGAACAAGTCAGAAGCCCAACAGCATTATTTTTCTTTCCCCGCATAGAACCTCATGAATGCATTCAAACCTGTTAGAGTTTGTTAGTCCCAGAGGGTCTTGTTGAACCAGAACGATCAATAGATGCAAACAGAGCAGGTAAAGAGGCAATCAGGGCCCTAGAAACTTGAAATATTTTCCATTAGGACACCTTAATAACTTCCCCTGAACAAGTATTTCAATGGCTGGTGCTACAAGCAAGGAGACATCCCAGGTAGGAGCAGTCTGGGCGAGACACAGAGGGATGAAATGCATCTTGATTTTACCACCTGGAGCAAAATGTGCCCTGGACAGCAAGATGTTCTCCAAATAGCTTGGGCCATCCCATGCAGGAGAAGTATTTCACAGGAACTTCTGCATGTGGAAGATAATTGGAGGGAACCGCTCCAGCATTCGGGGTTCTGATCTCCTCGCAGTAATGAGCGCACAAGCAGGGGATGCATATGCATGAGAACATAATTAGGAGTGGTAAAACCTGGAAGATTTTCAAACTCTGTGGCAATTACCAACTTAAACACACAAAAAATTAAGATAGCCTTATACCCAAAGGAAAGTTATTATCCAGAGTGCCTTGCCTCATTATAGTTAGCTGGAGCTCAAACAGCAGGCTGGTGAGCAGGGGAGAGTTGCCTTCCATTAGCAGCAGGTGCTCTCCCTGGGATGGAGGCAGGATGCTGGCTGCTCTTGCCCAGACATCGCAAATGGTCCCAGAATGCTTCATGGGAACAAAAATAGAAAGCACAGGGCACACATGACTGGCAGCTTGGCCTCCCCTGTTGCTCTTTGGGCCTCTCTGGTGAAGAGCGTTCATGGACAGAGAGCTATCCTGTGTAAATAGATTCACTAAATAAATGTGGTAATTATACTGAATATTATTCTCAGTAGAAATAGCAGCAGGCAAATGATTTGCATAAGAAATGTGGATTATTCATGTAAATGAATGTGTTATTTGTTTATAGAAAAGATTAAGTCTTGTCTAAAGACCTAGAACTCAGCTATACATAAAAGCGAACACTTAAGCAGCCTTTCATGTCTCCACTGTGCTCTGCCCACCTTTATCAAATTCATCTTTGCAGTACTACCTATGTTTTTCTCATCAGTCCATTTTGCTCAAGCTCAAACTCCCCTCAGTGCAGGGGATAGTTAATCTTCTCTAGGGAGCTTGTTTGGGCTGCCACTGAAGAATCTTTAGTGGAATCCAGGCTTTTAATCTTTGTTTCAGCAAGCTGAGCCTACTGCCAGAAAAAAAGGAGTTTCCAGGTTTGAAGAGCTGTACAAAAAGCCTGACTTAGAAGGATGACTCCTTTAATTTCCCTCCTCCATGTGCTGAATGCAAGGAGGCCCTCAGGTCCTAGGCTGGCCATCCCTGCACAGTCCAGAAGCAGCCAGGAGTAGCCTCAGTTTGGGAGCAACAGGCCAGGTGAGCATATCCTTGGCAGCCCCCAAGAGCTGGGCTACTGATGTGCCCACCCCCCACTCGCTGTGCCAACCCATGGCCTGCTCACCCATGGAGTACTTTCACCCTGCTACCCAAGCAATGCAGAAGGGGTTGATCCCACTGCAGCCCTCTCCTGTTAACATCAGAACAGCCTCATCCCTCACCGCAGCAATCCCCAGGCCAGGGTTATTCACCAAAGGAAAAACACTGACTTCACACAAAGAGTAGATAGGCAACCTCAGCTGCAGGACCTTCACCCTGCCATTCAGCCCTGCAAAGCAGCCAGCTCAGCTCCTGGGCCCAGCCTGGGAAGGGCACAAGCACCCAGCACAGCCTCTTAGGAAATCAGCTTTACCAACAATCAGGATACCTTCTCTCTGGGCTTTAACTAAAGAGAAGCTCTTCATATTCTGCCAACCACATCCTGGGCTGCATCAAAGGAAGTATTGCCAGAAGGTCCAGGGAGGGGATACTCTCTCTCTACTCGTGAGACTCTGCTCTGGTGAGACTCCACCTGAAGTACTGAACCAGCTCTGGGACTCTCAACACAAGAAGGATGTGGACCTGTCAGAGTGAGTCCAGAAGAGGCCATGAAGATGCTCAGAAAGCTGCAGCACCTCTCCTACAAAGACAAGCTGAGAGAGCTGGGGTTGTTCAGCCTGGAGGAGAGAAGGGTCCATGCAGACCTTAGAGCACCTTCCAGTACCTTAAGGGGGCACACAAGAAAGCTGGAGAGGGATTTTTTACATGAGCAAGTAGTGATAAGACAAGGGGGAATGGCTTTAAGCTGAATGAAGGTAAGATTTAGACTAGATATTAGGAAGACATTTTTTTCCAATGAAGATTGTGAATCACTGGAACACGTTGCCCAGAGAGGTGGCAGATGACCTGTCCCTGGAAACATTCAAAGCCAGGTTGGATGAGGCTCTGAGTAATCTGGTCTAGTTGAAGATATCCCTGCTTACTGCAGAAGGGTTGGGCTGGATGACCTTTAAAAGTCCTTTCCACCACAAATTATTCTATGATTCTATATGCCAGGTCATTGAGGAGAAACATTCTCAGCTGATCTTAACTTTCAGGCATATGTAGCAGCATGGGCCACCGGAGGATTTGTTGCCTCTGGTTGTTTTAAATAATGTGAGAAAAGAAGAATGTCTGCCTCGCAGCAGGAAGGGCTTATTTCCTGTCACTTATTTCCACACAGTGGCAGCTGCGTCTAGGTCAGGTTCTGGCACCTTAATTCAGCAAAGTAACGTGGACTTCTCCTTCAGCTTCCTTCAGCTCCATCAGGTGGTCAGAACTGATAGAAGTTCTTTGATGTTCTACACATTTAAAGCAACATTTGTCATGATTTAAAGAGTAGTGTTGAGGAATGGCACTTCCACACAGCCTTTCCACTAAACTTCTATTGCCATTTTGTTTTTCCAAGTACTTGTAAACCATAAAAATAAAAATGGAGAATAAATGGGAGTTCCTTCTACTGAACTCAGCAGTTTATTCTTGCAGCATATGAATTATTTTCTGTTAATTCATCCCCTAAATTCTTTATGTGCTTAGCTATGTGTTGGTTTGATAGAGTATCCATTTCTTTTTTGCATTTGATACAATTAAAGTTCTGCAAAACTCAGCGGTTTAGACTCTTGGAAACCTGCGCACATTGGAAAATATTGATCCATACGGAGGAGGCTGTGAAGTGCCCAAGCCTTGCTCCCACGCTCTGCCCTGCACAAGTAGAAAAGCAAGCTGAAATGGAAATTGAGTTCTCAGTAATGTTCAACTCAGCTGTTCAAAAATAATGAGCCCTTCAGATCAAACTACTTTGGAGATGCTCAGGGTTATTTCTCTTGTCCGGATTTGCCTGGTGAGTGTTGGAAGGCCAGGAGCCAGAGTCCCTGAGGACGAGCATCTTAACACCAGGCTGACATTTCCCCAGCCTCACTGAAAGGCAGAAGTTGTGCACAAGGGATGCATTCAGCATGGACACTACCCGGGTTTCAGAAAAGGGCTCTGAAACAAGCACAGCTCCAAGTCAAAATAAGACCTCCAGTGGTCTGTGCCACATCTCTCCTGGGTGCACTCACACCCTGGTGCTGGGACACGTGGTTCAACATGAGCCAGTTCCTGCAAGACTTCAGACATCAGTTTGCAGAGCTGGAGCTAATGAACAGCTGGAGTTAATGTTGGCCAGAGGATCAGGGAGAAGACCTCAGCCATCTGAGTAGTC
Source organism: Leptocoma aspasia (assembly GCA_013399835.1). Classification (NCBI taxonomy): domain Eukaryota; kingdom Metazoa; phylum Chordata; class Aves; order Passeriformes; family Nectariniidae; genus Leptocoma; species Leptocoma aspasia. Next base: position 335,356 of record VXAX01002993.1, on the reverse strand, counting down.
TTTTGCTACATGCGTACCCGTGCCCTAAGAGTAGGAGACAGTTTTTAAGACTAGGGTTATGACTCTGCTGAGATCTGAGATCAGGGAGCAGCTAGGAAGAGTGGGTGATGTTGATATTGTTTTCTTTTTTCCTTTTAAAAGGAAACACAGTAAATTACAATAACCCCCAAGTTGCAGAGAAGGGTCAACAAGAGTGGGTGCTCCAAAGGAGCACAAAAAACACCTACTCCATTAACAGGGAGCTGTACCCAAACACTTAGAGAGCAAGCATGGCTCCAGTTTCTGGAGCAGTATTCCAAACTAACTCTTTGGTTTTGAAGAGGGCTGTGGAAAAGGAGAGACTGTGGTAACAGGACAATCACAGACATAATCCCATTCCTGCATCCTTTGGAAGCTCAGGATTTAGCTGAGGCAGGAGCCCTCAGCAGCCTCAGCCCAGGCAAAAAACTGTGTTGCTGCTGTCAGCAGCCAGGCTGAAAGCACCCACTCAGGGTAGCTTAAGACCAAATTTCTCACTCTTATACTCCAGCTCTTCAGCAGTGCAGAGCTGCTTTCAAGCAATAAGTCATTTATGTCTAGCTGCAGCATATTTATGAAAAAGAAATCCTGTTTTTACCTGAAGAAAAAAAGCTACTTTAGAGCAACTACCTCTTTCATTTCACCTCACTTAATGAGCACCAGCTATAGACATCCTTCTTGTAGCCACATTTCCAGGAGCATGAAGATCTCTGCATGGTTCTGCAGGGTGCTTAGCTCTTAACCCTTCCCTCCACATTTGATGTGTGCATTACAAGTTACGGGGGGAAAAAAGGGCCTTTTAAAATTGTAACACTTCATAGCAATCACATTTTGGGTCTTTTGAATCTGAAAACGCAATTCCCACATTTGTACGTGGTTCACTGCAAATATTCCATCAAAATGTAGTGCAAGAGAAAACTGCATTTAAAATTGCTGCTCTCTTAATGGAGATCCCCTATGCTAGATTATGAGTGAAAATTTTCCTTCTCAACAGCAGTAGCAAAGTCCATTTTTCTTGTCTCACACAACAGCTGAAAATTTGTACAAAAACCAGGTTAGTTTTCAACCTGACTCTTACTGTGAATTTGAATTCCAAGGATCAACACAATGGTCCAGCTATAGCATTAATAGTGATAATGGGGACATGTAATTCACCCAAGAATAATTTTCTAGGACACTTATGGCATTAAACACTTCTTCAATAACAAAAAAGTAGCAGATAAGCCCAGGTAGAGAGCACTTCTGCCTGGTATCTGCAGCCACCACAATGCCAAGCGTGTCCTCTGCAAGTGGCATCACTCTCTGGCACTGCCAGGCTCGGTAGAATTAGTCAGGATTTTGTAGGTTTTTTCCTTTATCTGTGGAATGTCAGCTTCCTACATTACATGGCTGATGTGAGCAAAACAAAGGTCTGCCTGCACTAGAAGGGAGCGCGATGGAGACATTCATTTCCCCAGAATAGGTAGTGTAACAAATCAATCCTGACTGCACTGATAAATTGAACTTCAAGCTTGGTGATACTGCTTTTCAGGTCTAATTCAGTGTAAGACACAGCAGGAAGGAAAGGCAAAGGCACTCGTTAGCATTTCATTCTGCTAGGAGCTGCTCCCTGAGCAGGGGAGGAAAAAAAAAAAAAAGATTTTTTCATCTTCTTTTTCACCACAGCATTGCAACAGTTTTTAAGGAAGGTAACATGAGGTTCACAGGAATATGTGGGGGTGAATGTGCAGAGAGAGAGGTGCAAAAGAACTACTCAGAGATCACCGGCTTCTTGCCAAGCCCCAAACCTTAGGATAGGGTCATAACTTGAGCTCCTGGATGCCAACAAGAATAAAGCATTGCTTATGGGGAAAATCCAGTTCCCAGCAGTAGGAGGATTACAGAGCAGCCATGCTGTGGTATGCAAAGGGAGGAGGACTTCAGGAGGCTGAGGTCCGGTCAGATCTTATCTCTTAACAGAGCCCCAGGCTGAATACAGATCACTCCCCTCCCCACCCCGGGAATTTATATTCTAAGTAAACAGCAAGTCCTGCTCTTATGTCACATAGTAGCCATCACCCTGGGCACCTGATCTTTTCTCACCTTGGCACTGTAAGAAATAACAAAGGGGATTTTTGCCCTTCAATTTTCTGAATAATGATGCAAACATCATTCCTCTGTATCACACTCCATCTTTTCACCCCTTTTCCACATTGGACCACAGGTTTGAATTCATCCAGAGTCTAGCAGGACTAACTTTAGACGAAAATTCTCTACGGCCTTCCATGAAACAGCGACCTGAACAGCTCACAGAGGAAATAAAAAAAGACTTCAGGTTCACAAATTTTGAAATCCCATTGTCAGAACTTAGTCTCCAGGTGGGGTTGTAGAACTGGAGAGTGGGTGACTGAGGACTGGGAGGACTGGTGGACACTTGGATTTAGCAGCGGCTTTGACTCCATGTCCCCATGTTGTCTCCTCATGCCCATCACTGGCCCGTACAAAGGTCTGCACTAGAGGGACACTTTGCACCCACTCTCCTCAGTGGACAGTTTTCAGGCACCACCTGGCCCCAGAAACAGGCTTTTCCTTCCAAAAGCTTCAAAAGTTCTCATTTTTATGGTGCCAGTCCAATGACAACTTGCCCTTTAGAGGTCCATTTCTGGGACGTGGAGTTAGGATTACATGTACTGCTTAATAATCAAAACCAAAGCAACATTATTAATTCCATACGGAGCATCTTGTGGTGTGATCAAAGTCTGCTGACACAGCTTGGACAGCTATGCTAGTGCAGTAGTCCCTTGCATGAACAGAATACCTCTCAGCAAAGGATTGTAATGTGCTTTTAGGTAAGGCAGAAGTCCTGGAGGCCCCATTGTAAAACTGGTAAAAGGCAAGATGTGACCTCAGACAGAGAATTACACTGCAGTGATTCAACAGCATTTAACTGATTACCCAGAAAGAAACACAAAAATTGAGTATTTCTGCCTATCTCAAACCTGGGCCAGCTTGGTATCTCTAGGGTGGTCATCCCTAGCTGCCTAAGGGCAAGAGCCCCATGATCTTGGGGTGATTTGTCTTGTGGTTACTTGTCCCCAGAGGACAGGTCTTCCCCTTTTGCCTGAAACTGCCACAGCTCTTCACTGTAGCCATGACCTCTCCAGCTATGCTTGTCATTCCTGTAAGTCTTAAATCTTTTGGAATCCTGTTAGGCTTGAGAGTAGAGCCTGTCCTGTTGCCATCTAGACAGAAGCTTTGACCATGCAGAATGCATGTGAGCGGTGAGGCTGACTGGTATCTGCTGTATCCCAACTGCACCCTTAACATGTGCACCAACTATATCCAGGACACATGAAATACTTCAGTTGTGTGTGTCTATTTGCAGCAATAAGCTCTAGCTGAAGACTTTGTTTGCAAAGGGTTGATTAGTTCCTTTCAATTTCATCTCAGCCTTATTGTTACAGTATACCTCACCATCCATCTCCTCTTCCCACTCCAGACATTATTTGCTATTCTTGCACCTGCCTTTTTCAAAAAGGACTTTTATTAGCAATACTAGTCTCAAGCCACAGTCCCGCTTTTCTTTCATTTCTGCTAGACCAATACCACCCACTGCAAAGCTCAGCATCCCTGTAAATGCTGTGGTTACAAACGAATGCATCCTTCAGCAGCATTTCAGACCATTTTTTTCACAATGCACATTGTAAATGAGGAGTAATATATCTTCAGAATTGCCCAGAAAACATTATTCTGTTAGCAATATAAAAGCCTCACAGTGTCCGAGTAGGTGCCCTTGCCAAAAACATTTTATTGTGAGCCAGATAATTCAGTTTGAATTGTACATGGTTTGGTATAATCATTCCAGTAAAGCATTCTTTACAATTCTGTAACAGAAAGTCACATGGCTCAATAAAGTTTATTGCTGCAAATGCTTAGTGATTCATGGCATGGATGAATTCTGTTTCTTTCCTGGATCAAGTAATCAATAGCAAAATAATCTCCCTGCAATTACATTGCTCTGCATTAAAGAGGTGTGAAGTAAATAAGTACAAAATCTGATAGAAAAAACAATGTGTACAACACTAAAATGAACTGCAATTTGAAACTGGGTGTCCTGCACCAGTTTTGCACACAGCCCGTGGCAGAGCTACGTCCAGCACACTCCCAGCCTTAAATGTGCAACAAACCCAGTTGGGACTGAGAGATTTCCCTCCCATCATGTCCAACAGAGCCTGCTGTGAACACTCTGCACTCGCACAGATCCCCCTGGACATTCCCACGGGTGCCGGGGACCATCCTTTCCAAAACATGCTGAGAAAAGCGGGACCTACGCTCCCTCAGCCAACGTTTTTGGTTCTTCCAATGCTGCTCCTGCACACAGTAAATCAGTGTTTATAACATCCCCTGCTGAGTTGAGTGCAAATTAAATCAGGCTAATTTAGTTTGCACCATCATGTTCAGCTGCGAGTCACAAAAGGAAGCAGAGCCGTGTGTTGAGAGGGGAGCTGCTGATGGAGCCTCCTCAGGAGCCCGGCGGGACACGGAGCCTCTTTGGGATCCCAGTGGGACACGGAGCCCTCGGCTGCTCCAGGGGCTCTGGGTGTCCCTGCTCCCTCCAACCTGCTCTGCTTCACAGACCTGAACCCTGTGACTCCACAGCAGGTCACTCCCAATAGATGATAGATATATCATCTGTAATAAACAAGTACCAACACAGCCATCTATTTATCTGGTTCTAACAGTTTTCTCATAAAAACAGAATGAAAATGATATTGCTTAGAAACAGACTGTTCTGGGGAATAAAGTGCATGCTGTTGTTTTTACTGCTTAATGCCTCCTGACTGGGAACACTTATATGCAAAGGAGTTCCTCTATAAATATGCTTATGCTATTGCTCAGGCCTCAGTGCAGTGGTAAGTACATCCCTGAGCTCAGTCATGCCCATATTTACTTTCTTATCCACAGTCCCCCTCATTCCTGAATCTTATATGCACTCTGAAAAAAATTTTATGCGATTAAGCACCTAAAAAGTCACAAAAAGCCAGAGGGAAGGCTGCCTATGCAAGCTTAATATAACTCCTTCCTACAAAGGTATTAGAGTATGATCTCCCATTATATGTTAATTCCCATTGGAGGTCTGTTTCATTTAGCACCCAAACTCACACTAGACTGTGCACTGTAAAAGAGCCTCAATTGAGCTGTCTGCAGGAATGCAAAAAAGGAAAAAACAGAAAAAAAATCAAAGCAGCAACCTGTATCAGACACTTGGTGTGGAAATTTCCAGCCCAAATAATGGTAAGAAAGTGGAAAAGGATCCTACAAATAGATGCATCAAGTAACTCTCACAGATTTTGATGTGAACAGTCCCTTTTATACCACGTTCTTTAACATTGTTCACAGCCACACACCTGGTTTGTGCTATTGAATTAGCTACAACCTACATTTACCTGCATCCTTTAGAAGTACACACACACACACTCACCCTATAGAAAATAAATATCCAAATATTTCATCAGACATCTCCTGTATCACCCTACTGAGAACATTCATTCCCTGGCCATCTCTGGTGACTTAATATGGGATCAGTTTACTTTTCACTGTACTGTACTTTTCAATCTTCAGAGAAAACCCACTTTTCTGAAATAAATACACAATCATCATACAACAAACAGCTAGAGGCTCAGCTCATCACTTGGTCAAATCAAATTAGGGTCACTTCAATAGGGCTATGTTAACTTATAAAAGCAAAAGAGATGGTTTGAATGCTTGCAAATCATCTTTCCAAGTCAGGGCTAGGGAAGTGTGTTCATTCATTCTGTGAGTCTCCACCCCTTCTTTCCCAGAAGCACAGAGATTCCAGCTCTCTACCATGGGCTTAGCAGCTGCAGAACTGGGATCCCTCTATCAGGTGACAAGCTACTCAGGACAGGGGCCTTTTCCCTCCCAGATTCAAGAGCCCCACCACCAAGAACAGCCTCTGGGCACTGCCAGAATGTGTGCCTATAACAGCAGCATTACATCAGCATGAAGTAGGTGACCCCAACAACTCAGCCACCATGCTCAAGGGTGTCACACTGTGCACTTGTGGTAGTTGGCATCCAACGGTCTCTCCTCAGTATGGTTGTCTGAAGTGAAATGGGACTCAAAATAAATATGTTAATTAGGAAAACTTCAGTTCACCAAGTCTGTGGTTATCGTATTAAGTCTGCTTGAGGAAAAGACTTTTCATATGAAGTAAAAAGTTGAAACAAGGCAGCCTTCCTGGTACAGGTCTGGTTGTCTCCTCCTCTACAGCATTGCTTCAGGAATAAAGTGTCATCATCATCCACTGTAAAATAATATGGAAAGGGGGTTGAAATAATCCATCCCTGTGAGAGCTCTGCCACACTCTCACCTGGACTGGACTATGGGGCATTGGAAATATTCTGCTTCCAGAAGAAATAGGAGCCATAATAAAGCCAAAGACTTAGAAGCCTGAACCTCCTTGTTGTTTGTAACCTGCCCTGGTCAGTTAAAGATACCTTTTCTAAGGCTACAGAATAAAACATGCAGTGCCACATGCAACAAAGGGGCCTGCATCTGACAGTAGGGGATGGGCTTTACCTCAGATTCCCGGAGATATATCCCTTTGCCATCTTGTGTTAAGTTGCGAAAGGCTTCTGCAAAAGAAGTAAATGAGAAGCGTTAACTTGACAGCCAAGAGATCACCACAGCCAAGGCACTGTCTCGGGAAAAACCCCAAAGGCAGAGTTTGTAGGCTATTCTCAAGTGCATGTGAGCTTCTCTCTTCTGTCCCTGGGAGATCCCTGAAGGCTGGAACACGGAGCAGCTGAATAAAGTCAGGCATGTTACTGTCTGCCCACCCATCTGTAAAGCCTCAAAATGCTGGTGGTCCCAACCTTACCCACTACAATTATGAGACATGTGCTACATGCCTACAGCATGATCTGAGTTATCAGCTGTCTCACCATCAAACTGCAGTCACCAAAGACATATTTCAAAGCTTTCTTCTTCCTGGAAAAGGTGTATTTCAAGGCTGTCATCTTCATGGAAAACAAGTAGTTTTCATTTGTAATTTGCCTACCTCTTCCTACAGAAGGCTGGTGCAAATGTGCAGAGAGTTTAATTACTTTGAAACATACAGCTTGGATGTCTGTAGGAAGGGACTGGTGGGGAGGTAAAGAGAGCTTGGCTTCCTCTGTATCTGTCCCTTGCTTTAAACTGATTACTCTTGCTTTATTCAGAAATCCAGTCCTGCAATTTTGACCTTGCCACTACCAGTGGGAACAGCATCAGAGGGGCCATGGCTCAGCTGGCAGCCCAGCTTGCCTGGCCAGACACGGAGCACCAGCCTCACCTCCCATGATCTCCACTCGAAGCATGAAGCAAACAAAGCTCTCAAAACTGATCTGTAAGTCAGGGTCACCATATCTGATTGCCATCAAATTACAGACTTCATTGCTGAGTGAAATGCCTACATAAAATTTGGGGGGAAAAAAAGGAAAACAGAATGAGATGGCATAACTGAGTGGTCTTCATCCCTTCTCCAACAGCTTCATTTTTCAAGCCTGGCCTATGATAATCAAATATTAGCCAGCCCAAATGAGATTTCTACATGAAGCTATCTTCTCCAAATTTAAAAGGGTCCAGGTCTGCTCCCCTATATTTACAGTCCTTCCAGATTGGAATAAAATACAAATAGGCCTCTTTTGCTCATGGGATATGAGGGTAATAGCAGCAGCTGAGTTTAAGAGCAATATTCCCAAGAGGGTAGGAAAGGAGATGAGAAAGAAAATCCAGAGGAAGCTCATACAGAAAGCATCACTCCCAATGTCAAGCAGCAGCAGCATTTGCAAGGAACAAAAGCATTCTCTATTCATGGCCTGGGATTTTAGTGTGCTTTAGCAGAGGTCTGCCTGAGTTTCTCACTGTGCTTTCACTGACTCAGATGAACTGAGTGAACATGCACCAAAAAGAGGAATGATATTTAAGGTGTAAATATGCAAAAGAAGCTACAAGACTGAGCTCCAGCCCCCACAGAACAGCCAGTAATAGCAGCAGAGCTCAGTCCGGTATTTGGACCCATATGTATCATCTTCCATTTCTAGACCAAGCCTCAGACACTGCATTAGTGAAGTCTGGCACCAATACAGCCTCCGTGCAAGTCCCACACTTCCAGGTCTGGTCCCTGAGCTGTTGTTTTCAGCAGAGGCAGCAATTTAATAGGAGCTAGAGGTGGCCTCCTGCATCCCCACAACCCCACAAAATCATTTAAAATTCAATTAGCAACACACAGGAACTTAAAAATTTGGTCTGAAATAGGCAGACACTTCTGTTTCAGACAACTCTCAGTGTGAAACCACACTGAGAAAAGAGTGGGCAGCCCATCCCATGGCAAAATAATTTTCAGATGTGTTGACCCAGCTAAAGAAGGAAAAAGAGACAGCCAAGGCCATGCAAACCATAATGTTTTCCACTCCTCTTGAACTCTACACACAGTTATCAAGATGTTTCCCAGCTCTGTGCTTTTTCTTCAGCTTTCATGAGCAAGAAGATGAGACTTGCCAAAATATGCTGTAGGCTCACCTGTCTCCTGTACAGCTGCGTGCAGTTCCACAAGGTCAAGCTTTCCTGCTCTGTTGGTGTTTCTCTTCTGGAAAACTTCCTGTGGGGTGAGGGAGCACTTTTAAACAAACCAAACTCAAAACCCAACAGGTGACACCAAAGGGATTGTGAGCAGGGAGATATTAAAGGGGGCATAGAAATTACTGTCATACCAAATAGAAAAGCAGCCTTTTCCACAGGACTCTGAATTCCTGGATACTCAGTGTGCCAGTGGCATTCAGCTTAGTGGGAGAATTAAGGTCAAAACATCACCACTAAACATTAGAATATATTACATATATTAAAAAATGAAAAAAGAAAAAAAAAAAAAAACAACCAAAAACCCAAACAAATTAAAAACTTGCAGCCACTCTAACATCCATGCAATTATAATACAAGAATAATGATTTCTTAGCCCACGTGCCTATTTATAGACTTGATCCTCCTCCCACTAAAGTCAATGGAAACCTGGCTGCTGATTTTAGAAATGGCAGGAATCAACTCTTTCCCAAACCAGCTCCATTCTGTCACAGTTGAACTGTTATTATGGAGGGTGAGAAGTTCAATAAGCAGGGCCATGTCCTGGTGGTAAAGAAATCACAGTAACACCCAGTCTGGCCTAAGAAATAATACTCTGGTAAAGTATTGTATGAGTCAGAAGTATCACTCATGACAAGGATACATCCAGGAGTGCCAAGATACCCTGGCAGGAATCCAGACTGAAATTCAGGTGAAAACTCCGGAAATCTGGAGAGAAAAAAAAATGTTTTGGGGAGTCATTGGACATCTCTCAGAAAAATGGACTCTCACAAAATTCCCCCTTACTTGAGAGGGCTCAGGCCCCAAAGCCTTTGTGAAACTTTACACCCACTTGAGAAGATGTATCATTTATGATGATAAAAATATGAGGCAACAGGATGGATTCTACTAGTCTCAGAAAATCCAATATGAGCTCCCTGCAGGCATGTAATATAGAATGAAATATGGTACACTATCTCCAGCTATTAGAGAAAATGGAAGGAAAAGGACATCCAAAGCTCTAATCCCAAACAGAATTTACTGCATGACCTTGAGCAAAGTCACTTGACCTGAAGAGCTTTGGGGAACAGCACTGCAGATTAATTGAAACCCTTGTATTAAGCATCCCTCTCTCCCTCTCTTTCACAGACACACTGCCAGCTCTGTTAATATAATTAAAAGCACAGGCACTGCTGAAAAAAACATGATGCTGCCTCAAAGCTTAGCATTCCTGGTTCATATATAACTTACATGAAAAGTAACAAAAATAGGCTCTAATCTCATTGCAAATCATGATTACTGTTGGTCTGTGCCTTCCACTGAGTAAGGGACAGAATCATAACTCACCAATCCCTTCTCTGCACGAAGTCAAGATGCTTTAATAATTTTAATATTGTAATAGCCCAGTTTTGTAAATATGAATCAAGTACTGTAAAGATTTTAAAATAATTATTAAAATCAGTAATTTATGAAAAGTAAAGACTCCCTGCTCAATATCATTTTCTCACAGATAAGACAGCACTTGGTGGGTCAGTTTACAAAGACGGAAGAACTATCCTTGCCCACCTTTGTAGAAAAGAGAGGAATATCAAATTCAGTTTAAGTGAACAAGGCATCACATCACTCTTTTGATCATCTTCTTTGTTGCCTGTAATGGCTGGATGGAGTATTTTCCATGTTGCATATTGATTGTTACCAGTGAAGAAACCAGGAAAAAAATCTGGATTCATCACGGTATCTGTAATTTCATTGTCATTGTTCAGAGAGAGCAGCCACTGTAATGCCTCACTGCTGTCCAGGTAGTGTTATTTGTTACCAAGGTCCAAATTATAAGCCTGTGGAGTGCTTTGGGCTGCCCTCAGCAGAGGGGATGTCACACATGAGAGAGACAAGCTCAGGGCTCACCGGGCTCTCACAAGCATGGGTTACAGCAGCTGCCTGCAACTCATCCTGTCCCCCAAACACAGAGCAAGGGGCAGCCCTATGCATGCACAGCAGGGAAGAGTAAATAGAAACAGCAGCATGGACCAAGCACATGAAAGTAAAGGCAAGACCCTCCTCCACCACACAAATTCCTACAGACCAGGCTTTCCACATCTTCTAGTTTGGTGCTGCTGAGACTGAGGCAGTGGCACAGGCTGAAACGAGATACAGTTTCAGAATCAAAGCTGAGGTCAAGCTGGGTTTGGAGGCCAAATCTGGAATCTGCATCCATGCTTGCTCTCCACCCTCATTATTTCAGTTGTTGAAATTCAAACTAGATCAGCTCTGCTTATAACATTTCTGCCATATTGATTCACACCCCAGCAAATCCTTTTGCTCTGGAAATCTAACATGGCATCAGAAGAGTCAGTTCAGTCAGATTGAAGCCAGTTTCTCTTCCCAGAATTCAAGAAACAGATACAGGAGCTGAGGCTTTTCTCTGAGAGGGCTTATTTTACAGAAACATTATTTCTCAGCACTTACTTCTCCAAGATATATTATTCAAGATCCTCTGGAGCTGAACAGCATTTATTTCAGGATTCTGTGATATGGAAGAGAATTTTAGTATTTTTTTTCAAAGTATTAAATCACTTTTCTCCCTCTTTTGTTTTCCCAGCATGCCCCATCTTCATTCTCTGCTTTTCTGGCCCCACTCCAGCCACTGTGAAAATCGATAGAAAAGACTCCCTTTGAATATGACAAGATTCTGAGCCTGCAAGAGTTGCAGCATGCTCTGGGCTAAGTTCTCAGGCTCTACACAGATCAGTGCAGTAGTGCAGACTTCCACTGAGCGAGGATGCAGACCTTTCAGCCCTGGTGCCATCTGTCCCTTCAAGCACACTGTCAAGATGTCTGCTTCAAACATTCCCCTTTTATCATTTACAAACAAACAAAGGAAAAAAAAAAGAGGAAACTTTGGAATACTTCTCCCAAACTTTTCAAAGCAGAAACTCCCCCTCCCCATACTAAAGTTTATAGATCTTTTAGAAGCTGCAACAAGTGTTTGTTTGGAGGATTTTTTTAAATGTCACTCTTCAAAAATAAAAGCCTGCTTTCAGATCACTGAGAGATGCCAGAGTAAAGCCTTCAGAAATGGCAGTAACTGCCTCTACCTCTGTAGAGGTACTTGGACATCCTGACAGCAAAGGACCAGCACCTCAAAGTATGTGGCAATTTCTAACACATCAAAGCCACACCGTTCTCAAAACCAAAATCTTAAACAAGTGGTAAAAAGTGAAAGCATTCCTTGTTTTTAGTAACAGCTTCCTTCAAAATACTCCTATTAAAAGTGCAAATTTGTTTTTGTGAAATTGTGTTTGCCAAATACAGGATATAATGCTAAATAAATGCAGTGACCTTTTCTGAAAGGTGAAGCACTTGCATCCCTCACCACAGTCAGTGGGATCCCTAATGGCCAGCTCCATCCCAAATCAGGCCAGAGAAATCACTAAAAAGAATCTTTCACAGTAAGGATCATATTTCATAAGGATCATAGGGGGAAAAGGTGATGGGACACCCAATATCTATTTCACATCTCAAAGCAGGTTAGCTGCCATCCAACTGTGATGAAGTACGTACAATGAGTATGTTCAATATTTCAGGGATGTTCTCTAATAGGTAACTTTCCCCAATGAATGTAAGAATGCCCCAAAGGGTAGGATGGATCCACATCCATCACTTTGTCCCCAATACAGGCAACAGGAATTAATGTTTAGGGAGAGCATGTGAGCCTGGTCAGGCTCTCTAGTCCATTCTGCTGTTTCCCTGTTGGAAAAGTGATCTTAGAGGGTACATTCCTCCTCAGTCCTTTAGCATTTGTTTATGGACTTTCTGCCCATCAGTTTGCTAATACCTTTTGAGCCTCTTGATACTGTCACATTCACATTAAGTTCCAGGCATTGACATGCTGCTGTGCAGAGAAGTGTGTCTGTCTCAATGCTATCGCCTTGCTAAGCTTCACAGGCAAATTTTCTGTGTGGAGTCATCACTGTACACGGAGTCCAACTTCCTCCCCATAGCCCCTCTCTGCTCCCCACACATCCACAGACCTCCCTTGAACATCAACATGCTTTTACTTTCACAGAGTAAAAGTACATAATAGCTCTGGAGGAGTTTACTCACGCAAGCACTTACCTGTTCAAAATACTTTGTGAAGAAATCCTCCCAAATCTTGCCTTCATACCTATCAACAATTTCCTTTGGAGTATCAAAAAAAAAATTAACTTGCAGAAGAAAAATATGGTCAAACGAGTTATTAAAGATGCTTTCCCAGAATGGCATTCCATTCCCTGCCCTTTTCACCCTCTGCCCACCACTGCAATCAGCCCACTGCTAAGATACCTCCCTACATCACAGAACTACTATTTCTTGGAGACAAATACTCAGATAACGTTTAGTGGGGAGAAACATTCCTCTCACCCCACCTCAAGCTGTGCAAAGCATGGGGCTCACTCTGTGCCAAGAAGTGAGAAGGGTCTCTGTTCTTTATACAGCCCAACAGAGGAGAGAAAGCAGGAAAGGCCCAGTTTATGCCAGGGGAACAGACTATGCTATAAATTCCCTAGCACAAGCTGCAGATGTGCATGCACTGCCACTGAGACCAGTTCTTTTGAAAATAACCTTTAGACCATGGCATGGGAATAGTACTGCTAAGGTCCCATAATGTCTTCAAAAGGTTCAAGGCATGAAAGGGATGGGGAGAAGTGCAAGAATGGACCACGAGTCTACAAAAAGTCATAAACAGGAAAGACTGCAGAGCAAGTAAGATGGTGTCATTAAGAGATGTTTGCAAAAAGGGCAACTAAACTGTCTGAAGTTTTGCCTGTTCCCACATTTGATTGCATCTGTCCCCTTGGTCCAAAGGATTCTGTCTATAAACCCAAGCTGTGCTTTCAAGTGCTGCAACACAAGCATTGACATCCTCACTCAGCCTCTCCTCTAGGGCAGAGCAACAGTAAAACCCCAACAATTCAGAGCTGTAGATTGAATGACAGAGCCCCCACTCCCCTCACACCCACTCACCTTAGAGAGGGTGAAGCTTGTGTTCCCGCCCATTTCCCTGGAGATGCAAAAAAGCAGACACATTAAGGATATATCTCAGAGTTGTGTGTTTCTCTCACCACAGGTGTCATTCCTCTTCCCTGGATGGGGCCCCAACCTGCTCTTACTGTGTGTTTTATTCTCTGGTGTTACAGCTGCAGTAAGACAAGGCCTCATATCCATACAGGACCCCAAAAGCTGCTGGCATTTGAAGTATCCAAAGCATGATTTCTGTCCAAGCAACCATCCTAGCATTGCCAGCAGGGAGTTGCTGGCAAACCAATGGAGCTAAAAAGCTAAAGAGCTTCTTGCAGTCTCAAGCATAAGCATGCTGCAAGGATTGATTGTGTGGGCCTATCTCAGCCATTTTTTGAAAGGATAAGGCCAAAAACAGTGCTTCAGCCAATGAGAATCTGAGAGCAGGAGAAATCCAGAGCCAGCTTCTCTGAAAGAGATTGTGCTGCTTTTTGCAGAGTTAAGTCTTTATGCTGCCCCCATTAGACTAGAAAGAGCAGACTTTCCCAGGGAATTAGGTGCTGACAGAGGGGCAGCAGCATCTCACCGAAGAATGTGCTTCCTGGAGAAGACCCGCAGGATGAACTCAGACTCTTGCTGAGGCTCCAGGGTGGATGGGACAATCACATAGACACAAGGCTCCAGATGGAAGTCATGAGTCACTTCCCGCTCATCAAGGAAAACCTGGTGCTTGTTCACAGGCTGATGTCGGGTGAAGAAACCTGGGGGCAGCTTTCTGTTGCTCTCCTGGTACTGTTCAGGGAAGAAAGGTAATGGAATCGTGTTCTGCTCCAGTTGAACACATGGACAAAAGGCATGTGGATGATTCACAGGCAGGGCACAGCCTTCACATTTCAGCCTGTTTTACAGCACAAGCAGGTAACAGAGCCCAAAGAACTCAGTCTCTTCCCAGGACACGGCGGTTCTCGCTATGCAGCACACTTGCCCAATCCTAATATGACAAAAGACTGGGCTTCCTGCAACTTCCAAAAAAAAAATCTTACAGTACTTGTAAGGAACAGCAGCAAGAATTGGGGATGAGGAGCTGTTCCTGTCAATGTGGCTTCTGCAAAAGTCTTTGTCATATGGGCCAAAATGACTGCAGGCAGGAACTGCTCTAGAGACTGCCCTTCACTACCTAGAACACCTCTTTTCCCACAGGGACCATGTACTTTGTCCCCAGCTTGTCCTTTGCACTAGGGATTTGATAGCAGAGGATTTTTCAGAACACCTGTGATCGGAGCATACTGCACAAGCAACCTAAGCCCTCGTCCTGACTTCATGCAAGTGTCCTTGATCTGTCTGGCACTCTTTGCTCTGCAGGCCCTTTTCTGCCACAGGATGATGGATAAAGCGTTGGTCCAGGCAACATGGAACTAATTTTAATGCCACTGAGTGCCCAGTACACAAGCCCAATAAATAATCCTGATAGCTAAAACTACTGTCACCTTCTGATCCTGGCTGTTCCTCAAAACATTTAGCCATTTTACTCTGCAGCCTCATGGGGAGATGCTATTCCTCTTCTTTTGCCAGTATTTTTCTTACTAATAGAGCAATCTTTCTTATAAAGGGTTCAGGGTTACTCCTCCTCATGCCCCTTATGTTAAATTCAAAGTTTTTATATTCCAGTCAATACTCTGTTGACAGCAGTTCCAATACCTTAGATGCTCTCAGCTTGCCACCTCTCCGTATTGATCTTGGCAACCACTACAAACCTGAAATTGAAGTCCTGGCTGCCACCATTCCCACTCAGGTGTGGCAGAGCACTGTGCTAGGGCCACACTCAGACCCCCTCTGCCAGAAAGTTTGCAAAAGGGAAGGTAAGCCTGATAGTGCCCAAGATATTTAAGTCAGGAAGGAGTGGCACCTCACTTCATGGTTACCATGCTGGGTCTATAGTAACTAGGAGGACAATTGTGCTGCCCATACCATATATACCATATATCCAAACTAGCTCTTTGCCTGCCCAAGTTCTCATTTAAGAAGTGTACTCTCATTTGAGTAGTAACAGAGTGGAAGATATGCCCTTTAAAGACAAAATGAGCTAAATCTTTCCTGTTTTAAATAACCCTCTGAGGTCAGGGCCAAAATAGGACTTAACCAGGATTTAAGTTCCAGGGCCCTTTCTCAGGTCCCAAAGGCTCTTGGATAAAGAAAATGCTAGAAATGCTGACCTGAAGAAGCTGAAAACACCTGTACCATCAGACAGCCAGGAACGTGAGCTCCCTAGGAGATCTTTGACTCACATGGGGCACAGGCTCTTTTCCCACCTCATGCCAAGACTGGATGACAGCAGAAAGGCAGCTCTGACTCCCACAACACAGCCAAGAATCGGGGAACCATCCCACAACTGCAGCAGGGATGAAGTACTCATCAGGTAAAGGTTGATGCTACTTCTAATACCTTTGAAGACCCAGGACAGAAGCTGAACAACTAATGCCCCCTCTCAAGGCCAATGAGCTCTCCTGATATGGCTGCTTTTCAGTAGAGTCAGAGGATGGTTCTGCATTAGTAGTGCCTTGCTGTGGTGCCTCACTGAATTCAAATACTGTCACTCACTGTCAGCCAAGGAACAAAGGCAAACACATCACATTCAGCACTGTCTTAACATGTGTGCCAGCCCAGTTCCCCCAGACAACATCCAGAAGTGGTGACAAGGGACTCACCTGTAGGCCCACCTGCAGGAAGAAAAGAAACAGAGCATCTGTCAGTCAGGACCTCTGTGCCTCACCAAACACAGCCAAGTCATTCCTAGGAAGCAGAGCAGCTATATACATCTATATGGGGTCTTTGCCTTCAGAAACCTCAGTCACTCCACCCAGAAACCCTTCCCCACAGTCACCTCTCCATAAGTGTGCAAGCTCACAGCAGCAACCAGACCTGTGGCTCTGTTCAAGGGAGAAGAGTGGCTCTCAAGGTACTCAGATAAGCAGAGAATTGAAGGTAGGAAACTCTGACTCCTAGTGATATCCACTTACCTCTGGATACACAGCAGTATGCACACAAGCAGCTGCCACATCATACTAGGAACACTTTTTAGGCACAATTTTACCATGGTTGGAAATAACCTGAGGGCAGAGCTCTTCCTGCCCCAAAGTAAGGGGACTCCTGGCACCCTCTTCCAGCTACTGCACATACCCTCAGAGGCAGCAAAGTAAATCCCAATGTGCTTTGAAGCAAAAGGCACTTCTCACTGCTCTGCAGGGTGACACACAGCATGCTGCAGAGGCAGCAAGGGGGGCACAGAGCCCGAGGGAGCCTAGCCCTGATGTGTGAGGAGACTGGGCACAGGCAGGAGGAAAGAGCAGAGATCACCCTGCACACAACAAAAACTCTTGGCCTGTAGAGCACTACAATCTACAGGGTCCAGAAGTTCTCCTGTTTGGTGAGAACAAGAAAAGCAAGGCAAGTCTTTGCACCTTATAGAGTAAAAATCCAATGAAAAGGTGAGGGGCTCGGTTCCGGTGTTTGGTGCTGTGTTTCTGCATGAGGGATATAACCACACTGCACGTACTTGGGCTTTTCTTACTGTCTTCTACTGGCAACACATTCAGCCAGTACTGAGGGTTCATCCAAAAGTTGCCTAAGTAAAACAAGAAAAACATTTTGATGTCATTTTTCATCACAAAATTGATTGCCAGCTTCCCACATGATGCCTGGTATTAGACTGAATAGGTCAAAGGTTGTCTGGATGTCAAGACCCCACAGGAATTTGATTTTAAGGTGCAGTTTACAAGTTTAGCAGTCCAGCTAATATCTAAGACAGGAGAAAGACCCAGGAACAAGGAACTGTACTTCTGTTTACATGCAACTAAGAGCTCATTTTGTTTATAAATGTATTGCTATTCCTCTCTCACCCCTGGTGTATGGGCTAGCTAACTTTAGACTCCACCTGCTCTGCTTCCAGAAGAGCTGAGCCTCTGACTATTTTATTCACTTTACTTAAAACACACTCCCTGGAGGTGCTGAGAATGCAAATTTTAACAGACAAGTTTAATGCCCTAGAGCAGATCATTGCTGGCAATTGATCCTGGGATCCTAAAGCTTATTTCATGCTATATTCAGCCCACTGCCCTATGTTTGCAAGCAGTGCATCTTCTGTGATAGCAGAAGCCAGTCAAAGTCCTTCAGCTGCTTATTTCTGATGTTTGTGTGGAGACTTAAACAGGAAGCGCATGTTTCTGTTATCAATTTTATGTTAAGAGGTTATAAGGAGCTGGTAACTGAGTCAGCAGAGTATCCAAAAGTCAGAATTATCCAAAAGAGCACCCCTCACCATTACAGAATCCCAGACTTCCTCCTGCTGTACTTCCTTTAACCCATCTCCCACTCTGCAAGGAGTACATCCACTTTTTCCCATCTTCCTGGCTCATCAGGTCTGGAGTTAACTTACAGATCACCAGATCTACAAAATGAATCTTAAAATCTCGCAGAGACATCCTGGGAAAAGAGTGCCAAGAGACATCTTGTCAGCAGTTTAGTTTAGTCCATATGGCTCATAAAATGAAAAGAAAAGGGAGCAGGGAACTTCGAAGCCACACCATTCTGTGTTACATATGGTAATGCTCATATTTTATTAGGCAGTAAAGAAGAGAGCGTCTGCTTCCACAGCAGCATCTAGGAGTAGCTAATGCACGACTAAAACTTCAGCAAAGAATAGCAGAACAGAGAATAAAATAATCTTGCCAGCAAAAGGAGTGCAGTGAAATTACAGGGGCGGCAACATTGCCACCTCGTGGCAAAAGCTGTGGAGAAACAGCAGGGAAAAAACCAAAAGGCAGGACAAAAGCTCCTGGGGCTGCCCTTTATCTCCAGCAGCCCCAGGAGACCTAGCAATGTCCTGCTTCTCCCTCACTCCTGCACTGAAGAACAGTGCATTCCATGTCACACAGCCACAGCTTCTCACAGCATCAAGCCGAGAGGAGCACAGGCTGCTATAAAGCTCATCACCTGTGCCTTGGCCTAAGTGGCAATGTGCTGCTTTAGCTTCAGGTGCAGCCCCAGGGCTACTGGCACAGAGGGGAGAAGCAAGACTGTGCCATTACCAGAATTCTCCATCATCCTTCTTTTTCCTCAGCAAAATCTTCTCCTTTGGGCTCAGCAGCTCCCACTTGTAAGAGCTAAGGGGAAAAACATGAGGTGACTAACCAAATGTGGCCACAAATTCAAGGCAGAGGACATAACCTTCCTCTATAAAAAGAGGCCAAATCCCTGTTTCTACATATCTCCATGCTTATCCCCCACTATGCCTTCAGCCACACAAGACTCTCCACGACCACCCTGGATCTCATGAGACGTAGCTAAATGGGTCCAGTTTTCTCCAGCAGAAGCCAGAAATGTTCCATTTCCACCAGCCACTCCCTTCACTTGAACACACAGCTTCCAAGTACTTAAAATATAAAAATCTAGACCTGCTTTGTTGGTTAATTTTCTGTCAAAAGAGACATACTAGGAAGAGTGTTTGGCATAATGAATGAATGACTAGGACAGCACAAGAGGCAGCTGGGAGTCATTTCAAAGGCAGGCCTGCAGTATGTTGCTCATTATGCTCTTCAACAGAACAGCTGGTGTGCTGTCATTATGTGACAGACACGCATCAGAGAAGTTACTGCTCTGCAGACAAGGTGAAAGCCATTCACATTCCCAATGACCTCTCTACTCTCCCCTCCATTTCTACACCCTAAGCCTCAGCAAACAGCCTGTGCAGGGAATGAAGTGAAGCTTGGAAGCAAGAAACATGCTCCACTTCAAAGAGGAACAGGACACAAGTTGCCCATGGTCTAGAATGCAAACCACTGTCTTTCATGGGTCCCAATTAAAAAAAAAAAAATCAGGTAGATGCAAATACAGAACCCATTTACCTCATTAGTTGCTTCCTCTGATCTCATGCTCAACTGTATTTCCCCGAGCAGCCAGGCCAGAGGACTCCTTCCTAGTTACCCAATTCCAACACCTTGCAGCCTGTGGAAGATTTTTCCTGGGCCCTCCCATGATAAACAACTGTGTCCTGAAACATGGGGGTTTTTTAGAGCCTCCTGCACAGCTATCTGTCCCTTTGCATGCTCTCCAGATCAGCAGCCAGGTGGTCAGCATCTCATGTTCATATTATGTTTCCTCTGGCACTTTAGTGAAAGGAAAAGTAGAACTGATCTGATTGAGGCTGCATTTGTGAAGTGAGGCCAGCTACAGCAGCACTGTCTGTTGGAGACATATAAGTCTATGGAGTCATTGCTTTGACACCAGAAGATCTGTGCAAGCAACTGTTATCTTATTGCTGCCCTCAACATCAATTCATGCCTGAAGATGGCAGCATCTTTCCTCCAAGAAACCTTTCCTCCACTCAGTGCCACACCTTTCCTTTTTTAAACTCACCTGTCACTCCAGTCTCCCTTCCACTCAATTTTCCCCCATGGATTTCTCAGCCTCACTAGGTTTTCTGGTCCATATTGACAGGTCACCTGCAGAAAACAGTAACATTGTGCTTACCCAGGTCTCAGCAGTTCTCATGTGGTTTATATCATTGTGCTATGTCAGGTATTAACATGATTTTGTTTGTTCTCATAGATGCCAGCAAGTATGATGATAAAAATCTTTGAACATGCAACTCTAAATGCCAGCAACAGAGAGATTAAGGTGCTTCACCTTACATTCTAAACTGAAACCAGAGACATGACAGATCCCTAATCTAAAGGCTTGGCTGTAAATTCCTCTTCCTTTCCAACATCTGCTCATTTTGTACTCGTGTGAAAGCCAAGTCCTACCCCAGTGCAATGGCACAGCACAATGCAGCCCCCCATGGGTGACCACACAGATTAATGCCTCCTGAACTGGGATGCCATGGTGGGAGGAGAGGGAGCTAGGCCAATTAGGGGCTTTGCTGACAGCACACAGCAGAACAGCTGACTTCACACTGATTCTATATGCTTGGTCAGCCCCCTAAGGCTGCCTGGCTCTTCATCTCATCAGAGGAGCCAGACTGACAGACATATTGTTTGAAAACTCCACACATAAACAACTCCTGCTCCTCCTGTGGGAGACACAGATATGCCTCATGCAAGTCCATTTCTTCTGCCCTTCCTATTATCTCTTGCTACAGGTACTGAACGTGCTTCCACCAAAATGTCCAAAGCCCCACAGAGTCTTTGCCATCCTTGTCAACCTCCTCTTGAAGCTGGACAAGACAGTCATCCACCAATTCCAATTCCACCAAGGAGGAAGAAGCTCCTACTCTTTGGGACATATTATTTCAAGTCCCTTACCTCTAGACTAACATCCTAAGGGGACTCCAAGCAGTACTTCTGCAGATTAGTGGGGCCCTCCTGCACTGTGTGCACAGGAGCACAGTTCAGTTGCCTTACTCCACACCCCTGACTCAGATTTCTATCTGCAGTTTTTCATATCTTGGCCTTTACATCCTTACTTCTCTATGGCCTCTCCACTGGCTTCAGAGGAAGGCTTTTTACTCCAAGTAAAAAGCACACCCCCAAGTTTCAGCACATCCTCCCAGCAGCCCCAAAGGCCAGTCCTTTAATTCTCAACAGCTAGGTGATGGTCTCAGCAGAGCCCTATGAATCATTCCCACCCTTAGAGATACACTGATCCGTAACGATTGTCCTTTACATCAAGGACTCCAAATTAAAATGGACACACTTAAAATAAAAGTCTTCACAAAGCCCACAGTCCCTTTTAGCCTTAGACTAAGAAAAGAGTATTGGGGAGGAGATATTACAGCTGCTCAGATCAATGGTTGAACCTATGAATGCAATAATAATCGCTAATATCCAAATTAATCTGGACCCAGGACATTTGGGCTGGTCTTACCTTTCTAATACCAGTTACTGTGTAGGCATGGCCAGCAACAAGCCCATTCTTCAGGACCTTTGTTGTCTGTATACAAGAAAGAGAAACAGAAGGAAAATAAACATTTTATTCTATCCCTACTCATACAGCAGACTTATACCAACACCAGAGACCTGTACTTGTGTAAGCAATGACTTTCAAAGTAACAGGAGAACTGAAAATAAATAAATAAATAAATGGAAGCTCCTAAGAGCCAGATTTTGCAGTATGCTTGGGACTGGAAGGTTGACTGTTAATGGCCCTTCCTAAATTGTGGATCTTTAGCTAGAGACCATGTCACTTTAAGGAAGTCCAGGAGATTAGGTTTTGATTTTCAGAAAAGTAGTTTGCCAACAGCTGAGGTGGTAGCATAAAGCTTGGAAGCCAAGACTTTAATTCATGTTCTGAACGACCCACCTCTCTACCTTAGCTACAACTTTCTTCCATGTGTGTCTGTACCTCACTGCACCATCTGTAAAAATGGAAAATTTATTTAATAAAAAAGGGAAAATGCAGTAGGTCCCTATTTAATAGAATTTCTTTGATAGATAAACCAGTTCCTAAACATAGCAACAGGGAGCTGAAAGCATCAGGGAATCAATCCATGAGCAAAGTTTAACATGAAGAACATGACTTCTACAGAAAGCCACGTGTGGCAGCTTTGATATGTTTTGAGTCACAATGACCAGCTGAGCAGAGGGAAACAGGTCTGGAAAGGTTTTTAGCTGTAAAGCCATTTGATGTCACTCCAAGCCTCACCCCTAAGTGTGTCTGACAGCCCATGAGAGATCTGCTGTAGGTGGCTCTTGTCAGGATATCCCATAGATCAGGAGGAGCTTCTGCAAGCTTGATTCTTGTATTGACACCCCCTGTAAAATCCACTAAGGCTTCTGAAACTTGCCCAATCTGCAGATCTTCATAGGAGCCATAGAGTCTAGCAAAAAAAGACATCAATATATTCTTTGGGTTATCATCACAGATGACAGGTTGAGAAGAGCTTGCCAATGAAAACATAAAAAAAAATGTGTAACAAGCAAAAGGAAGGCTGTAACTCATGTTTGATTTTAAGGGAATTTTTGGCATTTGGGAAGAGGCGAATCTACGAAATTGCCTCCAAGATTGGCCATAGACTGAAAGGGACTCTTCACTCGCTGTCACCTCTGTCTGCACTGTAATGAGAACATGCCCATCACAACGCTTTGATAAGTCTGCCTTAGAGAATGCTGCCTGAATTTATCACCAAGCACTGTGCTGTATCTAAGATATAGTGCCTTGAGAGACACTGTCCTGAGAACTTAGTCTCCAATCTGATTTTCTTTATCACTCCAGTGTAACTTGGCCCAGTCTTTTCATTCTAACACTAACATCAAATAAAAATAACTGAACATTCTCACCTTTGTGTGATCTTTCTCTCAGTATTAACTAGAGTATTTTTCCCTGCTCTGCAAAGATTATTTCAGCCAAATATTAACAAATTCCATCAGTTAGGCCTTGCTGCTTTCTTCTTTGTGCTGACACTACCACTGTAGACAAAACACCCTGGAGAGATGCCACTGTTCTCACCATGCCATATGACTTACAACATGCCTCAGCTTCAGAGACCTGAGAGCAAAAACATCTGACGAAACAAAGTGCAATGCTTCAGCCGACCTCCAAAATGAAAATCCTTGGAGCTTTCTCACACTGATAACACATTAAAGGAGGCTTTGGAAATCATTCACACTTGAAAATGTCTATCTATGGTGTTCCACTCCTCTGTGGTATTTACAAGGAAGGCATCAGCCTCAGCCAATACACTGCAAACAATGATAACGCTCAGAGGACAACCCCCCCACAACAGGGCTGTTTTCTCCCCTAAACCCTTGGATTTAAACTCAAAGGCCTGGTTTGATAACAGCTACTGCAATGGCAGCTTTTATGTGTAATAATAGATAGACGAGAGCCATCTACTACACTCCAAATGTAGCAAGGCCTCGGAGATGCATTTATAAACAAGAACAAACTGTGTAGGCACCAACCAACATATTTTAGAGAGACTATTTGCATAACTTGAAATGAGTCACTTACTTAGCATATGCCTTCTCCAGAAGGGCTCCCCAAAACACGTTCTTATAGACCGAGGAAACAAAGAGCAGCTCCCCCGCCTCATTCACTGGCAGGCGATCATCAACCACCACGTCAATCCATTCCCCAAAGTGCCAGAACTGTCAGGGGAAAGGAATGAGCTGATGTTTCCCTTGGAAGGGACCTCCCCTTGAAACAACAGGAAAGGCAAGATAGCCTAGCTGTGGGTACAGAACAAGCTGCTGTGGGTCAGTGGGATGTGCTGACTCACTCACAGAGCCAGCTCCTCAGCCCCACCCCACCAGAGGAGAAAACAAAGCATGTATCAGGTGTAAAAGGAGCAAGCAGGGAAATTACCCACAGGTGGACTTCTGGGGAAGGAATTCCTAACTGCAGGGTAGCAGAGTTGTACCAAGAGGTGGGCAAAGGTGTAGAAGACTGGAGCTGATGTGCTCAAGTCCTGCTGATTGTTGCCACTCTTGAAAAAGAGTTTTGTTTGTGTTAAAATGTGGGTAGGACACAGCTGGAGAGAGCAGCCAAGCAGAGGTATTTCCTCAGTGGCCTGCAGTTGATTCACTGCCTGCACTACTTTGTGGGAGGGGTGATGGGCTCCTCTCCATACTGGGATACCCTCTGGCCACTTGCCCCTAGCCAAAGGGAACCACACACAAATTATCTAAGGGTGTGACACAAAACATAGCAGAGGATATCTGAGGATCTCCTGCAATCTGGGGGAGCAGCTGTACCTGGAAGTGGAAAATGCCTGCATATTTCCTCTCAAAGCTCTGGTTCTGTGGCACAACTGCAGCCAAGATGTCCTGGTGGAATGTCAGGGCTTCCAGGGCCGCCAGGAACCAGCAGTTCTCTGCGCCAAGACAAACGGACACATGCAGTTGGCTGAAAAGTGAGAGCTCTCAGCCAAGTTCAGCAACACCACCAAGATCCCAGCAGAAGAGCTGTTGTGCTGATGTCTTTACAATTATAACAAGTCACACACACAAAATTAGATGATCCAGACATGTTCTTTACTTAACCAACCATGATTGGTTTATAATTGTTCTCTCATGATCTTTTCATTTGGGTGCTGTTTGGTTAAATAAGAAATTTAGCAAGCAATAACTGTCAATGGAAACATTCCGTGTTTTACCAACATTGTGTGGGTTTTTTTCTGTTCTCTATAAAGGCACACTATTAAAAAAAAAAGTTTCCATTTTTCTTTGAAAACATTAGCTTTTCAGAAAAGAAAATAATTTCCAGTGCATCTCACATGCAAGACTATACTTAGCAAATTTTGGTTTTAAGGACATAAAGCACTTAAAAACTAATTTAGTCCCACCTCTACCTGTTTTTCAGATGGCAATATAATCTTTTATTTTAGGCAATACAGCCATAACATTCTTTTTCTAACAGCAAGGCTGAGAAGAGAACACACTCACACTGAGCATTAGGTAAAAATATAAAGTCCTTCTGTGGTCTCTGTTCAATTATCAAGCAGTAAGACCACAGACCAGTAAGAGCACAGGATCACTTCCTATTAGCATGGGCAGAAACAACACACAGTGGTGATTTCAGCTTGTGGAGACACCTCTCATGCCTCAAATCCCACCTCAAAGCTTGCCAGCTTATTTACAGAGTCTATGCCAGTAAATTATTGCCTCATCCACAACCTGACAAGTTGAGAGAGGAGATGGATACCTTCTATTTCTATGCCAAGTTTTATACATTCAAACTTCCATGCAAAATGTTATCTTCTGTAAGAATACTTAGATATTTATACAAAGGAGTTTCCTTACCCACCAATCCTTGGCAGAGATCAAGCTGCTTTCTGTTTGCAGCATAAAATACAGGACTTTTGTGCAAAGCCTGGGAAGCACAAAATGAAAAGAAAAGAAAAAAAAAAAAAAAAAAAGGAGAGAGTTAAGCCAATAACATGAGCTGATTTAGCTTGAAAGTAAAAGCTTTTAAAATACTGAGAGTCCTTTGTCCCAGCAGACATTGTTCTGGCTCAGGTATAAATCTATTGTTATGTGCTCTGGCTAACCTGACACCAGCCTGGACACACATTTGTGCTTGGTCTACGTTGAATTTGGTCTCCAGCACAAGTCACTGGAGCTCAGATGCATCACCATGGCTTTCCATGCACACCATGCTGAAAAGACAACCCTTCAAACCTGCCAGTCCCGCTCCTCCACACAAGTGCCAGCCAAAAGAGGTTATGAGGGCAGAGCACAACTGTTCAAACTTTGACCCAACCTGGCTGACATCTCCACAGCTTGACTGACAGTTGAGCTACAGACTGATGGCTGCTACAGAATTCCTGTTGCTGTGACAAGAATGGGTCTGTGAATAATTGTACAGAGAGAAATAATGTGGTGACTTTTTTCCCTTCACAAGTGCCTCTGGGGTTAAATTAATAACCTAAGTGTCAAAATTACATTTTACTCGAATGACCCAGAAATTGCTCAAGCTAAGTTTCACACTGTTGGCTTCTCCTGCAGGCAGTAGCAGTAACCCTCAGAAGGCAGTCACAGTAATTAGTCGCCAAGCCCTGCCCTTGGTGAGTTTAGGTGTTCAGTTTGCAGGCCATCAGTCATAGGTGCAGCAAGCTACAAGCCTGCAGGCTGAATGGCAGAATCTCAGCATCTCCTCTGCAGCACAGGGACTGAAGGATGCACAGCATCCATTCTCAGTCTTTGCTCAGAAAGTTTGGCATCCAGAGCAAACAGCAGCCTTCTTCACAAGGCAGTTTTAGAATCATAGAATCACAGAATATGCTGAGTTGGAAGGGACTCATCAGTATCATCAAGTCCAACTCCTGGACCTACACAGGACACCCCAACAATCATAGCAGAGCAGCAGAATAATCCACTGAGAGACAGAGGAGGTTTCAAGTCCATTCCAATATCTGAGGGATGGAGAGACACTCAAAGGGCTTTGTAGAGGCCAGGACTCATGCTGACCTTTTTTTTTTTCTTTTGCAGAAACTCAATCCTTCTGGGAAATTGTTTAAATCTCAAAATATGACAGCTAGAGAATAACTTAGCTGGGAGATGCTATCTGGTACTACCTGGCAGAATATCCTACAGACAAAGGAATTGTGAAATTCTCAGATAATTCTGTACATTGCTTTCAGAAGGACCTGATTGAACAGCCACTCTGCTCAGTGGCTCAGTAAGAGCAGAACTGGCATTGCTAGCCTTCTTGGACTATGCCAGGTCCCTGTCCTGGCCTCCTACGCTTCTTATCTACCCTTTTGTCATGAGAACATGCTCTGTGACCAGCCCTTGCACCTGGGTATCTCTTATTGTGATATTCGGTTTAAGCCTGGGATACCAGCAAAGGCCTTGGAAATGTGAGCACAAGTAGAAAACAAAGGCCCCAAAACTAACTCAAAGACTGTGCTCAGTCACTGGTTATGATAGAAGCTCAGCCTTGAGAGCTGGGGAAAGATAACTCCAAGTACAATAGACTAAGCAGCTAAGCAGGGAAAAATAAAACAGCCCAGTAGGAAGATAAGGCACCTGCCCTGTTTGAGAAAGCAGCAGCCTCCACCATCGTAACAGTATGAGGTCCACGGGAGAGAGCGGTCACAGCTAAAAACTGTCTAGAAACTCAGAAACCTTCTAAAAGGTCATGATCTTGAACTCTGGGGAGAAGGATCTCATCTGTCACCACAGAATCACAGTGAGATCACTGTAGCTGTGAGCTCCAAGGAAACCAACTCTCCCTGAGTCCTTTGCCTCCTCTCCCGGCCTGCTCCAAGTGTTACTGGATAAAAACTGAACAAGGCTGGTTATGATTTTGGGCTACAAACGCTTCAAAGGCAATTACGAGACTCCATGTACCCCAGCTTCCAAAATGACACCTGATGCAATAAATGTAATCCCCAGAGACATTAAAGTACACCTAAATTAAAGTCTAAGACTAGTCTGTTCAATGCTAAAACTATTTGCTGGCTGTCATCTGTAATCATCCTCTTACACACAGTACTCACTGAAAGTCACTTACATGTGGCCTCTTCCACTGCAGATTTCGGGGCAGTTTCTTTAGGAGTGCTCCTGTTCCAATAGAGCTGATGTGAGCAGGGAAGGTGTCATCTGTGAACAAGCGTCTGCTCTTCAAGCACGACTCCAGCAAAGCCTGGTAGTTCTGCTGGATGGGAGGGGTGTGTTTTTGAAAGATACTCCTGCCTAAAGGCACAGGTGACTTATTTTTTTTCAAGCACAGCAGAAAAGGCATGCTGATGTCTCCAATAACACCAGGATAATTTTTTTCCACTGAGGATGCTGGAGGGATCTCACACTGCACAGTTCTGCTGGAAACACTTGGTTTTCTCAGATGAGGCGTGTCTTTTCAGAAGAATTCCTGACAGTTAATATAAGTATAAAAAGTAAATTTAATCCTGGCTTTTAAAATTTTCTTCTTAGTCAGCAGGGGTGGGTAGGAACATTCCCAGGAGAAGTGGGGGCTTACCCAATTCTAACTGAGCATTTATCACTGCATTTTCAAGGCTTTAATATCACTGTAGATCTGAGTGAAATCAAAATGAGTGACCCCACTGACTTTTACTAGAGCTTTGAAGCCATACACATGGCTATTCTATGTCTCTCTCTGGACTATTTTAGGCTCTCCAGGATATTTTCATAACGCGTTGCAACATGGATGACAGTCTTTATTCAATCGTATTCTAGTTATTTCCCCTCCTTCC
The DNA here is from genome assembly GCA_013399835.1 of Leptocoma aspasia. Lineage (NCBI taxonomy): Eukaryota > Metazoa > Chordata > Aves > Passeriformes > Nectariniidae > Leptocoma > Leptocoma aspasia. The sequence continues at coordinate 307,089 of VXAX01002993.1, read as the reverse complement.
CCCCCCTCCAAAAAAAAGCAAGATAAAACAAAGACTAACAGAAAAATGTAATACATTAGGTTTTAGAAAGCCACGACTCGCACTCCTATGACAGTTATTTTGCCCTTTTTGCCTCATTTTGGAGAATGATATGATCTTTCCCAAGAGTTCACATTCCATCTTGCTGAACACCACAGATTCACGCATGAAACTGCATTCTGAGGTATTTTTTTCCTTGTAACATTCAAGACAGATGTTTCTCATCCCCCCACTAAAAACACCAAAGAGTGATGTCTTAGGCCTTTTTTTTTTTAATATTAGCAGCTATGTTAAACATTTGCACCACCCCTTGCTGGGAGAAATCATGACTAAAATCTCAGGAGGCAAATCACTTCTATCAGTGGTAACAAGGTGATCACAATCAGTTAGTACAGTGAAAAAATTAACCAGGATGCAAAGTTTAAGAAATGGTTCACATGCCATAATGATAAACTATTTGGAAGGCTTCCCCACAGAGGAAGCTCTTTGGGACTCAAAATCCCTGCCCCAGGCACCCAAGGACACTGGTCTCAGGCACCAGTCGATTGTTACTCCCATCAAAGCTGACAGTCAGCAGCAGCCCCTGTGAGAAAACAACCAACCACACATTGTACTGTTCAACCACACAGAGCCCTCATTTGTTATAAACCCACTCTACAAGTGATCCACAAAGCTTGACCCTCAAGGGTAACCAAGAGAAAACCTACAAAAGATAATGCTAGAAATGAAAATAGAATTTTCTGTTGTAGAGTAGACATTTCAGAGCTGAAAAAGAATTTAAGTGCCTAACAACTTGCTTACTTTTTCTCCAGATGAAAAATGCTGTCTCTCCCTCCAAACCCTCCCTTTTTACAGCCACTGGCCTTCAGGGCTGCAATAACATGAGCAACAGACAGAGATAGATTTAAGAGAAAAACAAAGAAAGAAAACAGCCTGAAGACCAGCTGCACTTTACATAGGGAGACAAAATATGTATGAAGAAAAATTTCTTATTCTGCTGCTCCCCAGGAAAAGAAGCGGAGAGCAATTGGCACACTTTGAGCTACAGTGAAGAACAATATTTGAGACTTGGTTTTTGGGTGGGCAGAGTATTCACAGTGCCTGATAACGCTATTTCAACTTTTCACCAGTTCTCACTTCACTCTAGCATTTATTTGAAAAATAATTGAATTTTATATACAGGTCTTGAAACCCAAAGATAGTATGAAAAAACCAGTGCCTTCAAAAATGAAGGTTTAAATCACATGAATATGTAGCCTTATTTTCAAGAAATTCAGCCAGCACCCCTGACTGTAATAGTATGTGTTGAGTCAATTATGCTACTTTGTATGTTTTGAAAACTTCCCAGCTGAACCTGACTGTGTGTTGTTTTAAACTCTTTTCCAAATTACCTGTAAATCTTCAAACAAAAGATGCAATGAAGCATTTTATGTGTCATGAACAGTCACTTCTCAGACAACAAGTGTTCCACCTTGTGTTAACCTTCTGCCTGGCCACAGCCCTGTGTACGAGCAGGCACCAGATACAGCTGTATATGACCAGCCAAGGTATTCCTGTACTCCACTCAGCAGTGGTACTGAGCCAGACTGAATCAGTCCTCCTCCACAGGTGGAGCAGAGTGTGTGCATGTCTCTTCCAGCAATTAAAATTTCTAAGGGAAAGCAGCCAAATATAGCAGACAGAGGTTAAAAGCTTTAGAGGGAAGCAATGAGCCTGTAGGTTAAATGGATTTGATTCTCTATTCTTTGCACACCCCCCTAGTTAGCATATTTACCATCTGATCTAAGTCCTTCTACTGCATTAGCATCCTATGATCTCCCCTGAGCTTTCTCAAGATCTCAAATGCCTCATCCCTAAGTATTGAAATGAGAAGCTGAAGAATCCATGAAAAATACTTCACTTTTTGTAAAAGTAACTGGACAATGAAATATTTCTCTGAGAGCCTCTTACTCACTCCATGAGAGGATTTACCTCAGGCAACACTTGGACAGTGGGCAATTAGAGGGCTAAAACTGGGGATGACAGAGCTCAGCCCAGCTCTTCTGATTTAACAAAGACAATCCAAATCTGGGCTAAGGAGCTGCTCCTGGTTGTGTGGAACAGAGTAGTAAATGTTTGCATGCAAAATAATAAATTTTAGGGTGAGCAGAACAAATTATGCAGGGCCATTTTTTACAACCATTCATGTAATGCAGCATAACATTAGCTACAGAAATTAGTACTCATTAGTCAAAATGATCGTGTGACTATATTAGGCTTTGTTAATCTTCATTAGTCTCTAAACAAACAGTATAAAAACATCACTTGCAGGTACAACCTCTAGTCTTTGATTAAACAGAGTGCTGTATTTCAGAAAAAAACCCCTCAAGGCTGACTCCTGCTCTTCCTGTGGGCTTTTAAAGCAGATAGAAATATCCTGAAAAGAAGCACTGAACTATGTTTTCTCACTAAATCAATTAATATAGAGACAGGTGGATGACCTTTCCCTGCATTTCCTGTGTTTAGATTATTGGCCCAAAAGTTGATGAGCACCTTTTGGTGCTGAGATTTTCAAGGTCAAGCAGTGAACCTGCTCCCACTGATCTTAACAAAAAGTCTATATCAACAATGCCTGGATGGCTTTCAGAACTTCAAGTAATACCTCACTGACCAAAGATTCACTTTTAAAGACACTGGTTGAGATTTAAAGATGCATACCCTTTGCTGTGGAAATTGTCCTAGCTACATTGAAATCAGTGGAAATATGAAAATCCCATTTACTCAAGATCTGTGCTTTGGCACTTAAGGTTACTACATTCTATCCATAAGCATTCCCAATATCATTAGATATTCTGACTACCCACAACTCCCTCTGATGACACATGAAATTTCTGATCTCCACAAAATACTTAGTGATCAAGTATCAGCCAAACCAACTTAAACAGCAAAAGTGAGAGAACAAGGGTGCACAAAATCTGGGTTAGCTAAAACACCAGCCTGTGTTGCCAACCACTTGGCAGGCAGAAGTGTTGGAGCTGTGACATGCAGGGCAGCTGATGTGGCTCATCTAGCTGCCTCACATCACACCCATCCTTCCCACGTTTGCTGATACAAAATTTTTGCCTTTCCCTTCGACACCTCCAGAGAACAGCACAGCAGCAGCTGCTGCATTGTGAAACTAATACCCCATCTGATCCCAGAGGACAGCTTCACCTTAACATGGTGACAGAGTTACACTCCCTTCAAACCCCTGGAAAATCCTAATTCTGTGCTAGCCATAGATAACTGCTAAATGCCAGCACCAAATCCCTCTACACAGCACTTGACATTTGATGTCCTACCTTCTCCAGGTGTGTTCTCACAGCGAAGGATAACTGGCAGTGATGCCTGCTGCTCATAAATAATATATATGTTATCTCTCCCTATGTGTGTATTTATGTGCTTGTATATATATGCCTTGCATACGTAACCCCAAGAGCCCGTCCTAACCTATCAAAAACTGTGGTAGAAGCAGGAGGCGGGGAAAAAAAAACATATTGAGCAATGACAGAAAATTTCTGGTGATCTCAATGCAAAATATTCTACAGAAGACATGAAAGAACAGGTCAGCCCATCATGCAGGCTACCTTTTGACTCACCCATTGCTTCAGTGGAAGGCAGTTTCCTTGTTTAGTTTGCCACTCGATTACACAAAGCACAAAACTCCACGTCTCTCCATAAATCACTGACAAGGTAGAACAGAAGATGTGTTCAACTGTGTCTTAATACATTTTAACAGTATTTCTGCTTCCAGGTAAGAAAAAACTCAGAGAGAAAATAATCTCAAACCTCTCATATTTTCTCAGAACAGACATGACACTGTCAATCAGTTAATCATATCAATTTCTACAAAGAACATTTATGCAAGTTTGATGGAGGTGTATGTCCAATGGCAGAGACAGACAAAATCATTCAAGAGTTATAGACCAAGCTTCTGCACTGCAAGGATGACAAAGGGCTCAGAGGATTTTTCTTCCCAGCGCTATTACAGACATCCCATCAGTCAGGTCCCCTGTGTACAATACAAGCAGCTTTCTTTGCCAAACAGATCTAAGGAGGGAGCTCTCTGGAAGCAAGAATGCTTCCCACTCACTGGATGTACATTATCCAGCCCCACATTCCCCATTTGTGGTGGCACTTCTGGGCACCTCATTCCACCTCAGGCAATGAGGGGTTAAGAGCAGTTTAGGGAGGGTAGGGAAAAACACTGTATGTGTGCATTTGTGTGTGCAGCAAGACACCTAAAAAATGGTAGGAGAAAGGTAATGGGAAATATTTCAGAGGAATATGAAAGCAATGAGGGCAGGAGAGGAAGGCAGCAGCTTTCTGAGTTGCAAAGGCAAAGCAATGAGTGGGGAAAGGAATAGACTATGCTGGAGACAATTTTATGTCTCCACATAGGCCATTATGGCACCTGCAGGCAGCTGAGAATTTTGATCCAGCTGAACCAGAGGAAACTCTCCTTCCCTTACTTATCAAATTAGTATATTTGGTTTCATTCTAGGGGCCTGCTGTGCCTTCCTCTCCCTTCTTTCCTTTCCCCCAGCCCTGGTTATTCCGTGTTGAACCCATCAGCACCTGAACTTTTGACACAGTCTCCTCAGGTTTCATACTTGGTAATAGACAAACAGTGGCAGTAACTGCACTGGCAGGAAGTTAATTTTTCTGAACTACACTGCTCCCACAAGCTTCTTGAAACTGTCTGAGTCACCACATCTTTTCAGATTCTGTGACTTCAGTACCCCCATCCTCAGATGATCTTTTGTAGGAAGTAAACCTGTCCAACCTAAGGCTGCAGATAAGCAAACACATTTGTCACCATTTCACAAGTTTCAGTTTTACAGCATTGTGTTTTGCCCCCCAAAACCCAGGTTTCATTTTGTGTGCAAATACTACATGACTTAGTTCAGCCTCACTGACTTTCATCAAAGTGGAAGTGAAGCTTTCCCAGCAAGCCTCTCTTTCCTGGTCAAGGCAAGCATGCAGCTAAGTGACTGCCAGCCCTGTTACCAAAAGCAGGGACATGACTTGAGATATTACAAAACTAAAAGTTAAATCCATCATCTCTTTAAAGATAAAGACAAATTCTATAGCAGAGGACTGTAGCAGACCCCCACCAGTATCAGACAGAGGTATGCTCTGAGCACTGCATTAGAGTGGCTTCTGTGCAGAGCAGTCAAGGGAGAGCATCTACATTTTAAAAATGTAAATTACTAAAAAAACCCCAATTTACTACAGATTGCACCGTAAGACCAATCTATCCAACAGAAAACCATCCATTAAGACACCTCTGTTTAAGAAATGAAAAGGAATAAATAATAGAAACGAATTAAAACTTTCAGTTTGATCCTGGCAGAAAGAAAAACCTAATTACACTGTAAATTTCCTTTCCTAATTTTACTTCCCTTTGTTCTCGGCAAGCTCTGTACCTCAAGGTAAAGATAGTTGTTGAGGAAGTCAGTCAAGTGGCTAAGAAAACAGATGGAAAAATAAATAAAAATGTGCAATGTTTGTGAGTTACCTACAGAAAGCCTATAAAGACTGTCAAGTTTCGTTGTGATCTGCCCCGGAGATAATGAATCCACAGGAAGGGGACTCTATTCAGCAAAGGCAAAGAAATTTTTTTTTGGCCATTTAGCCATCAGATACGCATATTTATGACTTGTGAAGTTTAATGTTTAATATCCTCACCTTGTAAATGGGGAACAACTGTGCTTCAGCCATACCTGTGGCAGTCAGCTCCCGCAGCCTGCACAACAGAAACCTTGCTTTGCTCCCCATTTGCTGCATTCAGGAAGGGCACCAAGGTGGTCTGGGGAGATTTACAATCAAAGGCTTCCTGGCCTGGCCTTCACTCAGCTCCAAGGATAACACAAGCAAGCACCAAAAAGACTCCATATATAGCTGTAGAAATGCCAGAGCACCATCAGAGGAGCACAGCCCTTAAATGGCAAGAACTATCTAGAAGATGAAAGCGAGTTTTTTTCCTACAAAACAAGTAATTCTTGCCAAAACATGTTGAATTCTATGGGGCCTTTAATTTTCAGGAGTTTTCACTGGAAAGGAGTAATCAAATTCTTAAAGCAAAAAACCTCTATTTATAAAACTAAAGAAACGAGGGAAATTGGTCTTAAGGAGGTTTCAAAACATCAGTTCCACTTTCAGCTCTAGGCATTGGCAGGAAAGCAGAGAATTTAGATCTTCAGAAAATACAGTCAGCGTGCTGTGTTCTTCCAGGAAAAGAAAACTGGTCCCTGGAGTCATTGCTTGCACCTCCTGGGTCAGACCATGCCAGAGTGCCTGGGATCACACAATGGGAACAAGGAAAGTGTCTTCTCTTGCAGTAGAAGGCACAGAAATGGACCTGGATCATTGTTCAGGCACACAGGGCCACACAGTCTCCATGTGGAAAAAAAAAAAAAAGTTTTAGGGCAGAGCTGCCTCTGCTTATGCAAGGTCTGGGCTCCTCCTGGACGTAAATGGCTGGGAAAGGGCAGGAACTGCCACACAGCAGGACTGCTTCCAAAACTGCCTCTTGCCACATTTTTCGGACCCGTGGGATGGACTAAAGTGAAAAAACCTTTGGGAGACATTTTAGGAAAAAAAATCCTGCTTTATCCCAGCTGTGCAGTGGAGATGAGGAGAGCCTGGCAGTGGAGCTGATGGCCAGCCCCAAGGACATGCCAACCCTCAGGCTACTCCTGGAAAACCTGTGCGGCTGTCCTGTCATCCTTCCTTGCTGGAGGAATAAAGAATTTGGGACAACAGATAATTTGCCCATCTCATCTGCTTAGATGGAGAACTCCTCAAGGCACAGCCAGAGCCACAAGCCCCACGAAGTGAGGGCCAGCAGTGCAGCCCAATCACTGGGCTGGGGAAAGAACAGTCCAAGAGACAACTGAGAGCACACCTCAACAATGTGTATAAATATCTAAAGCAGGGCTGCCAAGGGGATGGAGCCAGGCTCTTCTTAGCAGCTCCAAGCAATAGGACCAATTAGTCTCTGCCCGTTGCAAGAGGCAATGGGCAGAAACTGATGCACATGAAATTCCAAGTATGAGGAAGAACTTCTTTATTGTGCTCATGACCACACACCGGGACACGTTGCCCAGAGAGGGTGTGGAGTGTCCCTCAGTGGAATATTCCACAACCATCTTATCACAATCCTGTGCCGTGTGCTCTGGGATGACCCTGCTTGAGCAGGGAGGTTGGACCACAGGACCCACTGTTGTCTCTTCCAACCTGACCCGTTCTGTGATAGGTTGGAGACCCAGATGAGGCTGGCAGTGGTCAGGAACAGCCGGCTCCCTCTCAGATTTGCACTCGCACGGTTCATTTCAGGGCTTTTCTTTAGGCCTATTTCGAAGCGAGGCGAGAAAGGAAATAAAATGGCGGCCGGGCTGAAACTCCCTTCAACGGCCTCCAGGGGGCGCGGCGGGGCCCGCCCCTCTCCGCTGTCCAACATGGCGGCGCCCGGCGCGGCTTCACCCGCCGGGGAGAACGGGCGGTGCCTGCCAGGAACAGTCGGTTTCCGGCGCCCGCCCCTTTCCTGGAGGGCCGGGCCTCCGCGCCATGCCCACGCCGGGAGCCGGCGGCGTGAAGGGAGGCGGCGCCCGCTGGTGCCGCTGGGCCGGGGTTGCGCGGACGAGCCGCTCCTTCAGCCTCCCGCGGGGACTGCTTTCTGGCTGAAATCGCCGGCGCAGGTGGCGTGAGGGCGGACGGCCCTCGCGGGTGGGCGCTGGAGCGGAGCGAGGCCCGCCCGGCCTGAGGGGGATGCGCGGGTAGCCCGCGCTCGCAGCCAGCCCAGCCCAGCCCCGGTGGTCGCCGCGGAGCTGGCGTCAGGAGGCCACAAGATGTTCAGCTGGCTGGGCACCGACGACCGTCGGCGGAAGGACCCGGAGGTGTTCCAAACGGTCAGTGACGGCCTGAAGAAGCTTTACAAGACCAAGCTGCTGCCGCTGGAAGAACACTACAAGTTCCACGAGTTCCACTCGCCCGCCCTGGAGGATGCCGACTTCGACAACAAGCCCATGGTGCTCCTCGTGGGGCAGTACTCCACTGGGAAGACCACCTTCATCAGGTAAAACCCAGCTGCCTGCTGCCCCCCTCCCAGGCATGCCGGCCACTGGGGTGGGGCAGAACGTGTCTCTGCTGCCTGTGCTAAGGCTTGATCCCCCTCCTGTTACCCCCTTCGCGTCCCCTCAACAGCTTTTCATTGAAAAGCCTCCTTCGCTCAAACGCAGAGCATCCCTTCGCGGGCGCAGGGTGGTGTAAGATGTCCCATGAAACACCGACGTGGCAAAAAGTAGCCCAGGGCTGGGCTGAGGAGTGCAGGCAGGGCAGGAGTGTGGAGATGTGAGTCACTGGGGCCGTCCTGGCCGTTCAAAGTGCAAAGGCTTTGGAAAGCCACGCGCGGGGCATTCCGTGCCTGCACTGCCCAGGTTGACCCTTGTAGCAGCGATTCTTTTCAATTTGCTGTAGCTTTTGAGTGGTGAGGCAGCTTTAAAGGGAGTGCTTCGGTTTGCAGTGGTCACTGTTACACGCTTGCCTGTGTCTGTCTTTTTCTGCACTGTCCCAGAGACAACGCTCAGAACCCGCTTAGAGAAGCATGTGTGCTGTGCGCAGAGAGACCTGCCCCTCTTCAGGGCTCCAGAAGTAGAGCCCTGTTTTAACTGTGTCCTGCTCGGCCGAGATGCTGGGAGCAGCAAGTTTCATTCGAACTGTAAAGAAAGAGCAGCTGCCAGCAGCTCTTTCATTTTGGTCGAGTGAAACTGTCGCAGAGAGGGTTAAACTATTCCGGCTGGACTTGGTTGCAGGGATCTCTGTTCAGCCATGCTGCTAGTTCAACTTGCAGCAGCCTTTCCCTTGGGATCATAGCTGAAGCTGCGCTGTCCATGTTTCCTATGTGATTCATAAGCTAAGCGTTAAATTCCAGCCTTTTTCTGGCGTGGCTGTGTTGAAATCTGTGGAATTACCCCAGTGTAGATCTGGACGCGAGCCACAGGCAGCCAGCCCTTTGTTCTACCAGTATTTCTTGGTGAAGGAGGGAGCTGCAGAGAGTATAGAGAGGTGAATCAAATTGACTGTACCTCTAAAGGAATGACCTTGAGAAATGCGGGAGCTTTTTTTTAATGTGTCGTAATATTCCTGCTGCTAAATTTCCTGGTCAGGAGCCAAGAGCAGAGGTAGCATTTCTGCTACCTTGGCATGTACCTGGCAAACAAAGTTTAAGAGTTAAAAGGCTTTTCTCATATGGGCAAGTCAGGTGGATGGTGAAGGGGTGCAAAAGACCCAAAGAAGCATTTTGCACACCTTTGCAAAGGGAGTTACTCTTCTGAAAAATAAAGAGGATAGCACAACTGTCTGGTTCCATCCCAGATCTTTGTTCTGTGACTTGGTACCAAACCTGTTTGGAAAGCTTTTTCTGACCTCTGGGTTATGGACATTCAGAGCCTGAACACAAGGAATTGCTGAATTCCTGATAAGGCTGTCTAACTAAAGCATCTCTCCCTAATTATTTTCTCTGGATTGTCAGCATCAGTGTTTCCCTGCAGTCTCACCTGCATGCTGCTAGCAGAGACTTCCTGCCTTTGCCCCTGTCTGTTCTGTGAAGTCTTCCTTCTGTAAGCCTCAGCTCCTTTTGCAGGAAGTTTGGGTGCCTAGAGAATGTTCCAGGCAAAAGAAGATTGAATCTTTGCTCATGTGGGATGGCAGCAACAACCTCTTTGCTGTCAGCAGGTGGATCTGAGGCTCTCTGACAACTGCTTTGCAGTCATGCTTGTGCCCTCTTCTCCCAGTTTTCTCTGGGCACAGGGCTGGGATGAGCCTACACAGAGATGATGTTCAAGCAGAAGTGACCATTAGCTTTGGGAGCTTCTGCTTCATAGGAGTGCCAAGTGGACCTTCCAGAAAGGCAGTCTTCTGTTTAAAATAGTGCCTAAGAAGGTGAAAGTTGAGAACTTTGGTGGAACCCCAGTGTGTCCAACAGCAGAAGTGTGAGAGTCTGTTACTCCAGTGTGTTCCCAGACAAAGGCCAGAAAACCTCGTGTTGCTCGTGACAGGCTTCCATCGTGAGCTTGCAGGCACTGCTCATTAAGGAGCTGGGATAAGCACCAGATTAGCATCCAGAGTTATTGTGGGAAGGCAAGTGGGAGCTAAAGCTGAGAGTAGGGAGGAGTTAAAGGGGGCTGGGGGAGGAAGTGGGAGGGTTGACAACCATTATGTCTTAGTAGAGTGAAGCAAGAAACAGCCTCTGAACATTCTGTCCACAGTCTTGTCAGGATGGGGGATAATTAGGGTTATCCTTATGTATCAATTCCACTCTTAAATTGCATCCTGCTTGTACTACCATGCAATTTAAGGAGATGACTTAATGCCACTAAACAATCATGTGGGATGAACTCAGTCCTGGTTTACCTGGATCTCAGTATACTTTACCAGAAAAAAAAAAAGAAAAATACCTGTAGTCACCTGTCTTCCAAACCTCTTTCCTTGTTTTGGGGAATCTGAAGTGAAACAAGGAAGAAATGCAAGGCTCTGAAGCACCTAAGCTGCAGCATCTTGCAGTGAAGCTGCTCTCTTGTCAGGATGGCAGAAAAAAGGCAGTCAAGGTCAGCAGTGAGAAACATTGCTAGAGGCTGAGCCAGAGAAGAGGGAGGTGAGTTGTGTGGTTGAAAGCCAGTGAAGCAAGACCAGAGCATGGCTTGTTTTCAGTGGAACCAGGCTGTTCCCTCTTTTCCTTGCAGGGACACAGAACTGAGCCTGTCTGTGCTACATGAAAGGTGTAGCATTGCTAATGCAGCTTTTCCGTTCCTGTTTCCTGCTGTTTCATCTCTTTGTGCTCACTCCCATTTCTCTCCTCAGCATACCTTTGGCTGATGCTTTTCCACAGGGTTGGGGGCTGAAAGTCAGTGCTGGTTAGGACAAGGCAACACCTCTACCTGGGAATATCTGACAGCCACTGCAGGATCTGAGTGGAGCCTGCCTTTATAACGTTATTGCTTTTTATGTTTCCTGTAAGAGGGTGGGACTACAGGACAGAACATTACTCTCCTAATTAACTTAGATTCCGTGGTCATTTCTAAAAATAATCCCCAAGTCCAGCCATCCCGCTAATAAAATAAACAAGCCTGCCAGAGCCCTACTAACTGTCAACGTAGCTTGCTTTTCTGGTGTAGCCACCCCTTCCTCCTACAGCTGATAATTTACACGTCCTGGCCTCTCCACGCTGTTTGTCACAGGCTACACGCAGAGCTCTGGTGTGACCTCCCCGTGTGGCCCTGAACCTTTCATCTGTGCCTGCATGAGGCGGTTGTCACCATTTCCTCCTGCTCTGCCCTTCTTCCCGTTCGCTCGGCATCACCTCTGCTGCCACACTCAGCGGCATCCTGCAGGGCTCCTGCATGACTCATCACGGGCAGGCAGCCCCTTCCCCCACATCCTGCGGCACTCCTGCCCAGGGAGCCCGGCCTCTCCTTACCCATCTCCAAATCCACCGGGGAAAGGCGACCCCAGCTGGGCTGGCACTAACGCAGCTTTCCTGCCCTGGCCGTTCCCAGGAACAGGCTTGAAATAGGTAAACAGCATGATGCTTCAAGCCACATACCGACTCCAGACACTTATCTAGAAAGCAGATGGGTCATAAAAAAACTGTTTCCTTCCTGCCTGGGGTACTCTGCAGACTTCCCTAACCTGGCTGGAAGTCACTCCCCCAGGCCTTTGAAGGTGTTCAGCAGCTCAGCTTAAGGCGTTCAGCACTGGCAGAGGAAATTGCTTGCTGGTGGTTGGTGTTTTCCACAGCTGTTGTTTGCTCTTCTCTCCCAGAAATCCCCACAAATGTGACAACTGCATGTGTTCTCTAGCTTGCCTCTGGTAGCAAAACCACCACACCAGGGCAGGCTGTGTCAGTGCCGAGCAGAAGTGCCTTCCCCCCATCAGGCAGTGTCAATACAACCCCTTGTATTTGTCCTTTGCACAATGAGATTCTTATGCTGCTGACACCCTGCTGCACAATGTACCCGAATCTCCCAGAGAGGCCTCACTTAAAATAGATGCTGTGATAGTTGGCAGTACAAATCTTCATCTCTCTGTTTCCTACCACTTGTTGCACATAAGTCAATAACATTGGTGTGTAGCTACTTCTTTTGTGCTTTTGTCGGGATTTTTTGTTTTGTGTTTTTTTTAAGTCTTACACAAGAAATAAACACAGAAATGCTTTGAAATGTTAGCTGAGTGGAGCTGTGATAAAATTCTTTCAAGCAGGCTGTCTGGAGGAGTTGCTATTAAATACAGGACTTTCGGTTAGATTTTCTGGGGAGCTTTGTCTATAAATAACAAACTACTCTCCCTCTCAACTAATTTTTACTTCTGCTCAAAAGTTGTCATATTACAGATGCATTTCAAGCCTCTAAAGAAGAAAAAAGGTGGTTGTAACAGTAAGGCTGCAACCTGATGTTGAGAGTAAGGGTCCTTTCTCAAAAGCCCTTCACTTGTTATATTTGACAGTTGTTAACACTGCCTATTTCTTTTCTCTCTAGTATTTGCATGGGGAGAATACAAAGATTTATTTCTATGGATTCAGTGAATTTCCATCTGTATAAAGCCACTGGCTTGACAGGAATGTCCATCAGGGGCTAGTGTTTGAACTGCCATCTAGGAGGCACAAGCTTAGTTTCCAGAGTCTGACCAAGTGGCTTCTAACCTAGCAAATAGTCGTGCAGTGTAAAGAGCTTCCCAGGGAATTGAACCAAGAACATTCATATGATAGTCTACAGAGCCCTTGGTGGGAGAGGAGTAGCCCCTCCTTGTTCTCAGGTGCTGCAAGCTAGAGAGGACTTACTGTGGCTGCCAGGAAGGTGTATTGTGATCACCAGCCAGAGAGGCAGCACACACCAGCACTACCTGCAGCCTGCTTTTATTAAGTAGTGACCCACTTTTATAGGAAAGTTTGAGAAACCCTTCATAAGGTTTAGATAAATAGGATATATCCACCCTAGTATAGGAGGTCAGAGGGCTGCTCTCTTCCTGGATTATTTCAGGTCTTTTAGGAGCTGCTCAACAGCTGCTGTTACATCTCAGAGTTCTGCAGTTAAGAAGAGTCACTTCTGGTGGCTTTCTGGTGAGCATGGGACTTGGAGATCACTTGGAACAAAAGATACAAGAAAATACATGATAATATACCAGCAAAGGAAGTGTGGTCATCTCCTAAGGGAATTATGGATATAATTTGTGGAGGTATTCTTGTTGCAGTATGAGCGTGCCAAGCCAGATAAGTATCAGTGATTTGTTCTGGGTATACATTTGGTTGTTTTACCTCTAGATCCAGTTGATCTGGCCTTGCCCTTTGGGAACTGAAGACACATTTGCTGACATGGTATCAATAAATGGCCTGCCCAATTTTTTTGTTGTTGTTGTTCTTAAACACTGGATAGTGATTACCTGTGTTAAAATGACAGTGAAAGCAGGAACGTCTAAAAAGTTATCACAAGCCTTCATGCCAGTGGTCCTAGAGTCCCTCACACAGGACCTTACCTCACTAAGACTAACCTGAGTGAACCAATTCTGGTGCTTAGACATATCAGTCTCAATCATTAAAAAAATCTCCATTCCTTCTCCTATGTCCTTTTCCACATCCCCGTAATCTACTTTTAACATCACAGCAATTCTGAAATAATCTTTCTACCTACTGAGGATTAGGTCAAAGCAATGGAAGTGGGAGTGCCAGCTACCCTCTGGCAACAAGCAACACATTATTATACTAACTTCCATAGTCTGGTAGTCATTCTATTCATGTAACTAGCCAGAGCTTATTACTTGTCACCTCTGCACCATCCCATACTGAGGGCTAGACCAGTTCTAGCTACCTTCTGCAAGCCACATGGACATAATGGTCTTAGTTTCCAGCACAGCATCAGCAGGTGGTTTTCTGCACCCGCACACACAAACACAGGCCTGGCCTCAGTGATGGCATTTGGCACCTTCGTGAGCCAAAGGGAACCGTCCCATGCACACACCATTGACCCACCCTGAATTTGGCAGGGTCAGTTAGGATATGCTGCCAGGGTCCTATTCAAAGCCATGCAACCCCATGGGTGATTATCTTTCCCTGAAATTTGCCAAGCTACCTTCAGGAAATAATAAGGGATTCTGTACTTGGTGTGCTATCTAGTGTGATATATAGCTTGGAATATACTCCCCCACCCAGGAGCGTAGTGCTCAATATGCTTGAGCAGTTTGTAGTGCAGACCTGTGCCTGCACTTCAGAAGCACACAAGGACAGAGACTGAGACTTCAATAAATTGCAGAGGAAGTTGGCATTTAAGCAACTGATTTGGACTGGGGGCTAAGCACATTAGTTGTTTGAGTCTGCTGAAACGAGCAGCAATGAAGTAATTGATATTGGCACCGAGAGCCAGTAGGGTTTCAGGATTAACTCTGTGATTGCAGTGAACTGCTGTTTTTACTTTGCTGTGCTAAGTCCAAATGTCTTGAGGATTGAAGTACACAAAATGATGCAACATGATGAGAATCTCTTCCCAGCAGCTATAATCATCTCAATTTCTTAATCCGCCTTAAATGAGTTTTCAATGTTGAGATCCTCAGTAGAAAAGCTACCAAGGCATTTATCAAACAATTCAGTGACAGTGCTAAAAATAGTCCCGGAAGGATCCATGCTCTTGAGCTTCATAATTGCACTGCAATCTTCAGTACAAGTCATTTAGGACTTAGCAGCTCATGTCTCATGCCCACACCCTGTTTTTTCACTTACAGGTACCTGCTGGAGCAGGATTTCCCAGGAATGAGGATTGGACCAGAGCCTACAACTGACTCCTTTATAGCAGTTATGCAAGGAGATGTGGAAGGAATTGTTCCTGGAAACGCATTGGTGGTGGATCCCAAAAAACCATTCAGGAAACTTAATGCCTTTGGCAATGCCTTTTTGAACAGGTCAGTACTCAAGAACTCTCTTGTTCCACGGAGTAAAGTTAGAATCTAATGAGCAGCACAGCAAGGAATGTAAAGGGATAAGGCACTTCTTTTCCTCCCATCCACATGGCTGATGCAAAGCCAGTCCAGTCCTACCTGATGCACATAAGTCAGTTGCTGAAGGGCTGATAAATTCAAGTGTGACAAACCTTCATTTTACTTGGACAAACAAAACAAAAATGACATCACAGCCTTAGCTTATCCTACAGGAGATGAGAGGTAAATATCTTCATTACATTTGTTGTCCCCTGCTTCAGTATTTCTAGCTTCTTCCATTTGTAATCAAAACCAGGCTCTCTCCATTCCCATGCCTTGTACATACAACCTCAGGTGCAAATTGATGACCACTCTAATGTGTTTCCTGTAAAAACGGGTAGCAGGGTGTTTGGACAGCAGCTCTGTGACATGAGGAATATAACCTTTCCATCCCCTAGACCCAGCCCAGCCATAGGGAGGTTTTGGATCTAGGCCTTGCAGGAAGCCAGCAGCACACGCCCATATCCTAGATGAGCACAAACTGTGCTGCAAAAGGCAGCAAACTGACTACACCCATCATCAACACTTTCCCTTAACACAGTGTGGGAGACACTGGAAACATGGCAGCTGCTCAGCCAAACAGCCAGGAAAGTTGGGCTGGGCTGGGCTCTGGCTCCCATTTGGTCTTCCAGGCTTCGAGAATGACTGTCCAGAGGGTGCAGCATCTCTTACCAGCACTGACCACAGGAGTGAGTGCTGATGTAGGCTGCAGCGAGGGAGGGAAGGGGCCTGCAGAGGAGCATGGGGAGAAACTTGCTGGCAGGAGAGGGACCTAGCTGGAGTCACTGCTGTTTGGAGAACCTCACAGGACCTCAGGGTGACAGGAAGCAGTATCTGATCACTGCACATGAGCATCGTTCAAATACATCAGCATGGTCCCGCACCAGAGAGACTTTGAGAAGTTTTTGTTGTTTCATAGGGCCCGGAACACCTGCACCTGACCAGCAGTTAGGTCAGGTGACTGCCCACTCCCTACACCAGGGCAGAACAGTTATTTGACCTAAGAGAATAGCAGGCCTCTTGCCTGGAGTGCAGAGATCGTGGATAAAGAGGACATAATTCAGAGCAGCTCAGCTGATAGCCAAGAACAGCCACAGCTGGCAGACAGTTCACTGCAGAGAAGGAACATTAGGCCAGGCATGGGGGGCAAAAAAGCAAACACTTCTGAAATAGCCTGATGGATGTGTCCTGAATGCAATTTGCTCCTGATACAGCAAGGGATCTCTGCATGCATTAACCCAGTTCACTGTATCATGCTGTGCTCTTGTTATGCTTCTTCTACTCTTCCTTCTCCTGAGGAAAGAGTCAAGCCTGTGCCTGTGCAGGCAGCAGGGCAGAGGGACACAGCAGTGGTTCAGCAGCAGCATAAGTGCAGTCCTACCAATGCAGGGAGTAGCCACAGCAGCTAATGACATCTTTCTCTTGCTGATGTGAAAACAGAGGGGGTAATGATTTCTAAACTGACAGAGGAGACACACTGAGGGGGACTCAGAGCTGTGTGAGCATCACATGCTGAAAATGCAGGTGCTAATGCCCAGCTAATTAGGAAATGAAACACGTGCAAGAGTTGACTCAGAGGGCCAGAAATGGAGCAAGTGTAAGTCCTGGTGCACCCACTGGACCAGATCAAGCCACCCACGCTTACTTTTCCAGTGGGCCTGGCTTCTGGGCCAGGGACAAGCAGAGCTATCTCTGCCTTGCATAGACCTTGCTGCTGCTATATGTATGCCTAGGCCCTGACCTCAGCTGGGAGGCTGTGAGCAAGAGATTTGCAGAAGGGAGGTAATCTCCAGGGGCCACACCTCTAAGCTAAGAGTGGCCATGGAGAAGTCTGCTTTGCCCATGGATGGTTAAAGGTAACACTTGACTCTGAGCATCAGTGGAAAGGAACAGAGCAGCATGAGGCAGTAGCATTCACACAGTCCAAACTGGTCTTAGCTGAGAGGTGGCAGCCCACAGCACTGTGTCCTGTGGGGTGCAGAGCCTACTGCCCCAGGAGTGAGCATTCACCCTTAGTTGGGACTCATTCCCAGCAGAGACTGGGATCTGCTGCTTTCCAGGAAGCAAGGGAAGACTGGTACAGTCAGGATTTGGCTGGGAGACAAGCAGATTGTGCTGCTCAGAGCCTGTATCCTCCCTCCCTTCATTCCATAGAGATGGAGCACCTGCCCATACCTGGGAGATAGAGCTGCCCAGGGCTGAAATGAGAATAGCAGGTCTGCAGAATCCTGTCTCTTGTCTGCTCTTCTTGCCCTAGGTTGTTCCTGGGCATTGAGAGAAGGGTTTATTTTCCTTTCTCCAGCTCTGTTGGCCAAACCCCACCTCTGGGGAGATTCCAGAGAGATGAGAAGTTGCACCTTGTTATCAGGAAGACTTTTTTGGCACCAAGGGCCTGGAGCAAATTCAGGAATCTCGCCCATTACTTTCGTATCACATTGACTAGGTTGCAAGAATTCCCCCATCTCCAAAGTCTGTTTTGGGAAGTTAAGGTGGTGTCAGTCCTGGTTTTGTGTTGTGAACAGCTGGAGAGGTAGAGAACATATTGGACCTTCAGCTCTGTGCTCTGCCTGTAGAGGTAGTGAAACTAGTTTAGCACGGCATTCTTCCCTTCATATGGCCCCAAACATAATTAGGTCAAGCTCCCTGAGGTCCTGCAGTTCTGCTGGGACAACACGAGGGCAGCAGCCTTAACTTTGCCAAAAGAGCCAGAATGCACTCACTCATGCTGGCCTCTGACCTTATATCTGAAATCTCCTGTGGAGTACTTTTCCTAGAGAAACTGGTGGAAAATCCCCCTGCCCCATTTAATATTACAGCACAAGGAATACTCAGGGCTGTAACAATGAAGAACAAACCTGGGTTGGCAGGACAAGGGAGTAACATGACCTCCTGAGCCTTTTGTTCTCTGCTGCTGTGCCTGGCACTCAACAGGATAATCAAGCCAGTCCCCCTTTTTGATACGAGGTATTACACATTCAGAAACGCTCCCTGTTGCCACCTGCCAAGCTGGGGATGTGGGAAGCTGTAATATATGGTCTGAAATAGCTGACAGCTTAGGGGAGGAGACACTCTTTAACCCATGACGATTCACTCTTACCAGAATCTTCTTGGAGTCATACAAGTGGAACAATTGGGTTGTGGCATAGCCTGGAGGAATTCAGAGGTGCAGGGGCTTCTGCAGAACCAGACACTCACCAGAGCACTGCAGGTCCCCATCTGCCTTGACTGCACTGAGTGGTCCTTGTGCTAACCCCCATCCTCTGTGGTTCTGCCTCCTCCCACAATAACATGCTTTTTTTGCCTGGATGTCACACCACCCTATTAATATGCATACGTACACACACACTTAGAGCTGCCTGGAATGCCATCCCAAAAAGGCTATCCATGAAATGCTACCAGGAGCTGTGGAAGTAGATAGGCCTTTAGTGTCCTTTGTTGTTACTAGCAACTGAAACAGATGAGTTGCAGCCCACAAAGCACAAGTGACTCTTCTTAGGCAGTGATTTGCATAGATACAGGATGGGGAACACGTAGCTGAAGAGCAATTACATGTAAATGGAGCTGCAGAGGGGGGAGCAGTGAATTACAAAGTGAATGTGAGTTAACAGTGTCATACTGCTGTTAAAAAAGCAAACATGTCACTGAGATGTATAAACAGGACTGTCAAGTCTAAGAGATAAGGAGCAAGCCATCCACTCTGCTCACCACTAGCAGGGCCGTGGCTGGAGTACATCAGCTTGTGGCATCATGCCTAAAGAAATATGCGGAGCGCTTTGAGAGGACCCAAAGGAAGGCTTCAAGGGTCTCCAGGGATTTAGAAATGAGCTGGAAAGGCAGATAGAGAGAACTGGAAGAGATAGGAAAAAGAAAAAAATAACCACCAAACTGTTTTCTATAGAGGAAAGACTGAGGGGAGCAGGATGACAATAGTGTACATTTTGACAAGAGGGGAAAAATAAATAATTTTCCACATCAATTTGTTTGTGACTGAGGGGCATTATAGCATACAAAATTTAGATTAGACATTAAAAAAGAGGATTTACTGTAAAGGTTATTGCGTAATGGAGTAGACTCACAGCAAATGTTGGTGAGCCTGGATTGTTAAGGATTTGAAGAACACCTTAGACAAATAACCTGACTGATCCTGCCTTGAGGCTGGAGGATAGACTGAGCAACCTCTTGAGATCTCATGCTGCCTATGCTTTACTACTTCCATGGTGCAATAATAGCACACTTTTGTCTTTTTAAGACCAGATTTAAAAGAGAACAGAAGTTCTCTTTTAATTCTCTCTACAGAATTGCTGATATTTTTTAAAGCAAGTTATTTCAGTTCACTTACGTTCAGGACTCTTCAGGGGAATGCTTAACCAAAGAAAAACAAATACCACTTGTTAAAATCTAAACAGCACATAAATGAAAACCCAAATGTTTTCATAATTCACAAGTTGGGGGCCCACATAAAAAACCTGTCATAGGTCATGACTGAGACCCACATTCCAGAGGCAGCAAAATAGAGAAAAGTGTTTAGTTCTAGTTTCTTTCTCATTTCTTTAACAGTAGCTCCAAGCTCTAACCCAAGACTTGAGAGATCAGAGTCTGACTTGTCCTGTGCTGCCTGTGATGTGCAGCACAGGTCATGACTGTGTTTTGCATTTTTTATTTTTTTAAACACATTTATTTTCCACACAGGTTTGTCTGTGCCCAGCTACCTAATCCCGTATTAGAAAGCATCAGTGTCATTGATACACCAGGAATCCTTTCTGGAGAAAAGCAGAGAATTAGCAGAGGTAAGTCCCAAGTTCAGTTCTCTTCTCAATGACAGTAATGAAAACCAAAGGAACTCTATATGATTTTCACTTCAAAGTAGACAAGCTGTGGATAAAAGCAGTGGTGGGAGCCTCTCAGAGCTACAGCATGACTTTGCAAATGGAGACCAAAGGGACATAGTTAACCTCCTGCAGAGAATTTACATGTTTTCAGGGAAGGCTGCTGACAAGGTCAGCAGAACCTGCGTCACAGTCCAGTATTTCCCCACGGAGGAGATTTCTACCAGAGTCAAGTAATACCTCTCTGCTTTGCAGAAACAATTGCTGTCAGTGGCTTACTGGTGATCCATAGCCATGGCTTCCATTGTAATCAACCTTTTGAGCTGGTCAGGCTTCCTAAATCTAGTGCAGGACTGGAGTGCGTTTAAGAACCATTGGCACTCGAGTTCCTCATTGCAGTAGGGAATCTGAAAGGCCTGTGGACACTAAATCATAAAATCCTAGAGTAATTTGGGTTTGAAGGGACATTAAAGATCCTCTAGTTCCAATCCCCTGTCATAGATAGGCGCTCCTTCCACTAGACCAGGTTGCTCAAAGCCTTGTCCAACCTGGCTTTGAACACTTCCAGGGATGTGGCATCCACAGCTTCTTAGGGCAAGCTGTGGCAGTGCCTCACCACCCTCTCAATAAAGAATTTCTCTTCAGTATGCAATATAAGCCTACCCTTTTTCAGTTTAAAGGCATTTCCCCTTGTCCTGTCACTACAGACCCTTGTAACTGGAGCTATGAATAGCATAAAGTCTCCTAGTGAACTTCTGAGGTCACTCTCAGACTCACCCTCTGAAGTGGGCAACATCTTTATACTTCAAACCTAACCTCTCTGGTCACCTTCTTGCTTTGTAAGGTGATGGTGGCATAGCTTGCATTTCTGGAAGTTTCCTTAGATAAAGCTGGGAGCTATGTACCATTTCACTGGAAAAAAGCCAAGAGCAGTAATCTCGGGATTCAGGTTTGAGATCAATTCTCATACACACTGCCTGTTAACAATGCACAGTTGAGTTTCAGCAGCACAGGCTCTACCCCAAAGTGTTGAGGCCTTTCCCATATTTCCATGTTCCGCTCCATAAGATTTTGGATCACTCACAACTCTCCAAGTTCTATGACACTTTTGCATTGAAATTTTTCTTGAAAACTTCCTTTTTTCTTTTAATCAAGCAGCCACCTTGCACAGAGCCAGGTCTTGTTTGTTTTACTGCAATTTTCCACCACAGAAACCTTACCTAGCAAAGAAGTGTCAATAAAGCACAGCTACAGTTCACAAAAAACCTCTCACATTAACCTTTTTCAGTGTGGATTTCTACACTGCTAGAGGATCAGAAATTCCAAGGTGTGCCAGCCTTCATGAGAAGGTTGAAAAATATGCTGTGCAAGCATTCCTCCCCTCAGAAGAAAGTGTTATGGACATTAAAAAAAATGTATTATGTGGCGTAGACATTTTTCAGTCAAAAAATGCCACTGAAAGCAGCCACTTCTCCTGTGGAACTATCGCAGTGAAGGAAACTTGCTTAGAAGGAAGTATTTTTGTTATTAAAAAAAATAATAAAAAGAAGGTATAGGTGAGTCAGAATGGACCCATTTCAAGCCCCTTTTCCAGATCTCCTCACTAATTCAAATGCTGACATGTATTGCAAGATTTTCCTACTTTTCAGCTGTTTACAGAACTAAAAATACCCTCCTGCAGAATACACTGGCACTTCTTGCTGCTCCTTCTGCAAAAATTTCTCAGCTTTCCAGTGGGTCTTGGTGTCCCGTTCTAGAGCCTGTCAGTCTGATGTTGGGGGTGGCAAAGGTCATGGAACTGATCATCATCATGGATCAGGTCAGGCAACACGAGCTTATGAAAGGTAGGTCCTGCTCGACCAACCTGATCTCCTGCTGTGACAAGGTGACCCATTTCCTGGATGAGGGAAGGCTGAGGATATTGCCTACCTAAACTTCAGTAAAGCCTATGACCCTGTTTCCCTCATACTCTCCTGGAGAAACTGCCTGCTCTTGGCTTGGATGGTTGCTCCCTTCCCTGGCTGAAAAACTGGCTGGATGGCCAGGCCAAGAGTGGTGGTGAAAGGAGCTAAATCCAGCTGGAAGCCAGTCACAAGTGATGTTCCCCAAGGCTCAGCCATGTTTAATATCTTAATCAATGATCTGAACAAGGGGAGTGAGAGCACCCTCAGCCAGTCTGAAGATGACACTGTTCTGGGCTGGAGTGTTGGTCTGCTGGAGGCTGGGAAGGTTCTGCAGAGGAATCTTTAGAGGGATCTGAATGCATGGGACAAATCAATGGGCTGAGGCCAGTGCTGGGTTTACGGTTGGATTCAGTGATCTTAAAGATCTTTTCTAACCTAAACAATTCTATACTTCCTTCAGCTGCTCTAATAAATGCCAGCAGTGCCAGAACATGCTTATAACACAGCTGTGCACTGTTACAAAAGTCACTGGTGTACTTTAACCCAAGCCAGTAATGCCTCTGCAAACATTTGGAAACAGCTGAGGAGGCTAAAGGGGAGTCCCAGTTCTGTACATTTTTTCATGCTATACATGTTTGTAGAGCTGGAGGCCTGTCTCAGCATATGGAATGGGTTCTTCCTGGACAACTTCCCTGCCCCCAGTGCAATTAAGTGCACTTAGGGCAGAAAATTGGCACATTGGCCCTGTGACTACAGTGTGTGGTCATCCGACCCTTTTGTCAGGAGGCAACTCTAGGTGGAGTACAGCCATCTCTGATCATCTTGCCAGCCCAGGAATTTGCTCTGCTGTTTCTCCAGCCAGGCAAGGGGGCTGTCACAACCTGTCAACTGATCTAATCACAACAGTTAAATGTACAGTGTAGGTGGGACCTCGCTTCATCACCATTTACATCCAGGACAGACTGAAAGTGGTCAGGTAGGCCAGGTCAGATGACCTTGCAATAGATACAGGACAAGATCTTCATCTGGTTTAGGTCAATATGGCTTTGTTGAGGCTGGAACAACTCCAGCAATTTATATCTAGAGAGAGCAGGAAGACAAGTGCTGAGGTGCCTGTGTTTAGGAAGGGCTGCTGCCAGGCACTGGCTTGAGCTTATCTCGAGGTGTTTGAAAGGGAGTACTCACCTCCCAGCTCCCATGGAAGAGGAAAAGGAAGAAGTGGTGAGGCTGACACCTTTGCCACCAAGCTTACAAGGCAGCTGACCTCATTAGCAAGTTGGTTTTGGAGGCAGATAGAGCAGTAACATGGTCTAGGCAGAAAACAAGACAGGGCTAACAAATGCTGACACAACAAAATTCTTCTGCTCCTTCTATACCTTCCCAGCCTGCTCAGATTTCACTTGGGAGTGAAGCAATACCTGAGGGTGTCTTAGAGAGGTTTTCCAAGAGACTTTGAAGTTTCTTAACTGCTTGGAACAGGAATGCTTTTCTTACCCCCATTGCTAGCAGTAGGTTCTAAGACCCTCAGACTGGGGTACCTGGGATGCAATGTCAGAGAACAGGAATAGTGAAGCAGCATTCTGTCATAAATTTGAGGGGGAAAGTTAAGATGTGAAAGATGTGGCAGGCTTTCCCAGCCTGCTCATCCCATGAGAACCAGCAGCATTTCTAAAAATAGGAAATTCCTCTCAGTGGGAACATCACAAGTCCATCTCCTTCCCCATTAGACGTCAGGAGCGTTAGTTAATCTGTACAGTGTCAGCTTATCAGAATACCACGCTGTCAAAGCTTAGCAATCCATGAGAGCCACCTTATACCCCTGATTTTCAAAGCAGTAGCTGTTCCTGTTATTGCGGCCATGTTTCAAAGAGCAGGAGCAAGAGAACAGGGTTTAAAGGTTGATTCAGAGGCCAAGTCCAGGTTCTAAAGCTTTTCACTTGTCTGAACTCAACTCTGAATTAAATTCACTGCTTTGTTGCTGTTAAAGGTGACAGATCTGACAGTCCCTTCACAGCCAGTGTGTGCACGAGCACAGGGTGCTGGTGTTAGTGCTGGCAGCACTCAGCCTCCTACAGCCAGCAGCAGGGCTTTGCAGATGGCTACCAAGCTTTGCTCCAAGGAATGCTGTATAATCCCAGGAAACAAAGCTCTGCACTGGCTCTCTTCCAGGACTGCATAACCATAAAGAGCCCCCTTCCCCCACAGAGCAGCCCATGAAGTTTCCTAGTAGCAGAGCTGCAGGTTTAGGCCTAACAAGCAATTGAGGGGGATGCAGTCTGTCATAGCTGAAGTGCACATCCCTTTGACATGTAGTGGCATTGCTGCTGCTGCTGCTCTCAGGCTCCTGTAAAAAGTGTAGCCAAGGGGCTGCCTGCACTGAGTTGACATGCTGAGCTCCTGACTCATGGACTACTTTGTGGTGGGCACCCACAGTGTCACAGGTGTGGTAGCCAGACTCCCTAGGATGCACAGGTGTCATTTACAGGCTTTGTGGGAAATGTTTCCAGGATGTCCTGGCCCAAAGCATCCTGTCCTTCACTGCTTCTGTATTATCTTTGCCTGGAAGGCAGCCATTTCTCTTCTGATTATTTTTACAGACTGGGGCATGAATCTATGTCCACATTTAAATTATTCCATTGCCTTGTCCCTTGCTCCATGTCCTTTTTTTTATTTATTGTTTCTAGGGGAGCATTTATTTATTGTTTCTAGGGGACATGAGGCTGCAGAAATGCCCATAGGAGAGGTGTTTGTACCAAAGCAGCACAGTCTTGTCTGCTTTGACAATTTGATAATGATACAGATGCCGTCCACTTGCAAAGCACTGTTCTGGTGTCACATAATGAGCTCAGGCCAGTCTGCTGGGAGGGAAAATGAGGAGAGGATGACTGTACTGAAATAAATGAGGACAGAGGGGAGGACCACAGATCAGGTCATGCAGAGCCAGGACAGGAGTGAGGACTTCCTCATAATTCATCACCCTGTGAGTCTGCCCTGCTAATGGAGCCACCTGGCAACAGGAACTCGTGTGCTTCAGTGGCAGTGCCATCCCTGGGGGCTGAGCTTTGCACGCTCCACGGCCCATCTGTCTCCAGCTACATCTGCCCTGAGCTGAGCAGATTCAAGTCTGCCAAGTTCAGTAATGCCTTGGCCAAGCTGTATTTGATCCCTCTTTTGGGGTAATACTTCCTGGATGTATCCTGAACACTTACTTCATATTCACACTCTGTATGCTGCCTTCTCCCTTTCCTGCATTAGCAGTGACCACAAGGTGCTAGCCCAGGAGGTAAGGACTGGCAGTGTCATTCCTCATTGGTTTGCTTTCCAGTATACATTATTCCAGCATTTTCCCAGCCTTCCACCCACTTCCATTTTGCTGGCTTCAGTGCAGCCTAAGCATCCCATAACCAAGGGAAAAAACCCTGGTAGCCACCAGCCTCGCCCTTCTCCTGGGAAAGCAAAATTCCCAAATGACCAGCAGCTTCAGCACCAGGGACACTTAGTCACTCACCAGCCTGACAGCAAGAAGAAAAATGCTAATGGCAACAGTCTGGGGCAGTGCAGAGTTCTCAGCCTGGCTGTGCCTCAAATAGCCATGCTTGGAAGGGAAAGGCAAACACCAAGGGAATTGATGTTCTCCCACTTCATGCAATGCTGTTTAGGGTACAATGGCAACAAAAAATATTTTTTCTGAGGAGCTTTGTCACGTGTGCTAGCAACAGCATGATACAAACTAAAGGCATCCACCCTGAAAGCCTCTAAAAGGGAGGCATTTCAAATATTTGCTATAATACTCCCCAGTGGTGATGTTTGCTTATATTCTGTATTTCACTCTGCCTGGGAGGGTGAAAGTGCACTGGTTAGTTTTGACTTTCCAGTTCACCTCTATTACAACTGCTCTGCCAATCTGCCTGATTTTATCACAGTCTCACTTAACACATACTGTTCCACTGAAATGCTCAGCTCTTACAGGCACACTGTTCTGCACTTCCTCTTAGAAACAGCACAGAAATGAGCAGAAAATCTGCACAGTTCTCATTTTTATTTCTAGAAATACGTGAAGCCATGAGCCTAACTCTTCTGACCTGAAAGCGGTATGCAAACAAAAGGTCAAGATTATATTTGGGGTTTGAGAAAGCCAAACCATTATTTTGTTTGGTGCTGGGGGGGAGAGGGACTGTATCTATGATTAGGGTTGGAAATACTGATATATTTTGCAGTTCCAGAACTGGTAGAGCAAAAAAAAGTAACACCAAAGAACAAGTTTAAATGGCTGCACAGATAGAAAGGGCTGTGCTTTTTTTTGTTCCTGTTAACATACAGCAAGCATTTAATTTGTGTTACTGAACAAGTCTGATTTTTAGAACAGCTGTGCAGCTTGTCCATTTGTTGTACACTGTGCACTCCAGAAATATTCTAAGTATCTATTGCATTGAGGGAAGATGGTCATGCCATCAGCATCTCATCAATTTGCATTATTTATTTATGCCCATCATGCATTCTTTCAGCACCCTGAGTAACAATGGAGAAGGAATGTGTTTCCTGGTCCCTGGGAGCTATCAGTCACTGGTGGCCATTTCAGGCCAGCTTTTCAAACATGACTTCTCCTGAAATTTAAAGTATGAATGAATACAGGAGAAGTCAGTTTGTGTTTGGATGCTGTAGTAAAAAAAAGTTCCTTGAAATCCCAGCTACACCACATCAATGCTGCTATCCACTGACTTCTCTGGGAAACTTGGCCTGTATTCAGGTGCCTTCTGAGGTCTCAAAATCTGTCTAGAAACTGTTTTCAGAATTGGCCCAAGTACCAGGTAACGCTCAGGCCCATCTGTCACAAGTGGCAAAGATATAAACTTGTAGATGGGACAAGTTCTGGCTGTGTGTACACAGGAGCTAAACAGGCTGCTATAGGGAAACTTAGCTCTGGACAATGCCCTCCTCACTTTTGCTCCACCTGATTTGAATGTGTCTAGTGAGGTTTCATAGACTTTCCAGTGACAAAGCGAGAGCCCCATCAGGCTCCCAGTCTCTTCCCCACCCTGAAGCCCTTGCAGTAAACAACATGAAAGCAAAAGGCCACACAGTCTGGCACTCCAGGTACTGGTTAATGTAAATGTTAGCATTGTTGCTAGCTGAGAACAGAGATCTGCTGTGCTTTGAGTCCTTTTGCCTTTGCTTTGGAAACCTTAAAGCCTCCAAAACGTATTTAATGTTTCCATTAGTTCTTCGTACGGAGGGGAGGAAATGTGGAGCACTGGCAGGAGGATGTAGCTCCCAGTGCTCTGAATCAGCAGCTCCAGGACAGATTATTTCTTTGAGTACAGGCACAGGCAGAAGTGATTGGCAAGATGGGGCCTGGTCTAGAAATTAGGGCATGAGACATTTAAAGAAATCTTTTCATCCCAAAGGCCTTCTGTGTACTTCCCAACACACCCACAGATATGCATTACAGGAATCTCTTTATATTCCCTTGGAAGGCAGTCATTTCCAGAGAGGAGTATGGCAGCTTTTTACAAAGGTGTTTTAAGATGACCGGCAGTGGGGTGTATCCAGTACCCATCCCTTGCTTTTCATCATCCCTTCTGTCATCTCCTTTCTGGCACCACCAGCTCCTCAGCTGGAGAGAAATTTGCTCAAAACACTGTTCTTCCACCCAGTCCCAGCTGTTTCCTCTCTGATACTCTTACCCAGCACCCTTCTCTCTCTGGGACACCATTACTCTCTGGGTCTCACAACAGCCACCCAACCCAGCTTCTCATTCACTTTGTGTGTCCTCAAAGGGATATGTAACTTCCCCCTCCCTCTCCTCATTTTCTTCTTCTGACCACCGTGTGACCTTCCTTCTCCTTCGCTCACAGCCATCTGTCACATTTGGGTAACACCTGCCCCTCCTGGCACATTCTCCACCTCCAGTGTGGACTGCCTGCTTGTTTTGCAATGACATAAGTCTTCTTCCCTGGACTCTGAAGGGCTTTCAGGCAGGATATCGCTGTGACAAGTTAAAACTAAGCACTCTCTGGAATCAGCATTCATTTCATTTCATCTCCCCAGAGCTGTTCCCTCTCTAGGCAGTCAGTGTTCAGAGTGTAATCTTGGGATGTTGTCCTCACACAATCAGAGCCAGTCTCCCACTTGACAAATAAGGACACTGCCATAAAACTCTGCCTTACAGAGTGGCACAATCTGGTAAATCTTTCATCTCTAGATAACACCAGCTTTAGAAAGACGAGAAGGAAGCTCCCAGTGACTAAAATTCATCAGGAAAGAAGTGAAATGCTAAAAGCAGCAGCACAATTTACAGCAGTAATAGCAGCAAGCTGTGAGATATCTAGTGCAAAGCAGCAGCTTTGGGGTTTTCAACACTTCTTGATTTCACTGTTCCCATTCAACCCCACCTAAACTCCACTACCACAGGACCTGTAGCTATGGTTCCACAAGACAGGAAATCAGTAGTAAGCTTGCTACCAGTAAAAAAATAGCACAAACAAACAAAACAACTTAAACCAACAACCAGTGTAGCTACATGGTGAGAAATGCTGAACCAGTGCATGCCCACTCCTGGCTGGTTTAAATTGGCTTTAAAATTTTATAGCCAGGCAGATTTTGTGCTGGGTCAGGTATCATCCATCTTCCCACAGTCAGCATAAAGACTGTATCATGCTTGATCTGACTTGACAGAATGTAATTGCATAATCCTGCCAGATCTTGGTGAAATGCACAGTGCCAGGTATTCCAATGGTGCACAGACAAGAACTCATTAGGCCAGCCTGCCTTACAGAAACTAGGTGGCAAGATGTCTGCAAGAAGGTTGTTTTCTCTGCAGGCTGAACCCACTGACAGTCCTGCTGACTTGTCAGCTTTGTGTTAAGTCTGTTGAGCTCTTTTCATGCTGTCAGAAGGAAACCTGTCCCATGAAAAAAACATCTGATGGAATAAAATTGTTATCGTGTTCATCTTGTCCTCCTAGTACTGTATGATTTGGATTCATTTTCTCTTCACGTTCACCTTATCTGGAGGTTGTGAAAGAAGCTGCATCAGTGATGTTAGAGAATCTTTAAATATGCAGCATATTTTTCAACAGGGATGCAAGCACAACAGACAGGAATTACTGAACAGCAAATTCTTCCCTTACAGTTCTGTCTGAACATCCCTGTAATAATGGTTTTGCATTAATGCAGCTTTGGCAAGCAGATGGCTTCCCAGCCACCCTGTAAGTTCACAATAAAACCATGCTGAGTTCTGTGGACAGCTTCACTCATCCCTGAAACACTGCCAAAGCAGAGATAGTGACTGCCTGCTTTTGTGAGAGGCCTTAGCAACACCCTACAACACAGGGAGGCGTAGGGACACATAATGCATTTGCAGTGGAATGAGCAAGGGACACCAGGAAAACTCCTAATTTGACTGCAGAAGAGGATCAGTTCTTGGTCTAAGCTCACACAGTAGTAAACTGCCAGAAGAAAGAGGCAGGCCCAGTGTATCTGTGAAATGAAAAAGGGGCAGGAGGGAAGAAACCAGAGCAAGAACTATAATGCTTAAAATTTAGTTACAGAATGAGCCTCATGTTTTCAGGTTTTGAACACATCCAGCTCTGACTAGAGCCAGGCAAAATGCCCCGAGTTCTCCGTGCCATTGAAGAGCCCTCCAAAAATGAAAGCTCCAAACTAAATGTTAAAATATTAATCTAAGACCTTATTTTTAAACACCTTTATTAATAGCTTGTCGTTTTAGCCATTTACACTGTCGTCCTGCTATCCAAATGCTTTAGTAACAATCTACTCTATTATACACTAAAAGCAAGACTACAAAGTCAGCCCCATGAATTCTGCAGGCACTGTGTGTGAAAACACCACCACAGTCAGTGACTCTGAGTAGATAGATGTAAACAGAGCTCTGTCCCACGTCATGCTGTGCGTTAAGGAACTTTACAGCACTGGGGATAATTTTCCCTCTTTCCCTCTATAGTGTTCCATCACTTAAGAACAGAATACATAGACACTTGCACCTTGTTTTTCCCTCCAAGTACCTCCATACAGAGGAATGCAGCTGTGATCAGTAGCACTGCACACACAAGACTTGTTTCTTGGTCAGCTGGGCACCAACAGGGGAGGTTCCCCAGAGCCAGAGCAAGTGGGACATACAAGAGGAGAGTGTGGTTTGGGTTTTTGTCCCAGCACGGGATGTAAACTAGTCCATGGTGATGTTTCAGAGCAGTCAACAGTAAGTGTTACTCTCCAGGGCTTTGTTCTCTCTGTAATGGAGATATGCAGGACAGCTGTCAGGTGAATATCTCTGAACAAGCAAAGAAGCCAGGAAAATCAGTCTGCTAATCAATCTAGACATTTAATGAAGTCCACAGGGACATTCAAGACTCACTGTATGTTACTGTAGCAGCTGGGAATACACAAAGGGTCTGAGCAGATATTAATTTCCTTTTCTTGCTGCGTAGAGCAACATTTATTTTTGTTAATAGGAAAGAGAGGCTCAGGAAATAGATACCTTCTAAGTGCTACTGTGGATGCAGGCTTGATACAGGATAAAAATCCTGAAAGCTAAGCACCTAAAGGTACTTTTGGACAAACCTTGAGACCCAGGCTAAGGTCAGTCTCCCAAGTCCTCAGTTAAAACCAAAAGTACAGTTACACTTTTTTTCTATACCTCCTTTCTTTTAAATAATCTGTTCCCACTTTTACTAAATCCCTGCAAGGTGGACTGAGTGTCAGGTGCAGACACTTTCCCCAAGTCATCCCAGCCCCTATTAACACAACAGAGAGTGTAACAGTGACTGTTCCTCTACTGTCAGAGGGAAACCAGCCACATGATCTGTGACAGACATCACTGTAGCATTACAAGGTAGCCTAGAGAGCATGACTGCTTTGCACCTGATTCTCCCAAGAAAAAGACTGGACAAAGTATCTGGGGTACAATTCAAACATGTGCCAGCTTGACAAGAGAACATCCCAGTCCATGAGATTTGGCAAGGTTAAATGCACAAACATCTCCAGATAAAGTCACCCTGACTCACTGCTTCCATGATGAAAAAGCAAGCTGTGTAGCTCTGCGTATGAAGAATAAACTGTCCTGCCATGCCAGATGACTTCCAGCCCTGGCAGAAGTGAACATAAAGTCTGTGTATCCTCTGTTTAGCAAAGTTTGAGGGGACGTGGGAGGTCCCTGTTTGCACATCCATTGATTGCTTGCCAAGGGACAGCTGACAGCCTGAACACAGGCCAAGTGAAGTGAGGTATCAGCACTGACTTTATCCTGCTGCCACTGTCCCCAGCACAGGTTAGGAAGGAGTCAGCACGCTGATCTTTGCAGCAGCTTTGCAATTAGAGCAGTGGAGTAGAGCTCCCTGCAGCCAGAACACCTGACGTTAAAAAGCTGAGGTTAGAACCTAAGGTTAAAAAAGGCTGTTAATATCTGAAAGTGAGCAAGATGAAGTTTATTTCAATTTTTAAAATGTGACTTGTGACTGTGTTTGAGGTCAGACACACAGACTGAGCAAGGTACACAGCTATCAATATAAAATATTGAATGCTCAGCAGGTCTTTGTCAAAGCTAATACTGATTCTGGATTCTGTGAAGTTCTCAGCATCAAATGTAGCTGAGCAAAGAGCCAGGGCCCAGCATTGCTTGCTCTTGTTAGAGAAGACACTTGTGTCCTAGTGAGCAGAAGGACACTGGTGGGACAAACACCTGTCTTTCATTTGAGATTTCTGTAGATCCCATGGAAGAGAGCAGGGCAAAGTGTCCACATCCAAGAACACACACCTCACACGCCCACACTCTGCCACCCCCTTTTCCTGTAAGGAGCAAACTGTAGTTGACCAAAGCAGCCCACTGCACAGTAATAATACTTTGAAGTTGTATAAAAGTTCTCAGTGGCAAAAAGTTTATACCAATTTATCCAGCTGAAGAGAAACACAGGCTTTACTCCTGACATGAGAGCTAGGATTTCACTCCAGTTTGCTTAGTCATGTGGAAGAAAAGGCCAGCATGAAAAAGCAAGATCAGAGCTCAGCTATCCTCCCTTTTGTAGTTCCAGTCTAATGACTGGGATGCACTGGTTGCCCTCTAGGTTTTAAAGGGGAC
Source organism: Leptocoma aspasia (assembly GCA_013399835.1). NCBI lineage: Eukaryota > Metazoa > Chordata > Aves > Passeriformes > Nectariniidae > Leptocoma > Leptocoma aspasia. The sequence continues at coordinate 275,210 of VXAX01002993.1, read as the reverse complement.
AGAAGGAAAAAGAAGAAGGAGAAAGGGGAGCAGGGAGAAAAAGCGCCAAACTAATTATCATGTATTTATTCATGAAAGCCAAGATTAAAATAGTATATTAAAGGCTTTGAATGCAAATAGCGTTTGCTCTGATTTCCCTTGACAAAGTGCAGCACTCTGGTGACTCAGATAGCCCCAAATATTGCACAGCATAGGAGAGCCTGACAGAGCAGGGGGAGAGAACCAACCAGTCTCTCACCAAGACTTTAAAGAAGGATAAAAAAATGCTACAGAGCTAAGAAAAAGTAATTTTGTTGCTGTCATTACTACTGTTTTAGGGACTTCTCCACACACTATTTATCATGCCCTGTACTGCTTAGAGGTGGACCCAGTCTGACACTGAATCCATTATCTTTAGTCCTGAGGCATGTGAAATGTGAACCCACTGTTCCTGGCCTGTGTCTGCCTCTGGTGTTGACAGCAATGCTGTCTGCTAAGCGTCAAGCCCTTGGCTAAGTGAACACAAATCATTTGGCTTTGTGCACATGCAGCAGGTATGACAGGATGATTGCTCTGGTAAGGAACACTATTTGCATGCTGGGTTTTGAACTGGATGGGACAAAGTTAGCCTTGCACAACTAGACAAGACCTGAGATTTATTGAGTAGTGGAGATACGCATCTCAAACCAGTCTGGGTGCAAGTATTGCAATTACCCAGCTTTCTACAGCCTCTGTAGGCTATGGTGATGGCCAGTCATTCACAAACTAGATCTCTCTCGTTGCCACATACAAGACTTCTGTAGTAGTTGTCCTTTGCAAGGAGGAAGCAGTTGCTCCTTGACGTGCATTTGAATGGAGATCTGGAGCACAAGTTCAAGACTTCTTTGGGTGATCTCTTAATGTGGAGAGGCCAAGAGCTGTCCTTAACTGTGTGCTGTGACATTTCCACATGAAGGACAGTGCCTCATCTCCTTACCAAGCTACCTGCTTTACTGGGAAAGCCACTTCCTTGAAAGCTTACCCTCAGTTAGGTGCAGATGTGGTTTGAGTACAGCAAGTAGGCTCTCTACTCTCATGTTTGCTGCATCTCTGCTCTTCTTTCCCCCCTTGCAGGTTATGACTTCGCTGCTGTACTGGAGTGGTTCGCAGAGCGGGTTGACCGCATCATTCTCCTCTTCGATGCTCACAAGCTGGACATCTCTGATGAATTCTCTGAGGTCATCAAGGCCCTGAAGAACCACGAGGACAAGATGAGAGTTGTTCTCAACAAGGCTGACCAGATAGAGACTCAGCAGCTGATGCGGGTGTACGGTGCCCTCATGTGGTCCCTGGGAAAGATCGTCAACACTCCCGAGGTCATCAGAGTCTACATCGGCTCCTTCTGGTCCCATCCACTGCTCATCCCCGACAACCGCAAGTTGTTTGAGGCAGAGGAGCAGGACCTGTTCCGGGATATCCAGAGCCTGCCCCGCAATGCAGCCCTGAGGAAGCTGAATGATCTCATCAAGCGAGCACGGCTGGCCAAGGTAGGTGTTGGCATAGAAGCCCCAAGCATTGGGTTTGGGCTGTCTGCAGCATGCAGCTTATGGAAAAGTGGTTTTGGCCAGTTCAGCTTGCAGAGCTGGTGGATCCTACTCTTCTTCCATCCCATTTAACTCAGGCCCAGCATATGAGCCCTCTGCCAATATGAGAAGAAAACAACTCCTTTGTTTGCTGTGTCAATCATGGCAGGCCAGAGTGAGGAAGGTAACTACAGATCAAAGCAGGTAGCACTTGAAGGGATCTGGAAAGCAGTTGCTCTGTGGTAGCAACTTGAGAATTAGGACCAATTCAGTATATCAGAATCATAGACCAAGGGAATTGATAAGCTCTAGGTCTTTTGCTTTAAACTTTCTTAGCCGAGAGAGATACCTGGCTTAGATGGATGCACAGGAGGTGGAGACTCACACAAATGATACACAAGCCTGTAGTATCCCTGGGTATTTAAAATAAACTGAAAGAACCCCCTAAAAATACAGGAAAGAGCCCCATGTCAGTTGAGAAAAGAGATCAAAAGATCCATCAAAAGCTTTCAGTGCAAGGGTCTTCATTTCAGGAAGAAATGCTTGGTTCACCATTAAAAAAAAAAAGCCACAATGTTGCATAAGTTAAGGACTGGTATTCATATTAAAACATTGAACCTGTATGTTTGGACTGGAAAGGGACTGTTTCCTTGAAGGCCATGCCCAGCAGAAGAAAAAAAACCTCACCACTCCCTGCAGAAAGTGCATATGAATGTCACTGTCTGTGTGCTCAGGGCTACACCTTGTTTTCGCCTTGTCTCCAGCACAGCCAGAGCACACAGCTGAGTATTTAGCACTGGAATAACAATCCATGGGTCCAGGCAAACTGAGGAGCTGAGCTTGCTCTTCAGGGTGGGACAAGATGGAGTCCAGTCCTAGGCACAGATGCTCTGCTGAGAAGAATTTTCTGATGTGCTATTTAACATTTGCCTTCATTACGTATAATTTAATTCCCTTCAGGTCCATGCCTACATCATCAGTTCCCTAAAGAAGGAAATGCCCTCAATGTTTGGGAAAGACAATAAAAAGAAAGAACTTGTTAACAACTTGGGAGATATTTATGCCCGGATTGAACGGGAGCATCAGATCTCGCCAGGAGACTTCCCTAATCTGAGAAAGATGCAGGTAAGCAGTGGCATCCTGGCAAACATCCAAGGAAAGAGCATTAGAGTAACTGCAGGGAATACAACAGAGCCATGCAGACATTGATTGTTGCCACCTGTGGGAAAAGCCTGCTGTAATGTTGAAATGTGCCTTAAAATATGTGCAGGCTATATTTGGGCATGAGCACTTCTTACACGTAGGGCTCCTGTGAAGCATTACAGCTTCACATTCATTTCTCATATCTTTGCCTGAATAGCACTTTACAGCAAATGATTTCTTCTGTTTTTTTTTTTTAATTCCAGGTTACATTTGCAAATTTTTCAGGCCTAAGCGTACTATTAATTTATAATAAAAGGAAAGCTGTGTCCTAAAAAGGCTACATATGTCACATTCCTCAAGAGCTATATTTGTCTTCTACTTCACTCTTTGTTTCTAGAAAGAGAGAAAGGAAGGTCTGAGAACTTAGAGCCCCTTTTCTGTTTTAAGCAGAGAAGCAGGTTTTTCTCTGCAGACCAGAGACCTGGCCCAGTGTTCATGCAAATCAAAAACTTCAAAGGACCTTGATCAGAGCTTTGTCTTGTACATTCAAGCAATGCTGGACACTGCTGCATTGCTGTGTGGCTTCAGACCAAGCAAAAACCTGTTCTGAGTTCTAGCTGTTGAGGTTGCTAGTAGTTACCTATGGAAAACAGCATTTGCCTATTTTTGAAAATATATTCTCCCTAAGCTGTTGGGAATGAGATCTGTGGGGTATATTCAATAGATATCTCCTTCACTGCTTGTTAAAATGTGTGTTAAAAAAAACCTATCAATCCAGCTGGAGTGAATACTGTGGATTTAATGAGTAGACGGTGAAAGATAAAGCTGTAGGTCTTTCTGCAGCTAGAAGAGAGCTTTCTGCAGGCCCTACTGCAAGCCCTTTGGCTTAGCTGTGAAATTACAGAATCTGAGCCATGCTGTAAAGACATGCTCACCACACCTCTTACAGATGTGCTACTGTCTCGATGCCATCTGAACGATGCACTGCATGGCGATGAGTACAATGGTCTTTTGCCAGGTGGCATCTCCTTCCCAGAATGCAGAAGGGGGAGGGAATGTAGAGCACTGGCTGGAGGATGTAGCAAGAGCACACAACCAGTTTGCCTTCAACTATTTGGTCATTTTCTGTAGGACTTAGGAGAGAATTAAAGTAAGAGCAAGGCTGGCCGGGGAGACCCCATCCTGTGCTGAAAGCAGGGCTGTCAGAGGAAGGAATGCCAAGCTCCCCACTCCTCTGCAGCAGCAGGGTTTTGTGAGCCAAGCAGCAGGCAGGCATCCCGCTGTACACCATGACTCCACCATACACAGCCATGTCGCTCACCTCTTGCTGTGTTGTCCCGTTTTAAGGATCAGTTGCAAGCCCAGGATTTTAGCAAGTTCCAGCCTCTGAAGAGCAAGCTGCTGGAGACCGTGGAAGACATGCTGGCCAACGACATCGCCCAGCTCATGGTGCTCGTCCGCCAGGAAGAGTCCCAGCGGCCAACCCAGATGGTGAAGGGAGGAGCCTTCGAGGGCACCTTGCACGGTCCCTTCGGCCACGGCTACGGAGAAGGCGCCGGAGAAGGGATCGATGACGCCGAGTGGGTGGTGGCCAGGGACAAGCCCATGTACGATGAGATCTTCTACACACTCTCGCCTGTCGATGGTAAAATAACTGGTGCCAATGCCAAGAAGGAGATGGTAAGGTCTAAGCTGCCCAACACCGTGCTGGGCAAGATCTGGAAACTGGCTGACATCGACAAAGATGGCATGCTGGATGATGAGGAGTTTGCCTTGGCCAATCATCTCATTAAAGTCAAGTTGGAGGGTCATGAGCTGCCAAATGAGCTCCCTTCCCATCTCCTCCCTCCATCCAAAAGGAAAATAACAGAGTGAAAGGAAGGTTCAGGGAGAGGGAAAAGGGAAGGGGAAAATAAAAGATCTAGAAAAACATGTTTACTTAAATTATACCTTTAGATGTGAGATCACATTGGATTTGTACCTACTTTGCTGTATGAAGAACAAAATCTAAAGCAGAACAAAAATGTCCAATCCTTCATGATATGCAATTAACTCTTCCAGTGTACTGTCCCTGCTTTCTAATGTGTAGTCTGTAAATATGAAGGTAAAGAAAGGATGTTGCAAACTAGGAGACTCTGTTAAACAAGAGTAGAAGAAAACCTGAAGTGGGCTGCATTTTTGGAAAGTGGAATAGGCACTAATAGAAATCTGCTAACTGCCAGTATCACTCCTGAGCTTTGGCTGCACCTTCTGCCTTTTAATGGGTCTTGCAAAATTCAGGAGACTAAGAGAAACCACAAAGTCTTCAAGCTATTGGCCAAAATAAAGAGCATTTCCTAATTAACATAAGCCCACACTAAAATACTAGATACTAAAAGCCAGAGTTAAGAACTTTAGGAACCTTGATTCACTGTTAAGATGCAAGTTTTACATACGTTCCCCTGTCCTTAAAGAAAAATACATCAATAAAATCTGAAAGAGCTCTGAACTGGGCAGCTGGAGTTCCTCATTGTTCACTGTGGGACAGGCACTCAGAGTTCCCAATCATCGCTACCTCCCATTCGGTGCCCAGGGGAGATTTGTTCTGCAGGCACGGCCAAGAGAACCACGCTGCAAGGGAAGGAGAGGGAGGGAGGGAGCCCTAGAGCTGGGCGTCAGGTGGGTTGGAAGGGAGGAGCACCAGGCTCATCCAGCGTTTCCCAGCCAGTGGGTAGTGTTTGCTCTTTGAACAGTGCTGGTGTCTGTGGTTGCTGTGAAGTGACGTGTTTGTGCTCATGGTGCACAGTGAAAGCCACGAGGCCCCATTCTCACTGCACAGATACAAACCCCCACTGTCAGCTGGATCCATCACAAGAGCAGAACACAGAGGGGCACTGGGCAGAGCTTGCTCTGCTCTGTGCCTCCACAAACCTAGCCAAGATGTCAGCCTCACACACTCTCCTCACCACACAGTAACACTTGATCCCCTCCAGAACTTCTACCCTGAGCCCAGAGAGCTTCCCACTTCTTTCATGCTCTATAAAATTTTGTTTTCAAGACCCGATTTTAGCAGAAATCCCTGAATTTCCTATTTCATTGCCTAAGCACACACGTGCACGTGCACTCTTCTGGGTTTTGTTGTTGCTTTGGAGCAGTGTGTTGTTCCAATCCTGTTGTCACTTTATATAAGCTGAGCTCCAACTGTGATGAAAAACCAAGATAAGTATAACTTATTTTATATCTCGTGTTCATATTATATAGAGAAATATATTCTGTGTATGTAGGATGTGCTTATTGCAGTACATTTATCACTTGTCTTAAAAATTAATGCATTAACCTTTTTTGTACCCTGGTCCTAAGACATTATTAAAAAAGAAAGGCCAGATCTGTCTGCTTCTTTATACAGCAAAATGAAACGCAGCTGAAAAGAAAGAAAAAAGCTTATCTCTTAAGTGCAACCAAAGGAGGAGATTATCCTTATGCACATTCCCAAATGTGCATGTACACATCAGCCCAGCTGGACTCGGGTGTGCACTGCTGAATGACTGGTTGACATCTGCAACATCTTTCTCTCTTGGCAGTCTAATCACAACCTCCATGCCTGCCAAAGCAAGAGGAATTGTACCTGTGAGTCACCTTGTTCAATGTAGGGCAGAGTAGAAATTTCAGTAGAATTTCCACATTTCAGTAAAAAAAGAATGTATTGAAGGAGTTCCTTCCTGCCAGTCACAGATGAGAGTGCTATGAATTTATCACGATCTAGAACAGGTGCAAAAAACCTCAGTCTTAAATCTTACTAATTCTACTTCTGTCTTCATTCTTTCTTTTCTGTAGATGTTCATGACAGTGATAGTTATCCCCAGGGTGGGACAGTGAGAGGCATGGAGTAAGACAGGGAGAGCAGCTAGGATAGTCCTGGGGAAACACTTGGAGAGAGGATATGGGCTGTAGTAGTTGGCAGAGTTTCCATTTAGCATCTGTACAGGATGAGAGAGAGGTGAGGAAATCATAGGGCGAGAGCAAAAACAATAAATGCAAACAGAAAAAAGGCAGCAAACTGTGTCGTTCCAGTTCAGCTACCCAGTAACTCCCAGTTTAACTGTCATCACAGTGTACATCTGCTAAGGCTGTCCAGGTCTTCCTGAGGAATTTGCATCCAGCTGAGGCTGAGCAGAGCACCATGAATGAACTCTGCCTCTGTGTGGGCACAGCTGTCTGATGGCCACTCATACAGCACATTGCCTGTTACAATCATGTCATGTTGAAATTTAACTCCTTAAAAAACAGAACATTACTGGTTCTCTCAAAGGGGATGGGAGAAGGTGGGGTCTAGTAGTCTTTTCTTCCCTGTACGCTCCAGCAAGGTGTTCAGGTAGGCAAAAGTTCATTGTAACAGCACTCAAACAGCTTTCAGGGCACATTTGTGCCCAGCTGTTTGTGCGTACAAGTTCACAAGCCAAACCACCGCCCTGTTGTTGTAGGTAGGAGGTTAGTTATCAGTGCCTGTGTTGTGCTTCAGACTAATCTCAAAGAAGGGCTCACTGTTACACAGGAAACATTTCCTGTGTTGCTGGTAGCAGCAGTTACCCCCACACCAGGGCTGGCGTATGCCAGCACATTCCACAGCTCCTGCCTGCTCCGTACACTGTGCTCCCCTCATCCCAGGATGTTCCCGCAGAGAGACCCGAGCAGGGACAGCGGGACAGCGGCACAGAGAGCTCGGCCCGCACAGCTCAAGTGTGCGAGGCGGCGCTGCAGCGCTGCCGGGTGGGGGTCTGCTTTCAACACCCCTCAGGAACCACTTGGCGCTGTCAGAGCACGGCTTCCCCTCTCGTGGTGGGGAGAGAGGAAAAAACACCCGCACTCCACTGACAAACACGCTGTTACTTAATAGGATTGCACCGGGGTCTGCCAGCGGGGCAGGAGACAAAGCAACCCTGCTACAGAGGGAATGGGACAGCTGCTAGGGAGGCTGTGTTTCCAGAAAGGCAGGTTATGAATAGTCCTCTTTAGTCAGATAACTTTATCCAGCACATTTCACTTTTGCTAGGCTCTTCAGGAAATTAAAAAAAAACAAAACAAAACAAAACAAACAACAATCAGACAAAATCCCACATCAAACCTTAAACACCCTGACATTCTCTGTAAAAATACATGGAATCCTGTCTCTCCACTGTGGACATGAGAAGGTGCATGTATTTCTCCATCTCCTTCCCAGATAGCAGCTGCAAATGCACACACCCCCTTTTTTTTCCTTTTCCCTTCCGAGTTAGGACTCCCTGGGCAATCCCAGCCACCTGTATTGTTTCCCACATCTGTGGAAGGATGTGATTTCCCAAGCCCACCAGGACTCCAGGCACTGCACACAGGCCTCCAGCCAGTGCATGTTCCTGCCAGCTCACAGAGCCACACTCCAAAGGCAGTTATCTGTGTCCAGCAGTGCTTCCTTTTTCCAAGAGCAGTTCTCAATTACCGAACAAGATTTCCCCAGGAGGTTATACAGAGGAACCGATTCATTTGCTCTGTCTGTGAGTGGGGGATTTTACCATGTGAACATACCACTACCACTTACTTCTCTGAACCTCTCACGTCCTTCTCTACCCATCCTCACACAGAAGAGCTTTCACAAGGTCAGAAGAACAAAAAGGTCTTTTTTTTTTTTACCCCTCTAAGTAGGAACTGCATTTGGTGTTCTCTCTGGGAAGGATCTAGAGCAGAAAGATCTGTACCTACATCCTATATGGGCTAATATATGAGTTTTTTGAAAATGAAATTCTCTCTATTGTGGAACATGACAGGCAGATTAGATCAACAGTGCTATACAACCATTCATTTGAAGGAAAGGATCATAATTACACTAAGTTCCCTGAGTAAGGTTTCACAGGAGGTGTGTAGCTTAGCAAAAGGCAATTATTTCTGGGAGTTGGAATTTAGCCAGCATGCTGAAGTTCAGAGGGATTTTTAATCAAACAGAAAAGGTTAGAATCAGTTTTTCCATCACCTTAAGCTCCAACAGAAACTTCATACAGCAATGAAATTCAGATTTAAGTCTTGAAAGCTCTTTTAAGTTGCTGTCCTTATTATGCCTTAATGCTTTATCTATATGACAGCAGCCTTTGGTTAGTGAGCAAAAGTTACAGGTTGTTTGACCTTACAGAGAGGGACAGTGCTCCTATAAGCACAGCTGGAACCATGGACAAGCTCTTCTAGAAGATCACCTCAGATCACACTACACCTCTTACATCACTGATAGTTTCCACCTTTGCTATTGTTTATCTCATGTTTCTTTTATTATAGAGAGCTGTTGCTCCACATTCAGGCTTTGGTAAATCAGGGAACACGATAAACTATTAAACTATAAACTATTAAGCCCTTCCTAGATGCAGAAGTCCTCAAGTCCTTCAAAGCCTGACAGATGGGTGGGAACACTTAGGGAGAACAGCACTGAATTACTTGGGAGGTAACATCCAAGTTATTTTTGTGGAGTTTTCATAACATCGCATAGCATCTATTATTTTCTGGTCTTTCCCTTTCCTTCCTTGTGCTTATGAGCCTTTCCCTCCTCTTCCTAGTCTGTCCAAGGGAGGGGGAAAAACAAGGCTTAGTTTGGAATCTCAACATATGAAGGAGTTCAAGGCTAGTGCAGGCAAGTCAATCAGTGTGTAGCTTTCCAGCTCCTCTAGGCACTGCTGATAGAGTAACAAATCCAGTATTTACAGCAGGCCTTTGAAACAATTCCTAGGTGCCTGAAGGGAGAGAAATCCCTGCTGAGTACAGCACACGTCCTCCACGGCGTGCCTGTTCCACTGAGCCCTTCGCTGCCAAACACTGCAGGAGTTGCTAGGTTTAAAATGGGCTCCTCTCCAGCTGCTTACATGTCCTGTAAACAGCCGTCAGCGAGGCCTCCATTAATGTCTGCAGAAGACGAGAACGTGGGAGATATTTATAGGCCTTGGATAAGATTGCCCTCCTCGCCTGGGCCATTGCGCAAACAAAGGGCGTGTGTGTGGAATTCCTCTCCTTGCAGCACACACTCCCTGCAAGCAAATGCCAACTCTCCCTGAACAGCTTTCACCCACCACCCACTTGCACATCTATTAGCAAGATGAGGATCACAGAAGCTCCTTATAAGGTGATGGCAGCACAGAGGCCAGCAGGAAGCACAACTCCAGGGAAAACTCTCTGGCCATTTTCTGACCTCCTTCAACCATGAGTTTTCAAGGCAGAGTTTCAGCAGCATTTTTCCTAAAGAGAGTGGAAAGGTATCAAAATGATACAAATGATACTACTACATTTAAGCCATTCACAACAGACTAGGAGGAATTCCCTGCATCCTACCTTCTTTAAAGCTTCCATGTCCCACAGCACAGGCACCTCCAGTTGTATCAGAACTGCAGTGTAGCTGCAGTCCAAGCTGGCAGCTCACAGGTATGTTAAGTTTTCAGAAGCAGACTTGTTCCTCAGTTAGAATTTCAATATCCAATCCCTCAGTAAAGAGTTCTTTCATATGCCCATTTGGTAATTTCAGTCCTTCTGCACGCACAGAAGGGCGATAAGCAGCTTAAGCTTCCATACCAACTAGCTAGCACCCCTCAATCCAGTTCTAGCATGGAACAAACCCTTGGCAAACTAGAGAACTTGCACCATTTGCCACCAAGGGAGATTAGTTCTCTAATTAATATCATCTTTGGTGACTCATCATGCCAAAGGGATAAAAACAGACCAATTATCATCTTCTCTGCCAAGAAATTACAGCTTGCAACCTAAACTATAAAAAGAACTGGTGGCATTTTTCCCAGGTCCCACCAGCAGCCACCAACACAAAATAGCAAAGCACACCCAAAGCTCTTCTTCCCTCTCAGCTAAGCAAGGCTGCACTCTTCCTCCTGAAATTAAGCAGCTTTGGAAGGGGAAAGCAGGTGATCTACTGGTTGCCATTTAATGCTAGTCTAGAGCTTTATGGGCTGCTCAGGGGCAATAGAAAATGCAGTCACTGGAAGAACAATCAAGAAAGAAGTTTTACTGTCTAGAGATGTCTCACGAGTACAAGAGCAGAGCTCTTTACAGAAAAAGAATCATGCAAGGAGTGAATGTCAACCCCAAGTCTCACAGGAAGCATTTATCAAAAATCCAATGTGGTTCAAGTAGTGATGACACATTGGGACCTGGTTTTTAATGCCTAGTTCAAACCTGCTTCTGCCCAAGGCAAGCAATATGTGAGATACCCAGCAATCAGCTCTCTAGACAAGTACTCTGCCTTACCAGCTGTAGCCATCACACACAGCAATGCTGTGCAACACAAGGGACTGAACGCCTCAAACACCCAGGCCCACAGCAACCAAACCATAGCCCATGGATCTGACAGTCCCACAGCTCTTTAGAGTGCAATCATGCAGCCTTTATGGTGGTGGGGATTTTGCAGGGGTTTTTTCCCCCCTGTAAACACTTCACAGGAATGGAGACTGATGAGGCAACGAGGTACGGCAGCAATACTTTCCTTTAAGCTCTGCTGATTGAATTGCTCCAACCCTTTCCCTGCAGTATTTTCCCAGCCCCTGTTCCCCATATCTGTGAGGACAGAGGACTCTGCCAAGCTTCAAGTACAGCGCTTCAGCAGAACAGCATAGAAAAGAGACCACATGCTGCCTGTGGAGTGGCAAAGCTTAGGTTTGAACAGCTTTTTCTTCCCCCTCCATCCTCTGCACAGCTGAGTCAAACCCCAGAAGCACCACATCATCTCAGGCTTGGTAGTATTTCAGTACAGACCCAGGGGCAGAGTTTCACATTTCCCTTGAGAACCTGGAAGGAGCAGTCCTGGGCTTTGGTTGTGGCTTTTCTCAGACATTCTGCTTCTTAAAGGCCATTCTCTGTCCTTCCTCTCCCAACAAGGGCTTTGGGGAAGTACAAATCTTCATCCAACCTGCACCGTGGGAAGGGGGAAGAAAAGTGCTTATGGTGACACCCCAAAAGCCTTCCTAGACGGGCAAGAGTGTTGTTGCTTGTTTTGTAGCCTCTGGAAAAACCCAGTCCATGCAAGGTCCCAGCAACACAGCAGAGGTGACTTCCCAGCATAACCCTCAATAGAAGCTGACAAAGGCACAAAGAGGGTCCCAAGGGTTGAGAGGTGGGACTGGAAAACATGGGAAACCTGCTAAAAGTTGGCCAAGGTGCCGTGTCTATACACCCAGGGCAGGCTGCTGCAACTAGAGCTTGTTGAAACCAGGCCATGTCTCTGTGGAGGGCCTGTCCAATCCTCCTGGAGAAGCTGCTCTCCCACAGCAGCAAACATGGATGTCTCCTTCTCAAGGGAGACAAATAAGCCCTGCAGAGCACAGATGATAAACTGCTAATGTGACAAACGAGGACACGACGTCCTTTCTGCATGCTCCTCTCCCAGCCCTGGAGAGATCACTTAAGGTCACTTATATTTCTAACGATCTGCTTCCGATGGGTCGCCTCACTCATTTCACTCCATTTCACAGAAATAAAGGCTGCCTGGCTGCCTTTCACCACTTCCTTTCAGGAGGACAGAGGGGAACAAAAGCTGGTGCAGTCCTGCCGAGAGCCGTGGGCCATCGTTACAGCCCGAGAGGCACACGCCGGCTCCAGCCCTTTCCCTTGTTCCCAAAGGGGATTTACTCTGCCAGCTCCTCACTGCCATGTGAATGTCAGAACTGTGATTTACATGGAAAGGCTGCCAAGGCTGGGACAATACAGGGCTGGTGGGCTCACCTTGGCCACTGGGAGAGCCCCTGGGAAAAGAGGAAGTTCAGAGCATCTTTCCACCTGGCTTCCTACCATGTCCAGAGCTGGTCAGAAGCAGCCCATTTTTCCCCCTCTAGCTAAGGAAATGCCTTTCAAGGACCCTACCACACAGGCTGGAGGTTTGCAATTCTGCCACCAAACCTGTCACTGAGGTTACAGAGTTAATTATTCTTGAGGCACCTCAAGGCATCAAGATGCACCCTCATCGCCTGCTCCGAAGTCCTTCGCTGGAAGGACAAGGGAGGCGAGCACCTCCTGGCTCTGCAAGAAGCTGCTGACTCCAGCAGGAGTGAGCAGCCAAGAGGCTGTTTCCAGAGAGATGGGCTGCTGTTATCAGCTCCCCAGAGATGAGTGTGCAAAATACCTGGCATATCATACTCCTTGGATCATTTGTATTCAATTGTATATCCAAGAGGGAAGGGGCGGGGGGAAAGAGGCTCTTGACTTTTGTCCAGGAAGAGGAGATAAGGTACAAGGAGAGGAAGAGTGATTTTTTACAGCCCCAGCAAATAGCTTTTTACTTCCTAATGAAGTGCTAGTGCAAACACTGAATGTAGTCCAATGAGTAAGAAAGGCCACTGGTTTCTGGGTTTCAGAGAAATGTTTTCCAATGCCCTATTAGAAAGATAAGGGCATATTAAAGGAGAAAAATGGTTTCACACACCACTGCAGTCAGGATGCTGTACTTTTGTGTATCGACAATGCTTGGCCAAAGACTTCAAGCAATCATGGAACAACCTCATTTCCCAGAAGAGTGGGACACAGAGTGCTCTGCATTTAAGACCATAATTTAAAAACTGGAGTGTGAAAAAAATAAAAAGAGTGAATGTTTGTATTTAAAAGATCTGTTTTAAGAGAGGCATGTCAGCCCAAAAGCCCCTGGGCACAGCCAGGTTTCAAAGTGTGCTCACTGTCTGTGATGAGATGGCAGCATGGAGATGATTCACCTCCCTGATGTTGGTTTCCCAGGGATTCCTCCAGTCACAAGGCAGCTCAAGACATGCCAAGAAATGCATTGCTGCCCCCAAAAAGCATCAGTCCCCATACTCCCAAAGCCTGGTCACACCATGATGTGTTTCTAAATGCAAGGCCAGAGCCCATGGAAATGAGCTCTGCAACACTGGTGGTGCTCAGTGAACTTACCTAGGACATATCCCAGCTCCTCTGCATAGCTCTGCTGCCAAAATGCCTTTAAGAATTTGGTCACGGGTTATGAACTCAGAAATTATCTTTTCTCTTCATGGCCCAGAAGCCCAGCTTTCCAGACAAAAGTTTAAGGCTTATTTTTAAGCAAAAGAGATTTGCCAGCACAAACTAAGAGATAAACAAGCACTTTAGTCAGCAGTCAGTGTGACAAACACGATAACCTGGCAGCAGCATTGCACTTCCTTCTCCACATCATGCCTGCTCCATACAGCTTGAGGGACACAAAGTGGAAAGATCCCCATTGTGTTGGGTGACTACAGGAGTGACAGCAATCCATAATGCACTAGAATAGACACACCAGGGCACAAAAAGGCAAAATAAAAAGAAACACTGGGCCAGGAGCCAGAACTGTTCAACACAACTACCTGGCAGCTTTGGGATACGAGCTCCTGATCTCTCTACATAAAATGCATACACACAGAGTTTTCAGATACATCTTAATACATTGCACAACACTGTTTTCTTTATTTTTAAATCCAAAGACACTTTGCAGGAAACACTGCTTTTAAAGAAATTATTCTGGATGTGAACAAGTGCTCTGTGTTGGAGATGGGCACACCAAAACTGGGACACAAAAGAGAACCAGACAACCCCCTCTGACAAGTTTTAATAGGTTTTAGATAATTTTTTATATGATTTAACAAAGACACCTGCACACATTTATAATTCAAGCACACAGAACTCCATAAGGCAATAATTTAAAAATTCCTCTGCCAAGAAGTTACGTATTATCCCAAGTCCCTCGATTACTTCTGCTGAATAACAGTCACTGAACACTAAGTCTGTGCATTTTTTGAAGACACGGGTTTGCTTTTTCCTGATCCAAATACAGAACAAAAACAGGATCATAATTTACCATAGAAGACAATGAAAATCTTATCATTGTAAATATATGTAGTGAGATAATACAAATCCTGTTCCTTGGTATTTCCCCTCCACCCTCTATTCCTACCACTACTCCTTCCAGCTTTAGGGCCTCTCCCCTGCTTGCATGGAAGATTGACGCCCATCTTAAAGCCATAAATTACTCACAAACAGCTACTGAAAGTAGCAATGACCGTAGGGTAACACTTCCACAAAGCAATAGAGCTTCCTGGCAAGCTGATAAGAGTTTCCTGTTTTGAGTCTTGGGTTGGGTTTTTTTCCCCTCCGATAAAAATTTGACTCTCAAAACATCTCAGAAAGGAAGGACTGACAGATTTTTTTCCCCCCTCCTCCCCTAAACATGTTGTGTTGTGAAATTTGTTCTCTTTTGCTGAATGTGAAATGGGGACCAGGTTCAAGAAACTCAAGTGCACCAGCTGAGACAGCAGGTGAGAGAAGCACATGGAGTCCTTCCCTGCCTCAGGATGATGGACTGGCCTTGGAGCCCACCTTTAGTCTTGCCCTGTGCTCTCACCTCTCAAGTTCTACATTTTGCACTCTGGCAACACTCACAGTTTCTATCACAGGCAAAAAAACCCCAAAATCTCTAGGGACACAGGCTCTGCATTTACCCCTCTTACTGTGGTGGCATGACTCCTGTCACCTCTGGGCACCTGTGCATGCCTGAGGAGAGTGACCAGATGGGCAGCTTGTTCTGCTTAGGGCCAGCCTGCCCTGTGTCATGTGAGGAATCTCCAACACAGGTTTGCATCTGAAACCCCAAAGTCCCCAGTGAGCTCTCCTGACAAGTTGTGTTGGTAGCAGCCTGTGTTTGCAGCAGCCCAGGGGTCCTGGAGGCCTCCATGGGAAGCCCACTCCTTTCCTCACCTCCTGGACCAGCTGTTCCCAATTTCTGGGGTCAGACCATAAGTTCAATATCTGGGACAGACAGACTGTATCAAATAAAGGAATACCTCTCTTTTACCCCTTCCCTGTAGGTGCTGTCCTTACTCAGGAAGCCTCTTATCCAAGGGGTTTTGGTAGAGGAGTCACTCACATACCCCTCCCCATCCCAACCCAAAGGTGTTCACGGGTACCTTTTTTTTCACTGGCCCCACATGCCTCTCTTTTTCAGAGATAAGAGAAAAGTCACTGCACAGGCTTGATACAACATCAAATATGGATACATGACATCCCCCAAGAGCACCACAGTACCACACAGAATTTTAACATTTAATCCCACAAAATCACCTCTTTTTGAAAGAGGAACAGTCAGAAAATATAGTCCACTGCAGAAAATGAAACAAAAATAACTTCAAATGCTCTACTTGTCCTTTAGAATGTAGCCCCTACCACCAGGAAGGACAAGGGCCAGGCTAGAGCCCCCCAGCTTCTCCATAACAGGAGCATGATGGACAGTTTTTAAAGTGATTGTGAAGGGGCAAAACAGCAAGGTGATGTTTTACAGCAAGATAATTTTACATGGTGAAGTTCAAACTAGATTGCAGCCTGTGGAGGAAGAGCAGCCAGTGTTTTCTTCCAAATCAGACTGGGCACCATTTCACATCACTTCTCCTTTAAGCCAAATTGCATCACTTCATCTTACAGTAAACGGCAGAAGTGGGAAGCACTTACACAATGGAGCAGAGATCACAGACCTGCATTTCTGGGGGACTTTCAGACATCCACTTGCCATTGCATGCAAGCCATGTGCACTCATTTACACACAGGGCTGCCCACATTAGCTGGCAAGGCTGAGAAGGGCTCTCCACATATACCCCTTTCAGTGCATGAGAAGAAAAGCAAACAATGCTGCAACATTAAACTTCAAGATATGCATCTGTCCAGGCCAGCCACAAACAGGAGCAGTGGCGAATGCTGCAACTCTTCTCCCAAAACAGAAAGCCATCTTCTAAAAATGACACCACAGCTGAGACAACCCAGGCAGCTCCCTATAGCCCCAGATACTCCAGAGTATCCAAAACCATCACCAAATTCTTCCTCTTCATTCACCCTCCTTCTCCTTCCCCAATTTTCCTACCTGTTCTCCAGGGGCCATTCCCCCCGGCTCTCAGCAGCAACCTAACACCACCATTCTCTATCCACCCTTTCAAACCTTCCTGTAATTTCACTAATTAGGAGGAGACCAGCTCAGCTGAAAGAAATTTTGCACCTGCAGAGGTCTGGCTAACTTAGGCTGTTCAATGCTTTCCTGATGGAAATTGAAAATGCCCTCAAACACTTATTCCAAGCAAACAACCTTTTACAATATATTTTGTAGCCAAAGGCTCAGAGTGAACCTTTGTTGCAGAAAAAAAAGCAGACAAGAGATATGTACAAAACACACACACACACACACACATATATATATAATGTCAGTATGGTCAACCAAGAGATCTGCACCTCATGATTCATTTTACCCAGTGACTTTTCTGGATCCAATTTAATTGCTCTTTGGAAGCCAAGCAAAAAGCCTTTTGGTCCAAGGTCCAACACGGGAAACTCTGAAATAAGCTGCCTTACAGAAATGCTGACCAAGTGCCATCAGGGCCACCTTCACTGTCCCTGGGGGATTTGTCTCAGTGCCACCCTGCGTCACAGAGCTGGTGAAGCTGGTGCAGCCCAGAGGAAAGCCCTAAGCGTGGCTTCAGCTGGCAAAGGCCTGAGATGTTGAAGAACAAAAGCATGGCTCCAAATAGGCTCCATTTGTTGTACAAATCACAGTGGTAATGAAAACACACAGCCACAGTGCTGGTTTTGGCAGTCACTTTTCAGTGTTGGACTGCAGGAAAGGAAGAGGTTTGGGAATTGTGGCTGAGGGCTTGTTTCATTACTACAGATCCCAGAGAACTTTGTAAAATAATGCTCAAATCCAGACCAGATATGCCAGTTCACCCCCTGTGGGGGAGCAGACCCAAAGCTGGAAACTTGGTCAAGACAGACCCTCATGATGCATCAGTACATCTTGTGGTACCACCTGGATGCAGAAATTTTGGTGGGCTGGGCACAGGGCAGTGAAGCTGACAGGGCAGTCAGAAACTGAAGGATTTGGCTCAGAAATGTTAAGGAACCACACGAAGAAGAGGCAAAGGAACTTCTCGCTTGCCCAGGGCACAGACCTTGGCCACATCACTGATCTAAGGTGATTGATTTATTTAAGCCACACTCAGAGCAGCCAGGGACAGCAGGATCCTTCTTGCTCACCGTCAGATTCTCAATCCAGGGAGTGGCAGAAGCCAGCCATCAGAGGAGAAGCTCTAGGTTTAATTTTAGCCTGCACCCACAGAGCATATATTTCCCTTTTATTTTTATTCTGAACTTCATGTAAAAATAGGATTTCCTGCTGCCCGATAAGAGATTCCTGTTTTGGCAGCAGGTCTGCCTTCTTGGGAAGCTGGTGCCTATGGGGTTATGGATGGGCACTGTAAAGAACAGCAGCCCAGCTGAGGGAGTAGCTTGGATAACATTCGGGATTTACATTGTTCCTGCTCGCCTTCAGGGAAAAAAATAAAGCAGCTGTGCTCCCCTCCTTGGATGAATCACCACCAAGTTTAGCATTCCGGAACTCTGTTTTGGAAAATCTCTGTTTGCCTGCATATTTTTAGTAGGGGGGGTTTGGGTTTGCATCCTTCCCAGGTAGATTTTTGTCAGTTTGCCGGGCTCCGGGGAGGCGTATCCTGCTTTGCGAGCCTGGTCATCAACCGGGAGATAAATATAAGCACAGAACAGGCATTCCTCCCACCCCTCCCACTCCCCCGTGACACAGCTCCCACATTCCCCAGCACACCCACGCTCCCCAACAGCCCCTGGAGCTGCAGGGAGGAGCAGGGGCTGCTGCCCACCTCTGCCTGTGCTCCGCAGGACACGGGCGTGTCGCAATTTCAGGACAGGCTGTTTCAAGCCCGAATGCCAATAATTGTCAGTCTCCTGACATGCAAAGGCATCACTCCTCTCAGCTATGTCTGTCCTGGGGGGATACTCACACATCAAAAACTTATTCCAAAGCCACCAGGATCACTAGGAAAGCAAGAGCACTGGCAAGGGCTCTGCTGCCCACCAGCTCTTATTTTCTCCTTGCCTGCTTTTCTCTGTGACCAGGGAAAAAGTCCTCAAGTGCTAAAAGGAGATGTGCCAAGAGGAACATGGAAAAGAATTCATGCACTTGCCTGGTGCTGAGCAGAAGTTTCCCTCAACCCCCAGCAAGCCGTTCCTGTTGGCAAGCAAGCAAAAGAGAGTGAGAGTTTTCCTTGCAAAGAGGAAAAGTGCATGTTTTTTTCCTTTTAAGAATAAATCTTGATTCTCTCAGTGGGGCAGTGGATGTCAGAAATGTGGCTGTCAGGACTAAAAGCAGCTCTGGCTGCAGCCCATCCCTAAGACACCCTTCAATGTTGCAGGGAGCTGTCAGAGAGGCACAGGCCAGAGAGTCTTCTTTCCTCCTCTCACGGGTTTGGATCTAACGGGGCTGATCCCAGGGACTCGACATCACTATGTGAAAAGATTCAGAAAATCAGTCTGAGTAAGGACAGCCCAGTAAAGAAATGTCCCTTTTGGTCAGCCTGAGAAAGTCACTGCTGCTATTGCCCAGGGCAGGGGGCAAGAGCTGGCTGTGATGCATCCTGCAACCATGGGAAGCTTCATGCTGACTCCTCCATGAAACAGGGAAAGTGCAACCACAGGTCTGACCCACACATGGACATCTCAGCCCAGCTCCCAGGCTCATTGCCATGGAGCTGCAGCACTTTGGCATGCACACAGGCCTTAGCTGGCTTTCTAAAAATTATTTGTCCTGGTACAAAAGTTGAAATATTTGACTTATATCAAGGGAATGGAAATGTTGAAGTACCAGAGAACCACCACTGCGTCACTTTTATTAATCAGTGGAAAAGGGAAACGTAAGCTTTCTAAAAAGGCATTAAGAGCTGTAACTCTTGTGGCAGTGCTCTACAGTCTGTGAGTTTCCAGCCAAGCACCCTACAATGCTGTGATCAGAGGCAGGACTGAGCCTGCCAGGGATGGAGCTCTCTGAATTTATACCAGGGGTATTTATAGAGGCAGCTGGCACTGGCAGCTCTCCGGGGACACCAGCATGGTCCTCTGCAAAGGGGCTACTGGAGATGCAGTAAGAGAGTGGGAATGTACTGGAGCAACACCAAATGACCAGCCAAGACTCCAAAAAAAGCCTCAGGAGTACCCAAGAGCCAGGTCTCAGGGGCATTTCAGTGCTCTGCTCCAGTTAAACCCATGGGCTGGGGCACCACTCCCACATTGATCCCAGCACTCAGCAGCTGGTGAAAGTATTTTTGAATAACCTATGTTGAAAAAGACCTCTAAGATCATCGAGTCCAACAATTAATCTGCCACTGCCAAGGCCACCACTAAGCCATATCCCTAAGGGTCACATCCACATGGCATGGATTGTACAGAACCTTCCCACCCCTTCTCTTCTGGCTTGCTCTCCCCCAGAGGCTGAAGCAAGCAGTGGATGCCTGCCTGAGGGTGTTTTACCCAAAGGAGCCACTTCTCCATCATTCATCTTTGTCTCCTTCATCTTCATCAGGAGGACAAGCCAAGGATGCTCAACCAGGGTGCAACAACCAGCTGGGGTCAGAAGCTCCCAAAGGCAAAACTTGCTGCCAGGTCTTAGGTAAGAGTTAGCAACAGTGCATCTGAAATCTGTTTCCAAAGAGCTCCCAAAATGCAATTTGTTCCCACACCTTGCATTCACAGGAAGTACGTGTAGGGGAAGATGAAGGCTCGTAGAGTCAGAAGGCTGCTGGGGTGAAAGAGGTGTTCACCCCTCCTGGGTCTTTCCTTTAGGCACAGAGGTCCCTGGTCCTTCATTTCATGGCTTTCCTGGCCTGTCAGCTCAGTTTCATTGCCTGATTTTGAATTCTGCACTCGGGGCAGGTGGAGCACCAGAGCATAACTTTTAACAGCTGCTGCATTTTAAGTCCTGGACTAGGAAACAGAGCTGAAATCCTTTGGGCTTTTTCAGACCAAAACTGCCTCGACTCCCTAATCTGCTGCTTCTTTGATTGTGGCCATGTGTGAAATGATGGTGATTTGCTCATTTGCAAATTTTTTCTTCTCAAGTGGTTTTTCAGTGCTTCCAGGCCTTTTAATTCATTACATCATGTTTTTGTTCTGCAGAAATGTGGTGCTACAGGTGACAAGAAGTTGCTTCTCTTGTCTCCAGCCTATTTGGAAATATTTAAATCAAATGAACCTCAGCATGTATGGGAAGACAAACATCAGAGAGGAGAGGCTGGGGACTAGTTATTTTCACAGAATGAAAATAAATGCAGAAATGCCCAATTTACAGACAGGCAAGATTTACTAATAGAAGTAAAATAATTGGAGGAGGAGGAGGAGGAGGCAAGTTTTGGCTGCATTTGCCAACTTTGAATGAAGGACGAAAGCCACTTCCCCTCTTACTTCTTCCAAAAGCTCTGGGGAAAAAAAAAAAAAAAAACAATAGGAAGAGAAGTTTCTCTCTTCTTCACTTTTAGGTAAAAAATAACCCTGAGGAAATAAAAAAAAAATTCTGACCAATTTTGACATCAAGAAAGGGGGTGTTGGACCCAGCTGGAGTTACAGACTGCAGTGGAGCTGTGAGTTCCTGGCACTTTCTCACAGCACCTGCCCCAGGGCGAAGCCAGCAGAGCCACCCCAGGAGCTGCCAAGGCTCTGTGAGCCAAGAAAATTCCTCTTCCCTGACCTGTTGTAGGGCCATAGTGCCTGGAGTTCACTTGTTCTTCCTGTTGCCTGACCTCTCCCTATGGGACAAGCAGGTGGTGCTTTCTGCAAGTGAGAGATCTAACAAATAGAAAAGAAGAAAACTGTTTTGGGGTAGTTTTTGGAACCTTCATGTTGTGACTTGCAATGACGGGCTGCTCAACTCCTGTGAAAACACCTTAGGTATGCATTTGGTTTGCAGGAGAGGGTTGGAATAGAGGAGATGAGGGCAGAGCATCCCTCAGCTCCCTGCAGCTGGACAAAGGCAGGAGGCTCTAAAATCCATAATACCTGGCCTCAGGACAAGGGGGACGCTGTGTGTGGTGTAGCCCAAACGAATCCTGTGCTCACTTGTGCTCAGACAAGGCTCATGTTGAGGCAGGGGGCTCTGCCAGTCCCAGGACGGGGCTGCACACTGATCCTCACTGGCTCTGTCCGGGAGCTGCTGCCAGTCCTGTTTGCAGCTGCTAAATCCCATTCATTGCAGGAAGGTGTGAGAGAGCCACAACAGATGGGGGGGACACGGCCATGACCAGCTGGGTGTCCCTGGGGGCGGTCAGGCACCTGATGCCCTGGTTAGGGGTGGTGGGAGCTGAGCAGAGCCAGCCCAAAGCCCTGCAGCCAAACCTCGATGCCTCGTGTCTTTCCCCCACGCAGTGCCATGCCATGCCAGGAGGGGCTGAGCTTCTGGGAAAAACACAGGATAGCAGAATTTCAGTTTGTGGTTCACATCCCACAGACTCCAAAAACAACTTGTTGGATGGGAAGTCTGATGAGGCTACCTCCCAGTGTCCACAGCCCCACATCCCAGTGGGAGAGAAGGAGGCAGCAATGTGAGACTGGCACTGGTGACCAAGCTCTGCCCTTCCTGTGCATCTGCCCCCAAACTAATGTCACCAACAGAGAAGAACCAGGCATTCGTGCCCCTTCCATGCCCTCCCCATCTGGACCACTGTGCCAACGCCATCCCACACATCCCAGAAGTGGCATCAAGAGGCTTCTGGCAGCCACAACTGGAGTCCATTTGTCCACACCATCTCTCCCCAGGAGAAGTAGTAGATGTGTCATTTTCCTTTCACAGGACACAAGTAGTCTTATCCAAATATAAACAACCTGGGAGTATTTGCCGGCTCATTGTCTGGATAAAAATGTAAAACAAACAGACCTTAAACCCTTTTCCCCCTGACACTTCTGGTCTGGAGTCAGGGCCATAGGCTCCAGAGTTCCCGAAAACATCGCTCATCAGAAATAGCATCCTACTAAACCAGGTGTGGAGGTGGCCCCAGCGAGCCATGCCACCACCTCCTCCTCCACAAGTCACTGAAATACCAGTCAAGAGATCTCTGAATATTTAAAGAGTTGTTGTATGAATAATGGAAACAACCAGCAACCAAGAAAACATGATAGCCTGCAGTGTCGCAGGGCAGCACTCCCTTGGGAGAAGCCAGTAACAGCGGGCAGATGTCTGGGTGCACCCTCAGACAAGCTCAGCTTTCAGGAGCATCAGCAAAAGCCAGTACCCGGGTCAAAAGCTGCCTGAGAATCCATTGCCCCATGTCCAGCAACAGACAAGGATGAGAACTTCCCTTACCTGATCAGGCAGCAGCACAAAAAACAACACAGAAAGGGGAAAATGCTGCTGTAAACGAAGCAAAAGTGCTTCTCTCCCCAAAAAATAGGGCAGGCACAGGGTGTGAAGCCTGGGGAAACAATTTTGCAGTGAGAGATTTGTGGCTCAGAAAAAGAGGGCCCATGGGAGACACAATCCCAAATATCAGAAGATCCC
Source organism: Leptocoma aspasia (assembly GCA_013399835.1). Taxonomy (NCBI): domain Eukaryota; kingdom Metazoa; phylum Chordata; class Aves; order Passeriformes; family Nectariniidae; genus Leptocoma; species Leptocoma aspasia. The sequence goes on along the minus strand of VXAX01002993.1, from coordinate 252,191 downwards.
CTCTTCCTTTGCCCATCTCCTCCCAGCTGACACCTCCCCTTCCCATCAGGGACCACAGCAGGAGATCAAAGTCTGGTTCCAGCAAGTGATGTTTCTTCCCACCATCCTGTTTTTCACCATCAGCAGCTCTTTTTCAGGAGATTTTGAGATGTTTCAGACCCCAATCTCCTCTGTGCTGTCCCCAGCAATGCCTCTGTGGCCACCCAAGTAAAAACTCTTCCACCTCTGTGAATCTGGGGGTTGAGCAGAGGCTTTGTCCCCGTGTTGGTGGGGTGGTTAAGTGGCTCCTGAGGATCCCTCTCTTACTCGGGTCCCAAAGGGAAGAACAGTCCAAAGAGCAGAGCTGTCTGCATGAAATAGAATTCACATTAAAAAAATAAATGAGAAAGAAAAGCTGAAGGACTAGATTTTCCAAATTACCGCACATGCACAGGCACTGCCTGGTTTGTCTGGGAGCACTTTGGGTTTCTCCCATGCAGTGCTAAAGAGAGAGGAAGGCCAGGAAGACCTTGGGACACAAAGCAAGACTGAGATCTAGTTGGAGAAACACTCAGTGATAAAAGATTCTGTGCTGTTCAGGTGGCACCACAAAGCTCCATGAGGACATGCTGGGATGGAGGCAATGGGATGGATGGCTGCTGGTCCCATGGCAAGTGATGGGATGGATGTGATGGCCACTAGACCTGTGAGCATCCTTCCCCTGCATACACAGATCCATACACGGGCTACTTTTTCCCATGGGATTCCCATCTGGTACTGCAGAGAGATAATGGCTGCAATCCCCATATATTTTTTAAATGTTGAGTCTTGCTGAGTGCCTTGGTTCCCCCTTCCAGGAAAATGCCCTTATCCTTAAAGCAGGGAAGGAGGGCTCCTCTGGATGGGCACATGGCAGAGGCTGCATGGCTGCCTCATCCTCTCTCCACCACCGTTAGGTGCTCTGGTTGATGTGCACCTGGCTGAGACAATGCAAAGTTTAATAGCTTATGGAGTAATTAAGCAAAGCCTCTCAATACAGCATCCCTAATTAGACCAATCCTCCCTAAATTACCAGTAGTTCATGGCACCCTGTAAAATCCTTGTGTAATAGCCTTAGAAAACAATGACACTCAGCTGGCATTCGGCCACACAGCTCGATGGCAACTGCAAAGCACTTCAGATGCTCATAAGCCTTTAAAAAAAAAAAAAGGTCTAAAATATACGTTTCCCCGAATGATTCTGCTCTGGGGTGTATTAAAAGCAGCACCTTGACTCAGCCTGCCACATAAACATCCTGCTGCCCCTGGACAGCCCAATGCTGTCTTCCTCCCAGGATGAGGAGCTGAATAAGAAGTGACAATCACAGCTCCTGCCCGCGGGAAAACAGGAAGCGCCAGAGTTGTACATCCACTCCAAACATTGTCCTACCTGCTCCACTCCTTGGGTGCAATGGGAACTTGCTTTCCCTTCCTTTCCACATTGCATAACTATTTCTGGTCCAGTGCTGCTCAGTCCCAGGATGCTGCTGCGTGGGGCAGTCCCTGTGGCCCTTGGCTTCTCCCTGCCTGTCCAAAGCCAGCCTGGTGATCCCTGTCCAACGCACAAGGACAAATGTCCATCTTCCAAATCCACTGCTAACAGTGGCAGCGCTGAATGCCAGCACTGGAGGAGATGGACTCAGGGTGCTGGACAGATTGGCTCACCCACATCTGGCAGGAGCTAGAGTGAAGAAAATCCCACATCCCACCAGAAAGCAGCTGAGTCGGCCAAATTTGGAAATGATCGTAAGACTGCAGGAGCTGATGCTTACACATAGGCTCCAGCTCATGCACTGAAGAGCTAAACCTCATCCATGAGAGTGAGATAGCCCTGTGGTAGGTGATGGGGTGTGTGCCCTACCCACAAAGCAAGCTGGGCAGCCAAGGTTCTCCACAGGCACAGAGAGGAGCTCTGGGAACATGATGGAAAAGAGCCCACTTCCAGAACCCCCAGTTTAGTCACAAATACCCTCTCCCACCCTTGACTTTTTGGGTTGATTTCAAGGAATCCTGATCCACTCAGTGCAACGCATCCCCAGCCAGCAGCCTGGCAGCCCTGCTCTCAGGTCCATCCTTCCCGAAGACCAGAGACTTTCCACATGATGCTCTTGGAGCAGGGAACTTTGTTCCTCCTCCAACTGCTCCCACATTTCTGCTGAGAGATGGGCCCAAATTTGCTCGCAAAACACAGATGTCAAATGCAAGTTTCCAAACAAGAAGAGGGATAAGAAGGTTTCCTCTCCGCTCTTCCTTTCCTCACAGTGTAAAAACATCCCTCGCCAAATGAAGCAGTGTTTGCCATCGCTTTGCAAAGTTCACATTCCCACAAGGCAGGCATGAGGAGGAACAAGGGGGGGAACCCTCACATCAGTGCCCGCGGGTCATGGTCACACAAGACAATACTTTGCAAAATTTGGAAGTGGGAGGAATGTGGGAAGGCTGAAGAGGAGGATGTTTATTAACCTATAAGAATATCTCCAAAGGGTTTACGTCCTGTGAGGAGAAAAAGGGAGCCCAAGGCAATGATGTTCAAGATATTGGTGGGAAAAAAATCTGGAAATCCTTATTCAGGCAATCCTACTGCTGGTGTAAAGAAAAAGAGAATGGCTTTTTCTCACATTCATGGCAGTGAGGGTTTTCCTAAATTACGGGAAGCTTCATATGAACTCCCCAATTAATTCCCCTGTGCAATTGCATTAAATAGTAGGATGTGAATGCATTTCCCCACCTGACTCAGCCTCTGTGCCCAAAAAGGCTGCTGACTCCCTATAAGTGTATAGCAGGAAGCCTTTCAGTCCAAGAACTGCAGTCTCAGCCCTGCTGGCTGTTGCTAAGTGGTGAATGGAAGGCAAACAGGGGAAGCCCAGCAGTGAGTTTCAGTAAGTGTCTATAGACACCTGAGAAAACTTTTCGGCACAAAAAAACAAACAAACAAAAAAAAATCAAAATAAATCCAGGGGGCAAGGAAAAAAATTAAAATTACCATTTAAATGGCAGATACAAGTTAGAGGGAGGAGAGATGAAACCCTGATGTAGCTTGGGAAGCTCAGTGTGCTTGCAATGCAAAGCAAAGGGGGTTTTCCACTATTTCTTTCTGCCCCTCAGACAGAGAATGTCTCTTTGCTTTCACTTTATGACTGTAAAATAAAAATCAGCTGCATTTCTCCCTACCCATTGCTCGGCTCGCTGGGGTCGCGGTTAGGACAGTCCCTGCTGAATCGTGTAAGCAAATTACGGCCATTCACACCCGCCCCCGAACATCCCCAGCTCTGGCTGTACTGGGATTCTCCCAGATTGGGGGGGGGGCAGGTTGCAGGGACACCTGCAGCGGGGTCTGGCCACAAGACCTGGAGGAAACATCTCCTCCTCGCTGTAGAAAGGCTTTAAAAGGCACAAATGTGGCCAGGGCAGCTGTGAAGTTGATCCCGTAAGCCGCAGCGGGGAAGGGCGGGCAGAGCCCACGTCCCTCGCCTCCACCAGCGGCGGGCAGCGCAGGGCTTCCCTCGGGCGCAGAGCACCCTCTGCCGGGAAAGCCACGGTGGTCCGGAGGAGAGCAAATCCGCCCGTAGCACAGCCCTCGAGAGCTCCCGGGAGGTGGGCTTCCATCCCACGGGATGGCTGGCTCCTTGGCGAAAGAAGGAGCAGCGCGTCTGTCTGCCTGCATGGGAGCTCGCCCCCTTGTTTTGTATCGTGAGGCCTCTGCACTGCCCGGTCACAGCTTTTGAACAGAAGGACACAAAGAGCGGTTCAGCACTGCCAGTCCGTGGCTCATCATCGTGCCACATGACACTGGTTGTACCCTGTCACCTCGCCTGCCACAGCTTCTATCTTAAAAGCCCCCCAGCACCACAGAGGCAGGTCCCGTGGCCCAGCACTTGCTTGTTCAGTCCCAGTCCCGGCTGCGCCCCAGAGCACCGCTCCCGCGTAGCGCCTGCCTCACTCGGTGCCAAAAGCAGCGGAGAACAGGGAGTGTCAGAGGACCAGGGACATCTTTGCCTGCACAGAAGTGGGGATGCAGGGCCTGTTCCTCACAGCACTGTCATCTGGCGTGGCACAGACACTGAATGAAAAGGCAGATTGTGCCCCGAAATCTCACGCTGTAAACGCAGGCAGGAGGCACCTGCTGTGCCTCAGGCCATGTCCCTGCCCCGAGCCGAGCTGCTGCCCAAACAGTACTTTAACCCAGCTCTGGCTGGGTGTGTTTAAATAAACACAGCAGGTTCCCCAACACCCTTCCCTCGGGTCCCGAGCTGCTCACCAGCACTCGGCACCCAGCACACCCCAGAAATGCGCTTCCTTCCCCGCCTCGGCCTCTCGGCCGCCCTGGCCATCGCCGCCTTCCTCGGCTGGAGGCTGCTCCAGACCCCGGCCCGCAGCCACGGAGGTAAGGCCTGGCCCCCGCGCCCGTTCCGTGCCATGCGGGGAGCGCCCTGGGGCTTCTTCCACAGGGTCTAGCTGAGCAAATGCCTACAGGACAGAAAACGCCCTTGGCACGGTGTTTGGCGAGAAAGCTCTTGCTGTGGGGCCCTGCAGCTTTATGTTTTTAGTGCGGTCATTGATTTCAGGTGTGGTGGGGGAAACAGGTGTCAGGCTGCTGGAGGTAACTCCCAAAACTTTTGTTAGGAAAAGTTTTGTTGTTTTGTTGTGAAACGCTCAGGGGCATTAGTGATTGTTGCATTTCTTGCCTAAAAAATGCATCCTTCCCCTCCACTTCCCGTCATTCCAGGGCAAAGTCATCACTAGAGGTTTTGCAGACATTGTCATTCTGGGCTGGGTGAGTCAAAGAGCAGCTCGGGATAGCTTCAGGCATCACTGTGTTTCTTCCTGTGTTCCTGATGTCCTTTGCCTAAGTTTAACTGTGCTTCTCTGCTTTTAACTGTGCTGCTCTGTACAAGAGCCTCCCCAAATATTTAACTTCCCAAGGACCCAGAACAAACCATCAAACTGCCTCCTCAGGGCTGCCAGATGCCTGCACTGAGCAGATGAGGCAGATGTGCTGCTGCTAAAGAAAATAAACTAACAAGGCAGGCATTAATCTTCTACATTCAAAACCACTCTGGCCTTTTCACATCAAAAATATGACAAAACAAAAAAAGCAAAGCTGAAATTTGAGAAATTAAACTCACTCTCATAGAGTCTTTGTATTTGCTTTTGCCTTTTATATTTGCTTTGTTGTCATCTCACTTCCTTTGCTTTTTGCCTTTTATTTGCCTTTGCCTTTTTATCTACAAGAGAAAAAATTTACATATGGGAGTGATGCAAGAAATGATGTTGTTTGGGTCCCTAAATCACCCCGAGCCATTAAGAATAATCCCTTACTTTCACATAGATTTGGTAGCTCGTGTTAACCTATTAACAGATGCAAAAGAGTTTACAGGACATCATGTATTTATAGCTACAAACCAATTTACTACTGCCTGGTCTCTCAAAATATTTTTGCTTCTTTGGTCAACTCACCTCTGTGATGTTCATCTGCAAGCAAGGAGTTAAAAGCAAAAACTATGATTTAGTGGAGAACCGGGCCTGTGGAATAAATCTGTGGTTGAGATCAGTCCTCAGGCATGGCGATTTGGGGAAAGGGAGGTCTGGGTGTCCATAATCTCACAGGTTCATGGGGACAGAAACCCATTTCCCAGCAAAGCCAATCTCTTTGGCAGACAGGGCTGGTGTCCCCTCTCCTACCCATTTTGTCTGAATCCTTTCCACACTGGAATAACTGGGGAAGAGCCTGCAACAGCACTGTGTGCTGGGGGTCTGACTCGGGGCACTGTGTTCTTTTCTCACCCCTGGCTCCAAATGCTGTTTCCCAGGTGACCTGGCCCCCAAGGCAGAGGAGGGCTTCACTTTGACACTGGACACTTTCCTTCACATCCAGCAGCTCAGGAAGAGGAGACTGAGAGCTTTCTGCAGCCAAGCGGGCAAAGTCACCACGCTGCCAAGCAGCCGGGACGAGAGAGCCTCCCTGCTCCTGAGTCTGAGGGTGAACACCAAGCTGGACCTCCTGTACTGCCAAGTGCCATCAGCAGGGGTGGAGGAATGGCAGCAGCTTTTGGAGAAGCTAGAGGAGGGAAATGTGACGCTGCCAGTGCCACTCCCCTACCGCCGGCTGCACACGAAGGAGACACGGCTGAGCGAGTTCAGCCAGAGGGAGATAAAGGCCATGCTGGGCTCTTACACCAAAGTGCTGTTCATCAGGGACCCTTTGCACAGGCTCATCGCCACATTCCTGCAAGGCATGGGCATCAGCCCATCCTTCAGCAGCTTCGTCCAGGAAGTCCTAGACAGTGGAACGCACAACAGCAGCGTGGCTTGGAAACCACTGGTCAGCCTGTGCCGGCCCTGCCTCATCCAGTATGACTACGTGGTGATGTTTGGCTTCCTCAGGCAGGAGCTGGGCCACCTGCTGCGCCGGGCTGGGCTGCCTGCGGGCAACCTCCTCCCCGAGCTCACCGACAGCCAGGTGCAGTGGACCTACAGGTGGTTGTCAGAGCAGATGTTCAGCGAGCTGTCTGCCCAACAGAAGAAGCGGCTGTCTCATGTCTACCGCTGGGACCTTGCTGCTTTCCCATTTTCTAGCAGTTTCCTGTCAGACCACCCCAGCACCGCGGAGACCTGGCAGAAATAGCCAGCACGGAGGAACTGTTTCAGGGATTGTTAATCCAAAGGTGGATACCTGAAGGGGCGTGGAAAAGAGACTAATGAGAACACCCAGACTGGGTACTTCAAATGCCCTTATTTATAAGGAGGGGCTGAACAATAAACTCGCTCTGTGCTGCATGGAACCTGAAGTGAGGGTCTCTGTCTCCCTGCCCTCTCTCCCCCCACGTGTGACATAATATTGGGCCAAGAGGTTTGGCAATGGCTTCTTCATGACAAATCTTCCCATGCAGATCCAAGAAGTGTTCCCAAAGTAGCATGTCACCTGGAAGCTGAGATATGACACAGGGTGGCACACCCTGCTGGGGAACCACTGGCAGTGTTCCCACTCTTTTCATGCTCAGGGAGAGTCAAGCCCGGCCCATCATTTGTCATTTGTCTACTCTGTGTGAACTGTTCCTGTTTTACAACCTCATCTCCTATGTGTGTGGGCTCAGGTGGGCCCTGGGGATGGCACCCAGTGCTTGCTTCATTCACGGGTTTTGAATTTGGCTCCCCTCCTTCCAGGGCTGACCCCAATGGGTCAAGGCCAGCATTCAGCTCAGTGCACTAGCCCTGAGACAAGGAAGTGTCAGTGTGGACCAGGTACCAGCCACAGCACCAGCCAGACTGCCTCCCACCTTGTGTCAACAATGGGTGGGCGCTGTGGAGGTGGCTAGAAGCATCAGAATGCATCACTGTGCTGCTATGGAAAACAGGATGTGGCTACTACAAACTCCTGCTGGCAGAGAAGCACAAGGACTGGCTCTGCTTTCTTTTGGACTTGGCTGCCAGTGTGGCCAGTCTCTCCAGCTGGCTCATGGCTTCATCCAGCTGGGCAGCCTGGAGCAGTCACCCCCCCTCTCCCAGCTTTGGTCACTGAGCTGATCTGACTCAAAAGCCCTGGGAAGGGTCCATCTTTGTCAAGCAAACACCAAGGATGAGTTGTCTAGATTTCAAATCCTGACTCTGACCATAGCATACTTGTTTCCAGAGTATTTAGTGGCTTTATTTTGCAATGTTGTGACATTCACAGAGAATTCCACATCATTCAGGATACCAATTTGACAGCGCTCATTAAAGAATGTTAGTGAAAACTGTTGATTAGAACTGACCTAAAACAATTACCAAAATCTTGGCCTCCCTCTCACAGAAGGCCATGGAATTAATAGCATTAAAACATCAGATCAGCTGGGCTTCTTTCACATTCCCACAAACTCTCCAGCTACAGTAATTGCTATTTAAGTGCCGTTATTGTGCGCAGTACTTTACAGTCTAGCAAGATGGCATAGTTCCTCTTCTGAGGATAGACTTCTAGAAGAACAAAAGCAGCAAATTTCAAATTGTATGCCATTAAATTAGAGTCTTGCATCCATGTTCTATTTCACTGGAAAGTACTAGAAAAGGAACATTTTTCTCTTCATGAGTAGCTTTCTCTCCAGTGACAGCGAGCTGAGACCCCATGCAGCAAGATGTGGTGTGAGGAGATGGGACACAGCACCTGGCAGGGGACAGTGCTGTGCACTCAGGACAGGAGAGCTGCTCCCCCACAGCTTTGTAGTGCAGAACACAGCTCAAGTCAGGGATCTTCTCTTCCTGACAGCCCTCCCCACTGGGTCCCAGTCCTTTCCTAATGTGCGTGGCACTTAGTTCCACGGGAAAGCAGTGTATGAAATGTTCAGACATTGAGAGGTGACACAGAAACCTCAGCTTCATGTTCCTTAGAGCCCCACACAGTACAGGCAGGTAGTACAATGATCTTTCTGTAAATTCCTATTAGCCTCCAAGCTTCCCTTTTCCCTACACCCTCACAATCAGTTGCTGTCATTCCTTTGCAACCCTGAGTTTATACTGTTGCCCCCCCCAGGTGTTTGATATAATTTACATTCAGCTCAGTGCACCCCAAAAGGGAAGTGTTTTCTCTCTCCATCAGCTGGGCAAGGGTATCAAGAGGGCCCCAAGCTGGGCTGGGTATGAGGCCAGGGCTGCTGCCTGGGAAAGAGTGGCTCACCAATGCTGCAGCAAAACTGGCTCCACAGGTCTGCTCTGAACAGCCTGCTCTGACCACTGCATGTACACAGAACTTGGCAAATGCACTTCCAATTAACTCACAAAGCAAATAGCAAAACAGAGACTTGATACATCTAGTTTAAAAAATTTTCACCTGACCAGGTAGTCACTGAGACTGCATGAGACACTTGCAAACCCATCCTGAAATGATGAACATTCCAAAACCAGGAGGAGAAAGAGCACTTATTCATCCTGCTGGTGACATCCCAACATCTCCCAGGACCATCACAGGCAGCAGGCCTATCGTGAACACTGGCAACTTTCCCCTGGGATGACACTGGGAGCTCCTTGATATCCCACTCTGCCTGTGTCTCCATGCTCTGCTTTAACACACATTACCTTTATATTTCTTCTCATCCTGGTCTGAATGGGCACGTCCAGCAATCCTATGAGGTGGAATTCACAGAAACAGCTGATACCAATCTACCTTACAGACTTTGTATTTTGCATCCCTCCCTGGACACCCAAGAATGTGGACACACAGGCTCCAATAGCTGTTCTTGCACACGAGTTATCACATTTTCTTCTCTAAGAGGTTTTTTACATATTACCAACTTTCAGGAGAAAACAAAAATGTGTTCTTGCCCAGTATCTCAGAGCTTAAGAAACACCAGTTATCGTATTGCAATTAATAAAACAATTACATAGCAAGCCCAACAGGCACAAAATACTTCCTGCAACTCACATATACAAATTCCCTTCTTCCAGATGGTAGATCCATAATATTTTGAGTTGAGAAATCTACACCTTTCCAAGCAATATACCCTGGAGTGCTTAAAAAAATGTTTCACACTGAGCATACATTGTCCAGTCCTAAGATGAAAGCCAATTTTAAGAAGTTTGTACGTAAGCAAAATTTTATATAAGGAGTTACATCCTCTTGCACCATATTTTTTGATGGCCCTGGGAGTGCAAAAAGAGAAGGGACATTTTCGTAAAGCAGTAGGCCAGAAAAACAGATAAAAGTTTGCAAATGATAAGCAGGCACAGTATGTAGCTGACACAATCTAGAGATACCATGGAGCTCTAGGGTTGAATCTGACTGTGACAAAACCTGTCAGGAGGGATGCCCAGCACTAAATCCAACATGAAAAATATATTCAATCCAGATGACACCAGGTCATCATTTTTTAGACAAGCAGTCTTTGTAGCAAAATGTACCCATTCTCTTACATTCAGCATAACTAAGATTTCTCTTGAAAAGAAGGCAAGGCCATGACAGCAAGGGATTGACCCTAGAGGGCACCCAGAACCAGATAATCCCCAGCTGTGCCCAACCTCCTCATGCCCCTTGCTTAGGCTGGTAAAAATTGCCTTGGGAACATTGATGAGCAAATTTCTCTGTTACTCCAAGGTCTCTGATGTCCTTTCCTATTTAAAGGATGGGGAGAGATGTGGAGGTGTGGGACAGGAAAAGTCTGTGTCAAACAAAGCAGCATCTTGCTGGAAGTACTCTTGGTATATTTAGTTTTTATCTTTAATCAGAGAAGACAAGGTAGCACTTGAACTAAAATCTCATTAAAGCCCAAGTGCAGACAAAGCAACAGTCATTGAACTTGGGGTAAATCAGTTACTGGTCACATTTTAGCCTTTTCCTCTGAAACACATTTGTTACACAGGTAAGACCATCTTAATTAGCCAACACCAGAAGTCCTGCTCATCTCCCTCTAGGATATAGCTGGCTTTGTGTGCAAAGCAGGGTCCAGCCCTCAGCACCCCTTACACCTTCCCACATCTCAGCTAGAGGACTCTGTGCCTGGGCTCAACACATTTAACTCCTTCTTGACTCAGCATCACAAGGTGATACATCTTTTCCCCATAGCAGGAAAGAAACAACCACCCTGCTATTTCACATTGGCTGGTAAGAAGCGTCCTTGCAGCATTTTATATGAAACCTGTAAGATTTTTCAATTACATCTGGATAACATCACCTTCAGCTTACTCTTCATTTAAATTTACATCACAGCTATAATCTGGCAGCAATTTCCTCTCATAGGGAAAATAATGATTGGACAATTAAATGTGAAAGCTCTGTGAATCACTGGATGAGCCACATGAACACAGGTTGCGTATTTTTTCTCCATTATAGTCCTACTGCCTTGTGGTTCCTCTGGTGTAAGCTCAATTTCAGCAGAGTTTGCTCCTCAAACTTTCCTCCTACACACGCACACACCATGGCTTAAAGGTCCCTGGCTCAGCAGAAGGGCACTATAAAGAGAAAAAAATACTTGAATTAGCAACAAATGAGGGTCCTGTCCAGGGTCAGCATGTCCCACCATGCTGCTTTTCAGGTGGGGGACTTTGTGAAGATAGGAGCTCCTATCCCAGTTTTGCCAAACACAGAGATATCTGTCTCATGGCTCTTCTGTTAGAGGCCTGATGGTTGACTACTACAGAGCCCTGTGACAACACCAAGACAGAGCAGCCCACGAGAAACCAGTGACAGGGATAACTCCTCCACTCCTTCAGATCAAGTCCCCAGCTCTATGGGACTCCTGTGGCCATAACACTCAGAAGAAGGGAGTATTTGAAGGAACACTTTTCTCCCCCTCCCTTGCTGAGGGAGGCCACTAAATCACACTGTGGCCCTCACCATGTGTGATGGTTCTCTGAGAGATGATAGTTAGGAGCATCAGGACAAGCAGTCAGTGCCTTTGTTCCACGCACACCACTCGGAGAATGGAGTGGAGTGAACTTCAGAGATACTGTACAGCAGCCCTTCTGCAGTGGGAGCCCTAGCAGTGCTGGGCTGTGGATTTGGCTCTCAGCTGATGGCATGCTAAATGAAGGATAACACCCACAAAACAAAACCCATCTACTGGAGCAAGGACACAGCCTCCCCATCCTGCCCTAATCCCAGCACCAGGCCGCTGTGACTTCCAGGCACACTCCCCATGGGCAGGCTGGCCAGGGGGCAGACTGTGAGGCCAGGAGCTGTTACCATTTTGGTGAAGATGTCCACACAAGCATTGCGGATCCTCTCTGGGGTGGCAGGGCTGTCCAGCCTGAACGCCTCCGTCAGGCCAGAGTCCTTCCTCGCTGAGCAGATGGCATCTTTAATGGCATAAAACACTGAGGCAGACAGGAACAGAGGTGGCTCTCCCACAGCCTAGACAGAGCACAAGCAAGAGTGAGGCTTTGCCTTCCAGATGGGAACCTCAGTCTACTAGATGTGCTCAGTGAGGAAACATGATTCTATAACAGCCTCCAGCGTGCCAGGTGTGATCAGTAAGGAAAGACTGAGCTAAATCAACCCTCAGTTGATTTAAAGAAGAAACAGGAAGAAAACACAAGCTTTCTCACATAGCAAAGCCACTTCAGTTCTGTCTAATGGACAAGCAGGGCAGCAATGTGCAGGTTATTTCAGTTCTTCCTAACTGGAAAGGATAGTACACACATTTCTGATAAGAAACAGAAAAACATCCTGACCTCAGAGTAACCACAGCATGATGAGATGAACTGTTTAGACACACAGGATCATGACTTTACCCTACACAGCTTCACAGTGTTATGGGGCACTAAGAGGCCCACAGACCTCACAGGCATACCTTGGATGAGTAAACTGCCTTGCTATTGGGGCAGTCACGGAGAAGGGACACGTAGAATTCTGTTGGGATGTCTCCAAATGCTGGGATTTTGTACATGCCAGGCCCTCGAGTGTACAAGTTCCCTTCAGGAGAGTAACGCAGCTCCTCCATGGTGAAGAGCCCAATGCCCTGGACGAAGGCTCCTTCTATCTACAAACACATCCAAACAAAGTTACAGTCCCTCTGTTGTTGGTGTTCTTCCCTGCACATGGACAAACAGTGATGACATCCACCAGGGTTTTCAACCCTCCCCACCTGACTTAGATCCCACTTTTTATCTCTAAACCCTTGTCCCTTCTGCTGGGTACGATCTTTGCACAATTCCTGTGCCCCCACATAAACGTGGCTGCATTTCCCTGGCAGGTGAAGCAATTCATAAATACACGCAAACAGATTTTCTGTAAACGCAGGGCAGGAATTTTCTGATGAAGCAATAGGAAAAAAAAATAAAATCAAAGATAAAATATTGATTTCTTCCCAGGCAGGTGAACACTGAATGAGTTGAACTTGCTGATACATCAAAGGACTAATGATGAAACATCTAAAGACAATCTATTTTATGATTTCTATTTCAGTATAAATGCTTTCCTAAGTGCTGTGAATTATCAGGTCAGCAGCAGAGACACCTGCAAAACCACTCCCATATCCATTTAAGTACTAAGAAACTTCTTTGCATATTTTTTTCTACTGTAAATTTTAGGAGAAAAAAGATTATGAAAGGTGGATGTGCTTGAACAATCCTGCACAAAGCAGCTCTGCTCTCTGTGCCCACTGAGATATCTGACAGTCAGAGCAGTCTAAAGATTTGGTACAAGCATTCATTGACCCATCTCTATGTACTTATATTCCTGAACTCATGCCACATTCATGCCACATCCTGAATCTCCTGTGCCCCCAGGTCCTCTGCAGCAATTCATGGAAGCGGACAGGAATTGAAGACCCCTTTGACAGGCTCCATTTAGCCCATCTCTCAACTCCCAAACCTAAAGTGACAGGCCACAAAGACAGAAACTCTTTTTCTCCCCTTGGACACTTCCAAAAAGAATCTCTTTCTGAAAAAAATCTTTCAAGGAAATTTCATTTTAGCTATAGCAGAGCTTTGCAACTCATGCTCTCCTGTCATCCCAAATCCTGAGCAGTTTCACTGGAGTTACACCATATCAACAGCTAGAGTTAGCCAGCGAGCTAAGATGGCTAGATAAGCATACATCTAACATCTCTTGGCCTGTCAAACAACCCTGTTTTATTACCTTTATCTCCTAAGAGATATTGTGATTATTGCTGCACAAAATTTTGAACTAATCTTGTGCCTGCCCAAGGACTTTGCAAGGTAATTCTCAGTAACATCCTATTGAGAATTCTACACAGCAGCAGCTGGAGGACAGAATCTGCCACCCTAACTCTTTAGTCAGGAGAATTTTCACTAAATTAAATAAACTTAATATTGACAGATAGGAGTATAAATATCAGGTGTGGGATTTAGCCTGAAAAACATCAATGAGGTAGTACCTGGATAATATCCTGTAGTTTTACTATCCGAGCCAAAAATCCCCAAACCCTAACAGAATATTTCCCTTAGTAATTCTGTGCCAAGTTAAAAAGGGTGTGCTTGCAAAGGCACAGCCTGGAGAGTAATAACAAATTGAAAAGCCTGAGAGCAGTGTGATTGCTTTAACATGATGGAAATAGCAATACTTTTCACTTACCTGTCCTATATCTATGGCTGGGTTCAGACTGGTACCAACATCCATAACAATGTCTGTGCGAATGTTCTAAAAAACAGGAATAAAGGGTAAATCAGCACAGATCTCTGGAACTGTCCACCATGTGAGGAAGAGTATCCAAACACTATGCCATATAATCTTATCTCAGCTGAACTTCTCATAGTGACTTTTAATCTGTGTTCACCCCCAAACTAACTCAAAGGAACTCACTGTAGTTTCCCCCAGAGGTCCAATGGACCCAGTTAATATTAATTCCAAGATGCTGGTATCAGTGGTCTGTAGCTGAGCATAACCAACTAGATCAGATCCTGATTAAGTTTTTTTCTTCTTTTTTTTTTTTTTTTCTTTCTTTCCAGACGTCTTCAGTGTTATTTTTAATGATTAACTCAATTCCAGGAGGTTTCTGTACTTTTGTGCCAACACAGTGCTGCTATCTCTTACTCAAGCAAATCCAATAACTTTTGCAATCATTCATTAAGCCCCAAATCCCCGCAGGGTAGATAATTATTGGTTTATTACACTTTACAGATTGCCGCACTGTGGAACAGAGGAGTTCAGAAATTTGCTGAAGGTCACACCAGACCAATGACAGAGCCAGGACTGGGCTGACACCCAGTATTTGTTCTAACTCCCTGTGAATGTTCCCTTCACCAAAACACGGAGAGCTGTTTCAGCGCTGACCCCTCACCTTGTGGTCACCTGTCAGGCAATCTATCTCAACCTCAGAGCAGGCAACTCCGTAACTGAAGTAGGAGAATGGTTTCCCTTCGTTCTTTTCAAAGTTGTACCCAACGTCAGGAATTCTTGATACAAAGAGAAACAAAACCACATTTCATTCAGTGAAAAAAAAAATACAGCTACAGTGCTACTTATCAAAATCCTTATTCACTTTTGTTGCATTCCTTCTGTCAAGCCCACGCAGAAATTAAAAGTGTAAACAGCTATAAAGAGAAATCTGCTAAATCTGCTCTGTATTCCAAAACTTGATTAAAAGTATAAAACTGTTTTAGCCATCATTATTTGCCCATAAATCTCAGGGCTTGTGATGACTGTTATCTACCAATCCAGTAGAAAATCCTTTGCTTTTAGAGTGCAGTTGAATGTTTCTTTAAGGCCATTAAATTTCAGAACATAGTCAAGCTGAAGCAGAATCTCTCTTAAGCTAAGAACTGATTTTAAGTACGGTTTGTGGCAAACTTTGTATCTGGCTACTTATACTTTATTTGAAAACTGGTTTATTAAAATGCTGACAAGTCACTTGGTTAAGAGAAAAAATACGTTTCAGGGATGCAAAAGAAATTAACACATAGTGTATTTTAGTCCTAAATAGGTTATTCTCAACACTGTGTTTATTTATTAATGTGAACCCCTCTGCCTTAATGATTGATCTCTGCTTTCCTCCAGCAGTAAAGCTGACTAAGAGAAGGGCCTCATTTCAGAACAACACAGGGTCCAGCGAGAGTCTGAAGTGGGAGAACAATGCTGGGAATACTGGTATCTGCTCATGTCACAAGAGACTGGATTTTCCTCAAGGACAACCTTTGTCCCCTCTTATCCCACATGGTGGCTCTAGTGCAAAACTAGGTCACAAGGCTGACACAGAGCAGAGCCCCAGGCAAAGCTCTGATTTCATTTATGCTTCTTCAGACCAAGGTCAGCTGGAATGAAGTCAGATCTACTCCAGATTTACTTGTCCTCAGAGCTGTGGTCCAGCTCTGAGGACAAGTAAATTCTCCCCAGCCAGGAGACTGCTAACCTCAGTTTACAACTTCTAGGTAGGAAAGGGAATGCAGCTTTAATTTAGAGCACTGACAGGAGACTGGGGGCTGTAAATCTTCCCAGAATTTCCCTGGATTCAATCCATGCAATTGAGTCAGTGCCTCTGCAGTGTGAATTTTCACTCACCTATAAAACCCTGTGGCTGACAGGCTGACACAGCTCTCGTAGGCAGTTTTAATCTGGCAACGTGAACAAGAATTTGAAAACAGTAAAATGTACAACCAGGCCCTTCAAAATAACTGCACAAAAACATTTACAGGAGGCCTCAAGTAAAAAATGTCCAGTGACAGACAGCTGTCACACTACCCAACTCCAGCACTGCCAAATGTCATGATTGCAGCTGCTGCCCCAAATAGCCCCATCAGCAACTTCTACCAAGGGTAGAAGTTGAATCACTGGCAAAGGATGAGAGCTGCTTTTGTTTGTTTCTCTCTCAACTGCAGGTTAGACTTTTAGGCTCAGAGACAAAGATTAAATTGATGGGTCATCTTGACTTCAGTGAGGGAAATTCTATCCTGACCTCCAAATCACAAAGTCAAAACTCCTCGGATGAAGAGCAGAGCTTGGATCTGAGGAGAGCCTTACAGCCCATCCATCTCTTCTCATTGAGAGGACAGAGATATTGCAGACAGGGAGCACTATAGGGGCTGAATGGCAGCTCAACAAGAGCTGTCTATGCTACAGGTGTCCTTCTGTCCAAGACTGTAGCCCAACTACAAAGATATACGTAACCACTCACAACCTTTTTCTGATGAAGTTTGTTGTAGGCACACCCCAAAATTTGGAGAAATCTCGGATTAAAGTAATAACTGATGTCTTGGAGATGACCTCTTGTAACTTTTAATTACTTGGAAATCTGTGCCAGGTTTGTGTTTCACTATCTTTGCTCAAATCTATGCTAGCAAGATGCAGAAGGCCTGGAGGACACACCTGCACATGTGGTTTGCCAATTAAAACAATCTCTGACGATGTCCACTTGTCTCCAATGACAGATACAAACAGCTTACCCAGTCTTCCCAGGATCCTTTGGGATTAGACTGTTTGATTGGCTCAAGTCTCTTTAAGATAGTCTGACACGCATTCTAGAAACAAAGACAGCGAGAAGAAATCTTTTAAGATTTGAATAGCCAGCTTATGGTATTAAGAGCCCTCTAAGAGTTTCAAATAACCCTCTATTTAAATCAATATTGCCTTTAGGACTTCAGCAAATCATAAAAAGGAACAAAGTTCACTAACAGCCATCTTGCTACATAGGAAGAAATGTTGCCTGAAAAGGATTTTAAAGGAGATTGGCTGTGCTGATAGCAGAAAAGAATCCCAAATTCAGCACAGAACTTTTTGGACCATGACACAAAATATAAGAAGTCCACTCATTTTTACATTAGCTTTATCTGTACCCCATCTGTACAGGACAGCTCAGCATAGATTACATGATCCTTTAACAATGAAAGAACAAAAAATTTCTTCCCGAAAGTCAACCTACTCAGATCAGCTGTGCAGAGAATAAAAACAGCCTGATGATTTTACTTTGCAGGTTTCAGTTCTCCTTTTCTTTTAAAGTGAGAATGGCCAGTACTAAATTCTCCTTTTAAAATGGAAAAATCACATACCCAGCAAATATATGCATTGGTAACTCCACCATGGCAGACAGCCACAACCATGCCATTGCTACAGCAGAACATTTGCTCTGAGCTGATCAACACTTAGAGCTTATGGAGCACAGCTCTCAAACCATTTGCTATTAACACATGCAGCAAAATACATTTGTTATAGATAAGGCTGTATTAATTACTTACAAGCTGGCTATTTAAATGGATGATTTGTTCTGCTCATTTTGAGCAATCCCAAATACTCTATTTTTAGAACTACCAGAGAACTGAAGGAAAGTTTCGAATAACTTGAAAAAATATAGTCATTCACAATCTAATGCCACTGGTAACTACACCAGGTAACATTATGAGGCATCCTTAGACTGGAACTGCCTTTTGATGGTTGTTTTCCTTAAGGAATAGATAAATACAGGACAACTTTTCATGCCCTGGAGCCCTCCCTTGTAGCCCACTCCTTTAAAAAACTCAGCTTCCATACATGGACAGCCATTCCATTGATGTCCGCGCTGACTGAAGCGGCTGTTGGGGAGGTATTCGGGACAGTGTTTGTGCTGGTCTCACTGATGTAAATTTTGGAGGTGGGGACTCCCAGAGCCCTGCTAGCAACCTGTGGAGCAAAGGTAAATGACTGGTAAACAAGGAAAACAGCACTTCTTATCCATGAGCATTGTCAGCCATTGCTTGCACTGCCAGGACCCACATTGCAACCTCTACCCTCTCCCATCATAAATTTTATTTTTTCTGCAGACTGAGTTGTTCCAATGACTGAGAACTAGCCAGAACATTGTTATATTTGCATTTCACAGACTGAATGTGTGTGAGCACATACACTTTTGCCACAATGACATTCACTTGACTATTATGAGAATAAATTCTCTCAACAGTTAAAAGAATCAGAAGATCAAAAGCCCTGTGAGATTTTTCTTTCATTTTCCTGCCAAAGGAATGTTGCTCCCTTAAGCCTTTTTAACTACAAAAGCACTAGCATATGCAGATATATATGTTTTCAAAACAACTAATTTTTGTATAAAATGGATGGAAACTGTACCTTTATGGGGTGAACTGAAATTGCCAGAGAAATTAAACCGTAAGCACAACCTGCATTATTTACACAATGAGATTTAAGATGATGAAAAATCTAATTCTAATACTCAATTGTGATAATACTCTGGAAAACTAGCAGTGCTGCTCAAACAATGAACAGGAATTAGTCCTGATTTGTTACTCTCTGCATGCACACAGAGGAAGTGTCAAGGTGCCTGAGGCAATACTGTAGGGAGAGTGTAATTGTCCTGAACAGAAGTTTTATTCAGTTAAGCCCAAACTCATTATTACCTGAATCATTTTGGTGTGAAGTCCTTGACCCATCTCAGTCCCCCCATGTGTAAGTAACACAGAGCCATCTGTATACACATGGACCAGAGCTCCAGCCTACAACAGGGAACATTAATCATCATAAATTAACTAGTGGAGTAGTTAGCAGACTATGGAGAGAATTCATTCAGAACTAGACTAAGGTTGTTCTTTGGTGCAACTAAAGCCACTTGTTTACACTTGAGATGAGTTTTGGTCTCACCAACTCACTAGAAGTTCCAATGACGTAACAAACCCCAGTCAGTATTTTCAGCTCAGAAAGCAGGTGAAGCAATCCAATCCTGCCCCTGTGAAACACAGATGCACCCTTCACCTCAACTTTCCAACACCACTGACAGTCCATCAAATCAGTTCAGACACAGGAGCAATGTTTCTACTATTGAGAAAGGCAGGGAAATCAACCTAACACAATACCATGGAAATGTAGCTATATTGTGGTATCTTTTGGACAGTATAAACTGCTAACTGTTGTGGTGCTCATTTTGGCTTGAAAAAGATGTGCTCTTTCTTAACTAATTCACTACTTCTTCAAGAAGCTCCAGTTTGGTACAAATGGAAGAGGGCCTGGGGAAGGCAGCATAAATCCAGCTTCTCTAGTGAAAGGGCAAATGACATTTACAGACCTGGTTCAGAAATGGGACAGTGAAACTGATGCCAAATTTCGTAGGAATGATGCTCATCCCTCTCTTTTTCCAGCGGTTCTGCCTGCAAGGAAAGAACATTATTCGTATCCCCATGAGCCTTTTATCATAAATCAATACTGTGCTACCCTCTGACTGTGCATCAAATGGAAATTAAATACCTGACTGTGATATAGACTGAGTTAATCGCTAATTTGTATTAAAGAAAGGCTTTCTTTGTGTGTTCCGACAAGAAGAAATTCCAACTGAAGATGTTTCCACAAGCATTATAGAAGCAGTTGTCCATACTATTAACTGTTCAGTTGTACATACAAGACAACTAAAAAAATCTATAAGGCAGAGGAAAGCTTAAACAGATTGCCTTGATGGTCATGTGAAAATCCTTGCTGGACTTAACAGACTCCCTCTTTGCTACAGTTCACTTACAAAATCACATCATGCTAGGTCTGATTCTGGCCTTATTTATGCTACCTACTCATTGATAGACTTTTCCTCTGGCAGTGAGCATAAAGGGATTTCAAAAAGATAAATATTTAGAAGTCAGTCTGCTAATATAAGATGTGACTTCACATCACTCAAGTTGCTAACAGAACTTCAGAAGTTAGTAGGCAACAGGTGCACCCAGTGACAAGACAGGTCCAGAACACCTACTTGTTGAATTCTTCAATCAGTTTCTTCCTGGTGTGATAGCTGGAGCTGGACAAACATTCATCCCAGCATCTTCGTAGAGTAAATCCCTCCAGCTTTTGGTTGAAATGGGTTGTGTCTCCTTCGTGGTAGAGATTGAGCTTCCGCACCTTCCCAATGAGACACAGAAAGGACAGGCCAAGTTTAATGCTTCAGACAAGGAGGGATGAGATCTAAAGCATGTTGGTTGCTGATTTTTCTCCTTTGCTCTTTCTACAAAGAGCCATGGAGCAAAACAATCAACAAACATATATCTGTTTATGGGAAAACATGAACTAAGACATTAAGGCTGGAAATTTTCAGAGATTGAGACTTAAAGCACATTGTCAGTAAGATTAAGGTACCTAGTGCCTTGGAACTTTCTTATTTTTAATATCTATCCTTAAAGCAGATGCTACAAAATTGAGGCTACCAAGAAATTTAATTAAACAGAAGATAATCCATGCTAGACTGTATCTGTCACACAAATTTGAGATCCTGCTAGGAACTCAGCAAAAATGAAGCACAAGTTCTTATGCTTAAAAATTTTGTGTGGCTGATGCAGTTCTCAGAGCTTGTTCAAAGGCAGCACCACCCTGGAAGGTGTCAGCAGGTCTGTACCTCCTCAGGTGGCAGGCCACACTTCTGAGCAAGGTCACTCATCCAGCACTCGGCAATCATCATTCCCTGGGGCCCTCCAAAGCCACGGAAGGCTGTGTTGGAAGGCAAGTTGGTCTTGCAAATGATGCCCACGCTGCTGACATTGGGGATGTTGTAAGAATTATCCAGGTGTAACAGGGCTCTGTCCATTACCTGGTGAAGAAAAGGAATGGAGGTGGACACATTTTACATGAATTGGGTGTCAGACTTCTCATCAGTGCCAAAAGCAGACTGGAAGCTCTGAAGCTAATTTACAACAATCGTCACTTTCTCTTGCACCCTGCAGTGCTGCAGTCAACACAGCTGGATGAGCACTGAAGTGCAGCCAGAACTGCCTCCCAGGTGCAATGGAATGCCAAGTGGTGTCCTCCTGAAGGACAGGACAATAAACACACTTCTCTGTTGACACTTATGGCTCTGGGACAGATTGAACTTCAAAGTCCTTTTTTGGCTCTGAGCTCATGCTGAGTCAAACTGTTAGTAAATGCCATTACCTGTCTGGAAGAAACAGTTTTCTTTTCACTATATTGAGTAATCTGTTACGGGAAAAGAAGTTTTGCTTATATCAAGTGACGCAGCACTGGGCTATGGCAGTAAGGGCAAACATATGAAATAAAGATTTTCAGTAACTACTGAACTGCAAGATTTGAGATCTTTGTCCCCTTATTGTCCACACTGGGAAAGGGCCAGAACTTCTTTGTGGCTTGTGTTTCCAGACTTCCCTTCCAGCAGCAGCACAGAGAGGACATTACACACAACCCAATCTTATTTCTACATGGAGCACTTTCCAGTCCCCTGATTCAGACACAGTCAAAAAGACAGTTACATAGATGCACTCTCAACCAGGCCCTCAGCTTATGCAAAAACAGTTGCCTGTCTTTCTGCTCTGCCCAGCACCAGCCACAATGCCAGCATCAAATGTGGTTCTGGTAGAGAGCTCTTGCTGTTCTTTGCTATTGAAAAGGATCCATTTTTGCAGAAAATTATCAAAGACTTGGTGGACCAGAGAAAGCGAGCTAGAATAAACCTGAGTGACACTAGGCTATTGAGTTGGTCACTCACGTGACAGGAAAGGAGTTTTTACTCATCAGTGCAAAACTTCTTGGAGACATGTTGCTATAAACATATTATAAGTTTCTCTGTGTGTAAGCTTCTGGTCATTTTCCCATGGGAGAACATCCTTTTGCTGTCCTTTTACTCTGTATAAGCTTTCTGTAAACAAAATATCTAGTGTTCTTCAAGGACATTTTAGGATTCCTCGGCTCTACTCCTTGAGAGTGGGGGAAGGAGCTGAAAGACTGTAATCTTTCTGATATTGTAAGCATTCAGAACATTCCCTAGATGAAGCAGCAGCAGGAGCATGGAGAATGCTCTCTGCTGAGCAGATATAGAAAAATACTAGAATTATGGAGTCATTTTAATAAATCATATTAGCCTTCTGATATTATTGTCAAGAGTCCTTTCTTCAATGCATGGACCACGACGATAGAGACAAACTCAGAACTTGGGCCCATTTTTTGTCCTTACTTGTGAACACAGTGTTGGCTTTAGCCACTTCTTTACAAGCTTGTTGATTTAGGCACCCTGCCCTGATCAACCTATTGACTGGGATGCTTCTTCTTCCAAGGAAGTATCTTTCCCCAGAGCTGGGGATCTATCAGCCATCTTGCATTGTGCAACAACTTTTCCATCACAGCCCTCTGCAACGCGAAGCAAACATTCTTGACCCCTTTGCTCAATCCAAGTTATTACAGCATCCATAAGAATTATGTAGTACATGCCAAGGCAGGTCAGTTGGCTGACAGAGCATTTGTAGAAGCTCCAAAAGCCCTTCAAAATCTGTTTTCAGTCATGTCAAAGACCTGCATGTGCAAGCAATGCTGTAGGCAACAGCTCTTGAAGGCAGAGCAGAAGGTTGCACAGAAACACACCTTCTGCTTCATTAGCCATCAGAAAATTTTACTTACACCATGAGAGAGGTCTACAGAGTTGCCCCCGTTGCTGTAGTATGACACCTCCAGACTCTTGACTTTCCCATTCTTCATGAAACCAACCTGTCAAGAGAGTGTCTCCTCAGTAATCAGTTTTCTACAAAACCTTCTGGTTTGTGCTTGCCCCCAAAAACTGAATGGATCTCACACAGGCAGAGAGGGCTGACTCTGCCTGTGCAGCATAGGGCAGGCACAGCCAGCAGCTGAGGGAGCTCCCCAGTAAAGGATTCATGCACATGTCAATCTTGGTCTAGAGATCTCTTCTAAATAAGGTGCTAGCCACTTACCACAGCCACAGTTTCCTTAACAAGTTTTGCTTTCAAAGGCAGCAGCAGCAGTTGGTGAGGGATTGAAGCAGAAAGGAAGTTAACAAAGCACACTGCTGTGTAAAGGATGCTTTAAAGGAACGGGCAAGCCTCTAAATGCAATGTGATTGTCAGCAGGGGCAAAGTCTTGGTTGCAAGGAAGACAGAATTTTTTATGCTGAGGTCACAAGAAGGGAACCATCCAAGCCAAAGTGACTTCTGCAGCACTTTAACAGGAAAAATGCTACAGCCCATCTGACCTGGCCCATTTGCAGTGGGGGAGATCAGCAGTGAAAAGACCATAGCAGCATTTTTTCACAATAACTTACTGCTCTCTAATGTCTCAGGGGACAGCACTGAGACCACATGGATTCTTCTGATGTGTGTGCATACCTTGTACCTCCCCAGGAAGGGGTGCCTCCCACCACTTATCAGCATGTCCTCATCCCGATCCAGCATGCACCGCACTGCACGGCCAGTTCTGTTAAAGAACACAGGTTTTTAGGCAAAACCTGAAATGCACAATACAGTTCCTGCAGAACAAGGCTCTTCTCTTTGTCTTTCCAGGGTGGCAATGGACAGTTAAGGGTAAACTGTTTGGTTTATATCTCTTACTCTTAAGAAAATGGCAAGACTGAGTAAAAAAAAATAAACATCTCCAAAGCTGGGACCTGTTTGTGAAAACTCTTGCAAAGACTCTTGTATTAAAAAAAAGGATACTTTCTTATAGCGA
The DNA here is from genome assembly GCA_013399835.1 of Leptocoma aspasia. NCBI lineage: Eukaryota > Metazoa > Chordata > Aves > Passeriformes > Nectariniidae > Leptocoma > Leptocoma aspasia. Next base: position 228,398 of record VXAX01002993.1, on the reverse strand, counting down.
TAGATGCTAATAACTGAGCAATCACTGTTTTCCAGACTATTTCTCAAGGCACTCTTTTGGCTTTGAAAAAGACAATGCCATAGGAATTATATAATAATGCAAAGTAAAGTACTAACTAGCCTTCAATTTGACCTTATTTTTTTTTTCGCTTATTTATTATGAAGGAGGAAAACAAGGGGGGGAGTAGGAGTTGCTCTTAATTTTCCAACCATTTTGCCTTCCAAGTGCCAGTCTTCAGGTTGTACAAGTATCTAGTGAATGTCATAGATGTTATTTTGTAACCTCCAGGATGTCAAACAGTGGCTTGGCTGGCAGAGATAAAGAAAAGAAAAGAATGCAAATGTATTACTGATTAATTAGAGAAGCAGGTTGTTTGCTCTGAACAGAAAAAAATAAAGTCAATTTAAAAACAGAATTTCATTTTGCCTGTTCTGGTCCAAAGGTATTGTATCAAACTGCTGCTGTGCTGCAAGGCAGCAAGGGCAGTACTGGGAAGGGCAGGGTACAGGCAGGGCAGAAATGTCATCTCAGAGGCCATGTTCACCCAAAACCTGCACAGTTAAACATGAGCCCACAGCAGAACTCCAGAAACCAGGAGCATATTTCCAACCTACTCTTCACAAATGGTTGCAACCTAGGTTCATTCCCTCAGCTTTTAGGGGTTTGAAAAGTGTGGGTTCCAAGGTCTGCCACCTTTCCTAGGGAAAAATCCAAAGAGGGAGTTTGCAGAAGAGCAGACAAATAATGATACAAGACTGGTGTAGTAGAGCTTTGAACAAGGAAGAGATTCTCATACCTCTATTAAACAAAAAAATAAAAATGGCTGGTGCTGAATTTTGAAGTGGTTTGCGGTGAAGTGGGGGGGGAGAGGCAACTAATTTGAAATACAAGAGTTTTCAGAGAGCACCAAAGGAGTAAAGAATAAGGAGGTTTTTCCCCCTTCCCTATTAAAAGCTGACATTCCCACAATAGCCCCTCTGGGCAGGTTCAATCCCTCCTACCAGCTGAAGAACCCATTAGACATCTCCTTTGGAAAATCCCCAGCTTGCTGTAAGTTGTACAGTAAGAAGACATGCAGAGTATTGAAAGTGCTCCAGCGCAAATGGTGCTCCAGAAAGAGGCAGCATGGGACAGTCTGAAGGAAAAAAATCCCTGTTCCCCCACACCCAAACTTACTTGAAGGCTGCAACAGCCACTACAGATGACAAAACAGTACTCCTAGTCTCTTTTCCTCCAAATCCTCCTCCCATTCTTTTCACTCGAACCACAACCCGATTTGAAGGCACTCCCAGTGCATTAGCAGCAAACTCCTAAAGAAAAACAAAACAGCAGGACNGTGTTCTCCAACTCATCCCAAAGCCTTAGCAATTTTTTCTCTGGGACAAAGGTTAAAAACAGTGTCTGACTGGGGGTCAGGGCTCCCTAATACAGGCACAGAAATATTCCCTGTGCCCTGGATTCCAACAGACATGTAGGGAGCTCAGCTGGTGTTAAGAACTAGATGCCAACACATTGCCTTCCTGAAATCATTTCAACAGTGCAAATATTGGATTTGATGCAATTGGAGCCAATAAGCCCAGCATTTGATCTCTGAGGGGAAAAGGCACAGTGCTGCAGCACACAGGGCCAGATTCAGGGAAAGACTGACACGAGAGGAGGTTACCAAGACACAGGTCTCATTTAGCACAGGGTTTGACATCTATACCACTTTCACTCTATTGAGAGATCTTTGGACAGTCTTGGTGAGCCAGTAAACAGGCCAAGGACACCCCACGGTGCCAGCAGCCTATCTCATGGAATGGGAGAGTTGGTGCACAGCCAGTGGTTTCATCACCTCTCTTTCTGATGTGTCATTCAAGCATTGTGTCTCCTGAGCAGCTGGGAGAAAACCCTTTTCTCTGCAGAAGGGGTTAAGCATGTAATCCCTCTTAACAAAGGTGTGTTGCCAACCGAAATATCTCTGTCACCTGGAAGGAGATTCAGGACTCCAGCAGGGTGGATAAGGACTTTAGATTCCACACCCAACTCTAAGCCCATGTGTTTTTTAACTGAAGAATAAAATAAGAGCAACTATAAAACAGCCATTCATCTAGTCTGAAACTGTGAAACAAATGCCTCTTAGGCACCAGGTTAATGAGAAGTACCTGTGTCTTCATTGGGTTTTGGGTCGACACAAAGAGTTCTATCTCACCATCTTCTCCCTTTGGCACAGCCAAAGTACAGTGAGTTTCCAGGTAGAAATGCTCCTGACCACCAAGGTACATCTCTCCTAAAAAATGGAAAGAAAAGCCCCATAGAAAGGGCATCCCTGGTGTTATAAGGTGTCTCCCATCACATGTTGTCTTCAATCTACTGCCTTTTGTACACATGTTAACTGACAACCCTTTGCTTTGCCCAGCACTGGATATCTCTAGCTCTAAAATTGACCCTTCTGGTTCAATGTTTAAAGAACAACAAAAAATAAACCCAAAACAAAACAACAAAATGCAATAAAAATGCAATTTTTATGCAATAAAAATGCAATAAATGCATTATGCAATAAAAAATCCAGACATGCTTCCTTTCCACTTTCTAGAAATCTTAATTATAAAACACAAGTGGCTGGCATTTCAAAAATAAGTCTGCAACACCATGCCATTGATTCAGCATCTTTTAACATGCAGTATTTGGTGTCTTTCAAGACTGCCTCAATAACACCACTGAGATAAGAATAAAAATAAATCAAGTATAGTCTAGCTGAGTAGATAAAATACGAGGTTACAGGCTTTGAAACAGAAGAACAAAAATAGAAACCCAAAATGCCTCAAGATGATCTAACTGGGAATCAGTTCTCTATCACTGCATATGGCTCTTTCCCAGGACATCTTACCTGGCACTGCTGAGGGTACAGTTTCCAGTCATCCTACACACAATTAAATGTCAGAAACAATCTCCTTTCTCAGTCATGGCCCTACTCTGTTCATTGTGTCCCATTTGCCTAAGATACAGCCAGACCCCAGATTATATGAAATTGGCTGTCTATAAGATTTAGACCAGACTGTGTCTGGATAGGGAAAAATTTCAGGAAAGAAAAGAAAAACACTTTGTAGAATATTTGCTCAAGAAAAGTGTGTCCTTTTGTTGAAAAAAAAGTGTTTTCTAGGAGCACAGGTGGGAGCATCCAGGTCCGTTTGAAAGAATAAAATTTGTATACCAGCCTGAAACTTTATATGAAATTAATTTAGTCCTGCAAGCCTTACTCTCAGTATCATATGCACAAAAACAAGGCTGACAGCTTGACTTCTTTTGTCACAAACAATATTATTTTAAAAGAATTATTAATGCTTATTCTCACCTTCCAAAATGTGATCAGATTCTTCAAATCCTTTCTTCACATCTCCCTTATTAATCCTCTTTATATCCTTAAAGAAAGATTGTTTCTCAATAGCTTCCTAGGAAACAGAATAACACAATGACATTTTTGTGTAAGTGGAATTAAATCAAACCTTCCTCTAACTGAAGAAGAAATATCCAAGATAAAAAGCACAAGAACTTATCAGACACTTTCTATGGTAGTAGTCAAGAGACTTGACTAGAAGCAATACAAAATAACTTTTGGCAACAAAGCAATTTCACAACCAACACCATAATTGGACAATCTTAAGGTATTCCTTGTGACTTGCTCTACATTGTGGACCCAGAACCTCAAGGCCTGTAACTACCAGAGCTGTAACTTATATTAACTCTTGTCTGTAGCCCATAAGGTGGGAGAAAGGGGAAAAAAAAAAAAAGAGAGAGATAAAGAGAGAAAAAGAGAAAACAAAATCTCTCAGATAAGAAGTTCAGAAGTAGTTCACTTCTGAGCTAATACACAATCATCTTTCTCAGGGAAGTTGAACAAAGGCATTTTCCTTTTGCCAAAACTGAAGCTTTCCATAACGAAAAAAATCCCCAGTGAATATCAAACAACAAAAAACATCCAGCACGTTTTTGGCTCTACTCTCATGTTCCCTGGTTGAATAAACAACTAGAAGCCTCAGAAAAGGCAAAGGTCTCACACTTTGTTTGTTAATCCATAAATCACACAAACAATCCAAAATCTGTGTCCTCAGATGACAGTACCAATATCTGTATAAGTCAGTGCACAGACTCTTTCTATTTGCATGAATACAACTCACATTACAAAACACATGGTATCAAATACTGACTATTAAAAACATTTCATTAGAATCCTATGTTCCTAATTTCTCCACTAAAAATTACTTCATGCATTTTTCTTTCTCATTTCTAGAAATGAATGCTGTGTAGATATCATTTGCTTTTACTTTCTCATAAGGAAATCTTGTCAACACATTTTGTAGTTAAAAAACTAAAAAAGCATGAAATGATCAGGCATTGTTGACATGACTTTCTTCAGCTGTGAGAAAAGCCACTTAAAGATTGTGTCCATACAGTTCACAGCAGGGACTGAGCTTCCAAAAATTAATTTCATCAGCTTAGAAACTAGACAAGTGGTCTGCAGAAATCTCAGAGAAGCAGTGCAGTGACAGAGCTAGAAAAGACATTTTCACACCTTATTACTGTTTGTTATAAATGAGAGAATGAAGAGGGAATGGATATCAATGAAGCCAGCAGGGTCACACCAGAGAATATTAAAAGGAAGCCTCTGCAGCTAAGAATGTAACTCACAGTAACCTTGTTTATTTAAACAAATTTCTGTTGAGCACAATATTGTCTCCCAAAGCTTGGTTTGTTTCAGCTGTAATAGCACAAAAAAAGTTAATATACTATAAATCAGTAGGGCACCAAAGATGTACCTTCTTTATATTTAAATACACAAATTATTCCTTCTGTCAGTATCCTGTTGCACCCACAAACATAAACAAAATGTGGGGTTAAGTAACCCCATGTGTGAGAACAGAAGTAGACATCAGGGGGTCCCAAGCCAACTGCAGGTGCAGAACTGAGCCATCTTACCTGAATTGTGACAATAGGTTGAAGTTCTTCATACTTAATCTTCACAGCTTTAGCTGCTCTCCTGGAATGTTCCTGTGTGTCTGCAAGGACTGCACCGATGATATGACCCACACAGGTGACCTACATGCAAGATTGGGACCCACCATCATTTGGGGTGTGTGTTTGCAGTGACAAGAGACTCATGATAATTCTCTTTATCTATTCCTTTTATGCAGTTTGTTCAGACCAGTCGATTAAAAATCAGCCCAGGGAAAATAATCACAAGCAAATTTGGACAGCAACTGAGTGAGTGAGCCTGTCCCAGGGAGCTGCAGCTTGGAGAAGAATCATGGAGATAACAGAGGAGAGGGGCACAGGGCAAAGGGACTTGGGCCTTAGTGAATTTGGCACCAAGATTTCTATTGACCCCGGTGCAGTTAGAATTATCTCTGTATAAGGTAGAGGACTTGACTGGACACTATGAGAAATGTTATATCCTGAGCAGCATGACTAAAAAAGGCTATTTTTAGCTACATACCACATCCTTAGCAAAGACAGTCTCATCATTAGCGATGCCAGTGGTGTTACTGCCAGGAACATCCTTGGCAGAGACAAAACACACAAACCCGGGAACACTCTGAGCTTCAGATGCATCTACAGAACTAAGGAAAGAAGGAGAGACAGTGTTGTTTCTCATTTTTTCTTTGTGTAAGTGATTATGAGATTCCAATACAAATTCAGGCCTGATTTCCTCAAGTTTGGCTATACTGCATGAATATCATGTGAGACTGTGACAGAAAGCATAACATATGAGACTAAAATAGTTTGGAATCTATATGAAATGTTAATCCTGATTGTGAGACTGATCACCACCATGCTTCTTTGGACTATGTCATGCATCTTTTCCCTAAGACATATCTGAACTTGATCCAGTTGCCACATGTACTAAAGATTCTTTGATGACAAATTGGTGTTAGTGATGCTGTGCCTCCACTGTCTCGTTAGCTGCCATGGTTCTTGCCATGAAGGCAAGAATTCCCTGTCTGTGGATAAATATGAAATTTTAATGCAGACATGTATCATCTGCAATGGGTAAGTCAGGGAGAAATTGTTGAGATCAAACATAAGGAAGCTTCAGGCTTTTTAAGAGGATGCAAAAGAAGTGATACTCAAAAAGACAAAAAACCTTCTTGAAAGGCTTTCTTTGGTAATCAGCAAAAGAGGTATCTAACCAAAATGCTTCTCTGCTTCAATCCTATATAGATTTAAAACTCAGTGACAAACTAACTAAAAAAGGGCAATATAATTTAATTTTTACATGGAGAACTTAGTAAAAATATATTACAAAAGACTTTCAGGTTCCTTTTGTGATATTCTGTATATTTGCTTTACAGAGAAATGGTTTTGAATAGAAAAGTTGTGGCTTTGATTTTGCTGACTGAATGATTTATTGCCTTCTGTAAATTGCTGCAATTTTTTCAGCAACTTGTTTAGATTCCTGAAACTTTGATATAAACTGTGCCTGAAAGCAGCTGTTAATACATCCCAGTGAGCCACAGACTTTTTAAAAAAGACATTAAATGTATGAATGAACTTTCCCACATGAACCCTTAGACAGCAGGGACTCAAAATGCTGTTTTTTCTTTGGAAAGTTCTCTTTCCTGTGTTTCTGCAGCAGTAGCTCAGAAACAACCCCCTAACACTTTGCCTTAGTTACAAATGCAGAGGCAGATGGTATCCGATTTACACTTGGTACTCAAAATCTGACTTGGATGAAGTGGAAGTCTTCAGACTCAATATTTTGACTCTGAAATCATAAGTTGAGATACTTTTGTCCCCTGATTAAATATTCTACTACTTCCTCTACAGAATGCTACAGGCTGCCAGCCTGAAATATGCGTACACAATGTAAATGCAAGAGAATGTGCACAGCAGCTTCTAGAAAACACTGCATGTTGTGGTCACAAGCATGGATGTGATGCCTTCTCTATTTCCCCCTCTGCCCTGGTGGTAGTAACAGCACTTAAGTGCCTGCATTGCACATTGCAACACCTAAAAATTAACTGTGATGAACAGAGCAGTTTCTTTCATAACCTGGGAGTCAACTACTACATCTGTGCATCCATGACCACCATGCTGCCCATGCCACAATGGGAAAGCTCTGGACAGGAAGCCTAACTAGGCAGGAAGTATTGCCTAAGGAATGAACAGCACATTGCAAGGCTATTGAGGATGACATGAGCCAATATCCCACATCAAAGTAGCTGAGGGCAGATGAGAGCCTGCAGAGCCACCACCAAATAAACAAAATTAGGGTTTGTGGGGGCAGCCAGTCCTGCAATATGACAGCATTAAAATTGATATGAGAATGTAGATGGCATTACCTGCCAGGATTGGCCTTTAGGAGTTAGTTATTCACTATTGCCATAAATTGGGTAGCAGCCATGGCCTGGATGGACAAGATGTTTTCTGAGACAGCTGCACTTCCAGATACTGATGTGTCCACCTTACTACAGCCAAGCACAAACAAGGCTATACCTCATAGCTGAATCCAATTCACAAATTACTTTTGTGCAGAGGGCTTGATCACAGCCAGTGCAGGCAAGCACCATGCAAGGTAAAAACCCAGTGCACACAGCTGACTCATCAGCAGGAGAGCTGGTAGAACTGCATCTTACAACCTAATTTTTCAGGCAGGTAAAGAATCTTCAAGCTGCATGCTCCGGTTAGTGATTAAAATGACATCTCAGCCTCTGTGGTGCTCTCCTACCCTGCTTCTTTTTAATCCTGCATGCCTGAGTATAAGAGATGGGAAATGCAAAAAGTTGGGCCTAGGCTGAGGGCTTTTGTGCTTCAGCAAAGCCCAAAGTTTGGTGTTGGTTCCCTCACATTCCCACTGACACAGACTTGCAAAGCAGCTGTCACGCACACACAGCTCGCCTCCGTGGAACAATGTGCAAGGAACTGGAATTCTCACCTAAGCAAAACCCTTTCCCTCCCCCACACCCTGACAGATTGATGTTTTCTAAGCCACCAGGCACCAGATGCTTCCAACATTTGGAACTGAGGAGCAACACTTACAGGATCTTAGCGTGGGCCTTAGTGCTGGTCACCAGCGTGAGGTACAGCTCATTCTCATAGTGAGGGATGTCATCGCAGTACACAGCTTCTCCACTGGCTTGTTTGGCTGCTGAAACATGCACCAGAGGCCTGCCCACCATATCTTCAATGGCCTGCCCCTTGGGCACTTCCTGGAGTAAAACACATGGCTGACTACTACTGGTTTGGGTGGAAGGGGATGGAAGCATTGATGGGGGAGCAAAAGGCACTGTGAGACATTCTAGTGAATGAGGAATGGGATGGGGGCTCAGTTCCGTGTGAAAGGAAGGTAAACAAGATGCCACAAGATGTGGCTACACAGAGGGGAGCTGTAGGGAATGAAGTGAAAGGAGTTTGGGTTTTGAAATTGCTGTGGAAGGGAAGGGTTTGATTTCACATCTTGCATAAGAAAGATCAAGTTCTGAAACTGGATTCTACTCGCAAAGCTGAAGAGAATGGGTCACTAACAGAGAAATAAGATACATCCCAAGTGTGAAGCCTGAGAGATGCCAAGAAAGGCAGGCTATAACTGGGGAAAGCAGAAGGGGAATTTCAGTTTGGATACAGAGCTGGCTACAGCAGGAAAAGCGATTTTTATAAAGCTCTCAGCAACAGTGTTGGGCAATGACAGGAAAGAATGGTATCCTAAAGCGAGGAAAGGTTTGAGACCCAAATACAAGCTTCGTGCATGGTATTATCAAAGTTTATGTGATGACCATACTCAGGGAGACATGAAGATAAGAAGCACAGTTTGAGCTACAGAAAAGCCTGCATCTATGTCATGCTGATACTGCTACTTACTTGGGAAAGCTGCTACTTACTTGGAAGAGCTGGGCATTTGCAATGGGATCTTTGTGAAACAGCTGTGTAGCACTGATGTAGTTTGAAGGGACAGGCTCACACATAGTTTTCTGCCAGAGACATATTAAAGAAAATCACCTTCCCTTCCAACTCCTTTCTCACTTTGCCTGGTAGCTCAGGATATTTTCCATTCTCCATCTCCCACTTAAGATAATCCATGATCTACTGAGTTAAAGGCGAACAAGGCTCAGGCTCTGTGCCAAGAACAACCAGAGAGCCACAAGACCACTTGTAATGCAGCAAATGGGAGAAGTCCAGGAATCATCCTGTGAACACACAGAGCTACACCCTTCCACCACAAGGGGAGGGTGCCACGAGGAAGGAAGTGGGAAGATACACAAGGCACCGTTATGCAAGCAGTAGAGTAGCTCTGGCAGCATGGATTTTTTTATCAGGTGGGACTCTGCTCAAATCTGAACCCTCCCCATGCCTTCCCCACCAAGGCAGTACAAAGAGGTTCTCCTTCCCCAAATCTGCCTTCCCAAGGAGCACTCACAGTGCCACTCTTGCTCAGTTTCTGAAGGACTGTCAGGTAGAACTTGAAGAAGAAGCTGAGGGTGAGTGTGCGTCGGAAATCCACCATCCCCCCAGGAGCAGAAGGAGACAGATCCATCTCTCCCGACAGTAAGCGGCAGGCGTCCTGCAGCAGCTTCTCATTCCAGTCTCTGCAAGGGAAAAAAGGTGACACAGAGACCTTGTTCAGACCTAAATTCACCAGAGCAGACTAACTCTTCTGACACTGAATCACAGAATATGCTGAACTGGAAGGGGCCCATCAGGATCATTGAGTCCAGCTCCCGGCCTTCCACAGGGCACCCCAAGGGTCACTCCATGTGCCTGAGAGCACTGTCCAAATGCTTCTCCAACTCTGTCAGGCCGGTGCTGTGACCACTGCCCTGGGGAGCCCAACCAGTGCCCAACCCCCCACTGGGTGAAAAACTTTTCCCTGATATTCAACCTAACCTCCCCTGACACAGCTTCATACTGTTCCCACAAGCTGTCAAGCAACAGCCATCAGTTCTATCTGTTCATAGCACATATGTCATCTTGAGCTCATGTTACCTTCCCTAAAGATATGGCAAAGCTATTGCATGACAAAAGCACTGATTTTTCCATCCAATTTGAAATGAACCCAGTTTTGTAGGTCATGAACACATCTAGCTTCTGTCCACTTCAACTGATGAGTGAATTTGGCAAGAAAATGGCTCTCTGAATGAGAGGATGACATGGATCTTTGAGGGTAAGGCATACTGGAATAAGCAAGGCATTACACAAAACACACTGCTGCAGAAGCATAACTATACTTCTTCCCCTTTCTCCTCTGATGTACTTTTAGAGAGGATTTAGGATGTTTTAGATATTTAAACTGCTCCTTTAAAAATCAGCACAGTTCCATTAGACAGTCTTTTTATCACAGAAAAATTCCTACCTGCCAGTGAGTTCCTTGCAAGTTTTTAGTGCCAGGACAGTGGTAGGAGCCATTCCTCCATAGCTTAGTTTTATCTCCTCCACTCGGCTTGTGCCATCTTGGAACAGGACTCTCATCCCACAGGTCACAATAGCAATGTCATCCTCACGACGGGAAGCCTGCTTGAAAGCTGAGAAGTATTCACCCTGAAAGACAGGAAAATATTTCTTTATTATCTACCTTGGCATGCTTTGGAGTGTAAATGCGGACAAGCTGTTTACCTATCTCTATGTGCATGAGCTATTCCAGGGAACAGTATCTGGTTGATTCGTTATGCAGGGCCAAGCAGGACATGTTTGTTCAGGCAGCATTGTTTATTTTCACATAATTCAATGATTAATTCTAAAGTATCAGTTCAGTGGTTGTTACCAAGCCTAGGACTGTGGGGGAAACAAGCTTTGACAGAGATCTGCTTGTACCTGTCACATTTTTCCATATCTCAAGAGGAAGAACCAAGACAGATTATTTGTACATAAACAAAATTACAGTTTCTCAGCAAGTTTTTCTTCCTCCCAGGCTGCTAAGCTGGAAGTCTAATCAGTAAAACCCATATCCTAAACCACTTCCCTTCAGAAGTCTTTGAAATTTGCAAGAGCTGAAATCAGTAATCATAAATGTCTTTGAGTTCTAGAGTAGACCAGACTAATTAATAAAAGAAAATTTCATCTGTTACAGGAAATAGAATTCTCAGTTACTATCCTGGTCTCCACAGAGCAAGGAAATTCTTGTAAATGCACCAGCAACTACAGTGAACAAAACTCTCAGCAGCCCTCTTATGAAGAGTGGCTGTAAATATGAGACACCCTGGAGTCACAGCACGGTCAGTCCTCTCACCTGTACTGCAGGTGAGGACAAATTGCTGTTCAGGCACCCTGCAGATTAGGAGAGGAACCAGATCTGATGTCTTTGCACTGCCCTTCTGGAGAACTTGCCTTTTCTGACAAGTTTCTTCTCTAATAGCTCAGCCAAGTGACTCCACACAGCACAGCAGTCTGCTTCATTAATTACTTCTAATCTGAAGTGGACAGCAATTCTTTCATTATTAGATAGAACAATTTCTCTCCTGTTGACAATGACAACAGTTTCACAAGAGGCCCCTTTTGTGCATCAAGGACTTGTTACTGGAGATAAAACTGGAGGGTGTGCTTCATTTCCTGAATTCAAATAATTACTCAGCAGCCAGCAGATAATAGCAGAGGAGCATCAATAGCATCCTTCCAGTGAGGACATTCTGCCACTCTGCTTGTTGAGACAATTAGCTTCCAAAGAGGAGAAAAAGCAGCCTCCCCTCTTACTGCGTAATCAAGAGATTTCCAATAACATGATTCCAACAAGAGAGCAATATTGCCTTCACTCCTCACAAGACACCTTAATTTTCTTCATTCAGAGTCCTGTGGGAGGAAAAGCACTCATGACCTTTCCTCACTTGGAGTGTAGGTAAGTGAACCATCACATCACATGCCTGCCTGGGTCTCTTGGCAAACAACAGAGCATGTTAATTCTTTCTGTTGTTTGGGCAGTCTTACCCTTGGTGTGACAAGTTACATGAATGCAAGGCAAACTGAAACATCAGTTTCAAACAAAGATAAACCAAAAAAATCCATCTAGCTGTGTGCTGAAACAGCCCTGCTTTCATTCATGAGGAAATCACAGTTGCATAAAATTTTGCCTGCTACATGCCAGCACCTTCAGACATGCCCTGAAGATCTTCAGCCTCCTTATGAGCAAAGATCAGCCAAGAAACCATGAAGTTGAGAGTTCAAAAGTTGTTTTAGTTTTCCAGATCAATGAGCTGCATATTAACCTAGGGCTGAAGCCACTGCCCTTGCTTGTAAACATTTGTTTTGTGAAATTGCCATGAGACTGTCATATGGATGGAGGAATACGGTGTTTTCCATTGGCAACCTCAAGTGTGTTTCTCATTTTGGCAAAAAAGTGATGTTTTTATCACAAGACCAAAGAAGGATTGCTCAGAAATAGATGGAAAAACCACCATAAATAAAATACTTTTGTTCTTTTAGTAGTTAAATAGAAAAATTTGAGAGGATAGACAAGGGATTTATTAGCTCTCTCCCATAACACAATGGTGGTTCAAGTAAATCAGTGTTTTCTGTTTATAAAGAAAATGCATCACCATACTGCAAATCCTTGCATCTTATGACTTGGAGCCACAAGCCCTAAGAAGGTAAGTAGCTTCACAAGCATAAAATTACAGTCTGATGTTCTCAGCCCTAAAGGAAAAAGCAGAGTTTTACTTCTTAGACACTGAATCAGTTGTGGTTTATGCTGCTACAGCAGAGGAGTGCTCATTGTTCTGTTTGAAGCAAGTTGTGCAGCCTCATTTCAAGCTGCAAGTCCACATGGCCAAAATGCCCTAATAGTCAGTCCTTGTGGTTTACATCTTGCACGACAAGAATGCAGAAACTGAGCTTCCCTTTTATCCATACAGACTTTTCCCCATTTCTTTTCCTGTTTCAGCTCACAGAAATTAAGCAGGAATCTTTGGCACATTAACTTCACTCTACATCAGAAATTGCTAAAATCTTTTCTGTTCTACTTTTCAAGCAGAACTACCTCTGGGAACATCACTTTGACACTTTTCATCATTACCAAATGCGCTCAAAAAGCTTTAGATAATAAAATGAAAATTCTCTTCCTTGCATAAGAAAAATTCTTCGGTTTACCATACTTTATCATAGAGCCCTGCTCCCCGTTGCTTGTGAAAAATAGTGTGCTGCTGAATTTTCTCCAAATAATTCACTTACCTCCTGGTCCACTTGGGACTACATAAGCATTTGGGAGTTAGTCAGGAAAAAGGTGCCTAACTTTGAAAACAACACTCAAATAACAGCATTTTAGCTCCACAGACAGTGAAGTTTTTTCTTACAAACTTACCTTTTTGCTGTAGGGTATTTCAACAGAGAGAAGTATTTCTTCAGGCTTAACTATTGTCTTTCTGTAGCCAGTGAAAAACTTCTCATCCATCGTGACAGACCTTTTGCCCTCTGTAGAGCAGGGGGACATCAATGGTGAATAAATGAAGCATGGCAATAGTATGTATGGAAAAGCCTTCAAACCACACAAATCACTCTTGATATGATATCTGATTTCATTTTTCCACTCTCTTTCACCAAATTAGGAAAATCTTTCTCAGATTTACTTTGGTATTTATGGAGTCTATAACAGCTTCTGCCTACATATTAAATTTTCTTTGCACATGAACTGATCAAAGAGACCTCCTTCCTTCTTTATCTAATTAAAGCTTAGCTTCCAGGTGAGCCAGTTTCCAACACTTCAACAGAATGCCCTCTTTCTCCTTTCCATAGCCTGCACAAAAACCAGCACTCAGTCCATTTACTTCAAGGATCCTATTTTAAAAAAAAATTTTCCTAAGAAGATATAAAAACTGATATGCTTGGCTTTCTTATTAGGGAAAAAAAACACGTTTCACTCTTTATCTGAGTAACCCAGAAGGATTGAAGTATGATAGTGACAGAAACTATTTAATACCTATTATTTTTCATTATATCTTCAACATATCTTAAACCAGCTCCTCACAAGGATGTGCCTAAGTATATACACCATACCAGAGATTCCATCTGGCACAGAAGTTCAAAATTCTTTAGGTAACCAACCTTAGGTCTAGCTTTAGGACTTCAGCCTCAAAAAGTATGAAAACACTGAAGATTCAGACTAATAATGTTAATTTCCACTTTCAAGTTCTGGCCTGACCTAAACCCATGGCAGAAGGCTGCTGACTGTCCCACTCCCCTCAGTGCCACAGGGAATGTAAGTAACTTACCTTTTGATATCAAAGTCAGTTTGCTTCTACTTGCCATTAACACAGGATTTAAGTCAGAAATTGGGCTTGCTGTCATTATGTTCCCACCGATAGCCTAGAGTGCAAGTAATGCATCAGATACATATTAAAAATCTAATCAATTTTTGGCCTTTAATTAATTGGGAAAACCTAAACTCTATGAAATCAGATACTCTCTCAGACAATATTAACGTTTGCCTGAAACAGATTTAGAACAGTGTTTTGTTATTGCATCAAGACTACCTTATGCTCAAACCTCATACGCACAACCATGCCAAAATTCAATCACTGTACCTGCTATTAAGAGAGGATCCATGAAACTAAAAGGGTCTTTTCAGTAACAATCAGGAACCAAGGTTTTTGGCTCCAAACAAATGTATGACATAGTGTCTCGTGGAACAAAAGTTCTGGTTTGGTAGGTTGGTTGAACTGCTTGCTTGATATTTTTTTCTTAGAGCACACAGAGTTTGATCACACCTTCCCCTTTAAAATTAGAGGAAAATCTGCCAGATCTGATACATTAACACTATGACTGCCCTAGTTGTCATGGCAATAATACACACACCTGCTTCTCTGAAGTTTGTCCAGCATTCTAAATACCCTTTTTGTTAAATTAGCCAAATCCCACTGCAGTTTCCCCCACTTGGTGATAGCAGCAGTGGAAGATCTGGACAACTCCTGTGTATCCCTTGCTTGCTAGATGGGTGACATCAGTGTAGCCCAGACACCAGCTGAGATCCCACCACTTTCTCAGGTTGATTTCTGTGTGCTGGTTTCTTTCCCAAGGTTTGCAAACATTTTCCTGTGAGATGCACAGGGCACACCAACACTGCATGAAGCAGGGCAGCTCCTCAGACTGAGCTTTCAACTACAGCCCCTGGTGCTCCTGAGTCACTTACAGCAACATTCCTGATCTGTGGCCCTGCAAACCACCGCAGCTGTTCCAGGACAGCCTGGAAGATCTCTGTTTTGTATGGAGGAAGGTCTGCCACTGCTTTTCTCATCACCTCCTCTACTGACTTCAGGGTACAGGCAGCACCGATGGTGACCCCTGTAAACAAAGGAAAAGAATTTTTGTTCTCCAAAATTTTGAGGTAGAGAAGCATAGTTACTGTGTCTGCAAAGCTTAGATGCCACTGAGTTCAATCAGACCTTCAGTTGCACAAGACTATTTAGAATACACTTGATGTAAACATCACATCCTCAGAAAATTCACTTTTAAACCACAGCTCCTGCTGGTGCCATCTCCCATATGACAGTAACACACCACCCTTTTGCATCAGTGTATTATCAACAATATTGTCCTCCTATAGGTATTAGTTTGTTCTTTGAGAAGTGAACTCCAACTCCTTTCCAGTTTCCACACTTTAAATATCCTACCAGACGTTGGGCCACATGCACTAAATTGTCCTAGGTACTTCTATTTGTAAGGTTGACCCATTTCCATCACAAAGCTAAAGGCAATGGAATTATAGAATTGTTAAGGCTGGAAAAGACCTCCAAAGATCACTGAGTCCAGCCTCTGACTGAACACCACTGTGTCAGCTAAACCACAGCACTAAAAGTTATGTCCAGTCATTTCTTGAACACTTCCAGGGGTGGTGACTCCACTACCTCCATGGGCAGCCCAGTCCAGTGCTAGACCATGCTTTCAAGTGAAGAAATTCTTCCTGATGTCAATCTGAACATTGCCTGGCACAGCTTGAGGCAGTTTCCTCTTGTTCTGTCACTTGTTACCTGGGAGAAGTGACTGACCCCCACCTTGCTACACCCTCCTTTCAGGGAGTTGTAGAAAGTGATAAGGTCACCCCTGAACCTCCTTCTCCAGGCTAAACATCCCCAGCTCACTTTTTTACATATCACTCACTTGACTTCCTGCATGGGAAAGGTATAATGCATACAGAAAACAATCTTTAATCTGGGGATTTTCCTTCACACCCTCTTTATTATCCCACGGAGTCTCCACTTACCTCGCAGGTGTTCTGCCTCTTTTTTGCTCACCTGTTTCAGTGTGCTGAACAGCATTCATTTCAGGGATCCATGATGGTGCTATTATCACTGGATACAGCAGGTTCTTTAACCTCATCTCAATACCTTAAGGAAAAGACACAGTTTGGTACTTGTGTGACATGGATACTGCTGCACATAATCCTTCAGGAAAGGAAAATTAATACAATAAACCCTACAACATTTAGTAATTATTTCATGAACCAATTGCTCAAGACAACAGAATTACTAAATATGTCTGAACTCTCCTCCTCAGCATTTATGTTTGCAAAGGTATCTATTTGGTGTGAGAAGGCAGTAAGATTTCAAGTCTTGAGAGTTTTCTCACTAAAAATTCCTTCAAAATGCAGCTTTCACAACTGAATTCATTTGATTATGGGGACATTTTATGTCACTCCCCTCTTCTCAAAATTCCACAAAACAGCACAAAGGCTCAGATATCCGCATTAGCATTTTTTTCACCTGGCACAGCAAAGAATGGAGAAAAACATTCACTGACATTAAGCTACCTGAGAAGAAAATTTGTTCCTACATACAACCTGAAAATAAATAACTCTTTTAAAAGCAATGACATGAAAGAGTTTTTCATTTGCACTGTTCTCATAAAATACTTCATGGAAGGTTTTCCAGCTGTTCACAATAAGCATCAGCTCTTTCTCTTACCCACTTCTGTGTTCCCCACAACGAGTTTGGCATTGGGGTACTGGGATTTGAGAGCCACCAGTTCATTGAGAGTTGTGGGCTGGATCCACATCACACGCTCGCCTTTGAAACACATCTGCTTCTGCTGTTTGTTCCTCTGAGTCTGCAGAAGGGAATTTAGACAGAGCTCAGCCCCCACATTGAGCCAAGAACCACTGCTCACATGCTGCCCATGCCTGTGCCACGCTGGGCTCCATCTCAGCCGAGTTACTGAGAGGGGGCTGGGATACCCACAGTGTTGTTGGCAGTTTGCCATTCCCCATCCTTCTGCTAGCAGTGATGAAAGTCTTTCTCATGCTGACAAAAGTTCTCCCTTCCTGATACTGACAGGTACATCCTGCTGCCACATCTCCTTAGCAAGATCTATGCCAGCAAGCTCCATCTGACCGAGGTTCTGGCACATGCCCATGGCTTCAGTTGCTTCAATGGGTTTTCCATGCTCATCTCAATCCAAAAATGTCAGTCTTTAGCACTGATTAATTGCAATTAACCTGCTAGGCCAGGTTCTGATTCCCTTCTTAACTACGTCATCCAGTGACTGAAGAAAACATGAGATCAACCCTTGGGCAGGAGAACATCTTGGAGAAGAAACAGAGGAGCCCTATCTCAAGCTGAATATATCTTATGCTACAGTCTAAGAGAACTTACTCATGCTGTAGCTCATGACACATTGAAGCTGGGTACAGCAGCAGAATTAATGACTGGATTTCAGTTGTTAAATTGAATTTCAGAAGGAAGCTGTAAATGTGTCATGTGCTGGATTAGATTCCTGGCTGGGACACATTGCTTAGGGGGGAGGATCCTCGAAAAAGACAGGAATGAACATGGAGAGAAACTAATCTCACCTAACATTTAATGTCATTGTGAGCCAACCAACTTTTACTCCTGCTATGGTGAGGGAAGTTTTTTGAAAAGACAACTCTTTGAGACACATATTCAGCTACACCCTGCAGTTCCTACTTCTCTTCCTACACCATAAAGGGAACACAGGGAGACCAGCTCAGATATATCTGTATAGATATATCTATATTGATATATTGATGTAGAAATTCACATCTGACCTATTAAATTGACATTTGGATTTTAGCTACTGTTCCACCCCCAGACAGGCAGTGACTGGGAAGGAAAGCAACCCAAGAGCAGAGGCACATATGGTGAGAACCAGAAAGAAAGCCAGACAGCTGCAGCAGGCACCTGGCCTGTATATTTCTTTTAAAACACTCTGAAGGCTGAAACACCTTCTGTTTTATAAAACAGGGAAGGGTTCATGCCCATGCATTTTCTTTCATTAGCAGCCATTTTTGCCCTGCCATTTCCTCAGGACAGAGTCACTCAAACCTTGTACAGAACAACTAAACCAACAAATCATTGCTGTTTCTTTCAGAATGAACTTACCATTAACTCTGGTGGGAAGATTGGCTCCTGTGTGGGATCCAATGGCTGGAACTCAGAAGAATTGAACAGGCTGGAGGATGTCATTGTCTATGACAGAGACAATGCAAATGACTGAGAAGAAAGCTCTCCACATACAACCATAACTCATTCCTCTTTCTACTCAAATCCCTGTTACTATTTAGAAGAGCAAAATATGGCAAACACAGCAAAATGATGCCACCTGATACAGCATTTAAGGTTCTTCAGTGATACTTTTCTGATTCCCCTGCATGTCCTGTCAGAACCCTCAACCCTGAACACATTAATATGTTTTAGTCAATCAAAAGTGACATCCTTTCCACACTGGCATGTTAAATCATGTCAAATATACCTTTTCTGAGGTCAAATATAAATTTGTCTAAATTGTTTTGCATAAATATAGCTAAAATAAAAGCATTGGGTTTGGGCATACAATGAGCTAGATCTAAGACTTTCAAACATCAGAAATAAAGGAAAAACTCCTAGTTGAGAGGCAGCTTACCACACTGTCTTCCTTTCCATTCATGCAGCACCCTGGACCATTGGCTTTTCCTCCACAGCAGCCCCCATTCTGGAGAAGAAAAAAGCACACTTCAGCTATTCTAAACAAATACAATCAGCTATTCTGACTATTCTAAACATAGTCAGAACATTGCAACTTTTACACAATATAGTCCTCCTCTTTTATCAATCCCCAGATTTCAGAAATCTGCAGTAACATTTTTCATTAATAAACTGCTTGAAAGAAAGGACTCCAAGCAGTCTTAATTGTTGGAGTATTCCATGCAACACTAGATGCTTCCTAAAAAACAATCCACAGAAATTCCTGGGAAATTTCTGGTAATGAATTTCATTACTCTGTTTTCTAAATTTATTTTATACTCACACAACCTTATGCACCAATTTCTTCTTCCCATTCCTTCATTTGTTTTGTACCTAGACTGATACATACAATGTGATTAACTTTTTTCCCCTCCAGATATTCCAAAAGATTCCAATTGTACAGTTTTGGAATAGAGAGGAAATTACTTCATTTATCCTTGGACGGCAAAGTTTGGGAAAGATCACAGTGGGGAATTTAGACCTGTTTTCACAGAAAGATGCATCACTTCAGTGCATCAGAAGCTGTCAACACATTGCTTACAGTTGTCACCATGCTATTTCACAGGAGGGTTGCACCTTGCAGACTCAGAAGGAACGTCACTGTTTTAAAACCCATGTCATGATGGCCATTCATGCTCATCAGGACATACACAGTCCCAGCATTTTCCAAGAGATGGACAACAAAAACAGCTCAAAGAGCTCTGAGTATCTGCACCACAGCAGAGCCAGAGAAGTGACTAACACATCAAAGCTCCAACACTATATTGAAAATTGAGGTTATGGGTTTTAACATGCATCTTACCATGGTATTTTCCCTCCCACTACGACAGCATCCAGTGCCATTGGCAACTCTGCCACAGCAATTCATGTCCTGTGGGAACAAAAGCTGTTCTGAGAAAAAATGTGAAGATTACAAGGAAATGAAGTAAGTTTGATCCCCTTTTGAGAGCAATATCCAAAGCAGAAGGAAGGTGCCAACCACATAGGTGTTTCTCTTGCCAATGGAAGGCAATATGCTGCAGTGTCATGCCCAGTGTACTGATAAACCTCTCGTTCTGGTTTGGAACTATTCTGACCATTCAACCATTGTCTCTGGACTGTGAGGAGGCACCCGGAGAAGGCTGAAAGGGACAAGCACATACAGTACAATACCAGTACTCTACCACCAGGCAGAACATCTGCCTTTGTTTTCAATCTCACTCCTATTACCATTTCTTGAAAATCACTTATCACCATTTCTTGAAATGCTCTTTGACTGGGAGAGGCAGGAAATAGCAGATGCCTGTTCACATTCCAGCTGTAATCACAATTCTGTTGATCTCTACCAGAGGTCAACAGAAACCACTGTTTGTGCTATGTAGAGTCCCTTCCTCTCCCTGGCATCTCTTTTTCAGGCTGAGGTGCACTCTGTGCTTCCCTGTATGGAAGTCAGATTGCCACAGATCCTTGTTCCAGTTCTCTGAATCTTCTTCTATTCTTCTATATCCTTTTAGAGATGAGAGGAGCAGAACTGCAGAGTACTCAAGTATAGGAAGAGCCATGGAATAGTTTTCTGTTTTGTATCCCATTCTATTCTCCAGTCTCTCAGGTTCATGAAATCCTTCAGAAATTCCTCAAAGCCAATTCCTACCTTCACTACCCAGACTAACTTGGCATCTGGTAGCTTATTTTCTCATATCCTTACTCACACTCTTTTAAACCACGTTTAGGGATAGGTGCAACAGCCTTGCTTCCCACCACAGGTCCCAGCACAACTCCACAACAGTGGCCCCCCTCCACTGCAAAAATACGCCATTTTTTCTCTACTGCCTTTTAACCAATCTTTCATCCATACAGAGATCTTCCCTCTTAACCCCTATTGTCTTTAAAAGCCTTTGGTGAGACACTGTGGAAAGCCTGTTGGAAATCCAAGGCTTCTAAAAGCTTTAAACCTGAAACTGTCAACCATTTGGATCTCACTCCTGCTTGTATTCTCTTTTGTTTATTGCAGTTCTGGATAATAAAATGAAATTATTGAGCATCACTGCAAATTTTTTCCTTTTGATATTTAATACCAGTGTAGACCCATGAGTGGCTGGTAATCACTGAAGTACATAATGATCTACTCTTCTTCACAGCCTCCAGCACTCTTTCAGGTACAAAGGGACTAGAGAAAATTTATGGCAAAGTTTCATACCTCACCCAAACCAGCAGAAGAATTCTGGGCAAGAGCTGTAAAATAGGGACTCAGACTTCTTTCCACAACTATTCCTGCTCTGCAGCTGATCTTTCAAAAAAGCAAATTGCTCACCAGATTCCTCCACAGCGTGTCCCTACCAGTGCACCACACACTTTACACTTCGTCCACACAGGATCAGCTGCAAGCTGTAGTATGCAGAGAGGGTGAGTTTTTCTGAGACTTACAGAAAAGTGTTAGAGAGTCTGATTACCTGTGATCCAAAAAGGGATCATCAGATTTAAGTGTCCCCAGCAAGTGGAGAGAGTAAAGGGTTTGCTCTATCTGAATTATTAACACATGAATCACATACAAAGAGGTCAAGAGTTGGAGCTGGGTTATTGGAGCTTTTTTATTTCCTTCCTCCCCATTTGAGTTCATGGTGTGTTTCAGTAACAGAGAGAAAGACAGCCAACTTTGCAGATTTTTTCTAAAACATCATCTGAAGCCACTTACTTTAGCAAATGTCCTGTATCCTTCCAGAATGGCTCTGTAGCCTGTACACCGACACAAGTTCCCTGCATTGCCAGAGCAAAAGGATAAAGATTTAGTGTCATTTGGCTAAAAACTTCTATTCTTTTAGAATATTCTATTGTTTCTCACAAAAGCTTGTCAAATCTTGATACAGCTAATGAAAAAACTGGGAGGAGGAAAATTTCATTAGGAACCTTGCAACAACCCTACCACTCCTTTTTATTGAAATTTAAATGGAAATTCATGTAGAACAAACTCAATCTGTCTTATTCAGTATTCATTTATCTCAATTGTGTGAGTCTTATCAGTATACCAACTAGTCTGTCTCCTGAATTACACTGAGATTGCTTTCTGCTGCATCATCATTCCTCTCAGATCACTGCTGGAAGCACACTAATGACTCTAACTTCAGGAACAACAGCAGCCTCTCACAGGATTTACACTGTTGGATTCTGCCCCACTCCATCATTGCACATTGCTGTCTTGGTCCTTGACTTGAGGACATGTTCTCTGTCACCTCTGCAGGCTCTTGTGACAGCAATGAATAAACAAGGACACTTTTATGCCCCTCAAGGACAGGTCAGCTTTTGGCCTGCTGTTAAGATTAGTGGGTTCCTAATCCCAGACTGAGGCCACTTGCCCCTGCTTATGAACTATGATGTTCACTTCATAGCACCTGGCTGGTCTCCGAGTGGAAAAGCTACTTCTTAACCTCACAACCATCAGCTATTTTTAACAAAATACATTAAATAATGGTGCACCTCCATCCCACTGGGTGAAGCAGATGTAATAAAAGCAGAACAGGTTGCACCCCTGCAGGGCTATGAATATTACCTTGGAAAGCATCTTCGATGTCCTCCATGTGGGGCTCGGGGTTGTTCCGAAGCAATGTGTACATGGACATGACAATGCCTGGAGTGCAAAAGCCACACTGGGACCCATGACTTTTTGCTATTCTCTCCTGAGAGAAAGTAAAAACCACAATTAGCCCATAATATCAAGGTGAGTTCATTGTTGTGTTTGTTTCTATTACACTTCTGTTAAAAGCAAAACCCAGTATCACAGAGGAGCTAAGATTATCATCAAATGTTCTCTGGTCAATTAATCTGTGAGACAGCCTTCAAAGAGGAGAGCAGCTTGAAAAGTTTGCACCTAGGCTTTGAACTCAAAATGTGCCTGAAGGCCACTAGAAGATTCCAAGGAGATCAGGAGTTCTTCAGATTTACCATACTAGGAAGGTTTGGGCTACCTGCCTAGACCTGAGTTTGAATTTCAAAACTTAGCTGTCAGAATCTTTAGCTGGGGGGAGAGAAAAGAAGACAAATAAATACAGGTCAGACTGGATGCCATCCATCCATGCACATCAAACCTATTTTTCACTTTGTTGTTTACTCCCTCAGATACTGGCACAAGTCCTACCCACTGTGCAAACTGAGATGAATTACAGTTTACCTTAAGGGAGCAGGTCTCTGACAAAGAGAGGCAAGGCTGCATTGTAACACCTTGCTAAAAGAGCAAGGATGCACATTCCTGTCACCCCTCCAGAAACATAGCTGAACCAAACCTTACCTTCACTACTGCAGGGGAGGTTCCCAACTATGCAAGATCAAAAACCAAAGTCATTCATGGAAGGCCATAGGAGAGCCCAAAGCTATCTCAGATTTCCTAGCTCTAGGTCATCATACTGGCTTTCCCCACAACATCAGCCTTCGCAGACCAGGATGTGGACCAAATCCAGCCATGCAGCCCAAGGACAAAAGCATTGGCAATTCAGCCAGGACAGCACCAGTTAACCTGTTAGGGGCAGAACAGCTGTAGCATTGTCTCAGGAGTTTGATTCTGTCACTTAGACATTCCTGCAAGTATGGATTGCTCATGTGGAGAGCCAGCCTCATGGCTTTAGCATTATGGTGGAGGTCTCAGTGTCCTGAACAGGTTTAATTAGCATAAGAAAACATGCATAGAGGGTTTTGAAGTTACCAGTATTAAGAGCTTACCTGGACAGGATGCAGCCTGGATTTTGTGTTTCCTATGCCTTCAACGGTAGTTACAGCCACGTGATGCAGGGCACAGACAGGGAAGAGACAAGCATTGGCAGTATGGTGGCTAAAACAGTACATTAAGGTAATTTCATTTGACAGTGCTGCTCAGCAAAGGAAAAAGGGAACAGGAGCAGTGAAGAGTACTCAGAAGTTACAGCGGTGGACCATAGGAGCACTTAAATAGATGTGATACAATAATTAATTACAAGCCAAATCCTACAGCACCCAGTCATCCAAGGTTCTTAACAATTTCCCTTGCAGTTTGATCTGGGCATACACCACAGGATTTCACCTAGATATAGCAACTTTAAACATCCTTGCACATTAAGATGCAGAACCCATATAAGTAATTTATAGGGGCAGACTACAAATGCCAAGGTGTTGTGCAGCTGAATGCTTGCAAAGTTATGTAAGAGCCTGGTGTTCTCAGTCTTTTAGCTAGAAAGCTGTTTCTAGGTGGTAAACATGAGGGAAAAGTCTGTACTGAAGGTAAAAGAGAATAATGTTGCCAAAACTCATATAAGAACTATCTATTTCATCTCCTTTCTATCAAGACAGAATAATGACCCTAAAGATATCTTGTTCATGGCCATGCTATTAAGCAGAACCACTCAGAGGACCCAAGTTATAGTATATCCAAGCATTATTCCAAATATATTAAAGACTTCAGTGCTTTTTTGTTCTTCACAGTAAAACTAAACTGGGGCCTGTCTCTCTGTCTCATCCTCTCTTTGCATTCCCCTTTTTGTTTGATTCCATTGTTTCTCCCTTCAATTAATTAAAGTGAGAACAGGAGGAAATTTTGTCTCAGGAAATAATTCTGAAGGTTACAGTAAAAGTAGAGAAAAAAGTTAATATCTGCTGGCATACAGAAAGGAGATTATTGTCATAATACAATAACAATAAAGATTTTATCACAATAATCATTATATGCTTTCTCACAGGAAAAAGTTACATTAGAATCAGTGCAGATATTGCAGGGGACAAAGAAATAGCTCCCTATCAGCATTGTGCAATGCTTTAAGAAAAATACTTTCTTATCTTAGCCTTCTGAGCTTATGTTTGAAAGTGAAAAATTATGTTTTTGCAGAAACATTCATTATGTAACTTCTTTTAAAAAATAGTACTATGTCTGGTATGTCAGGAACCTGGATCAGTCCCCATTTTATTTCTCTGTTGCAGAGTTCAAGATGGGAAAGGATACAGGATTTTCTTCCGAAAGGGATCATACTTGGATATCATAACAGTGCAAGCACCACATCCACCTTCTCCACAGCCTAGTTTGGTTCCACACAGGCCCACTGAGAGAACAGGAATTAAGGAAAATACGAAAAGTGTTGGCAGAAACCTGCTCAAGTCGTCAAACAAGGCTGAGCAACAAGTTCTTGCTGGAAACAAAGCACTCATTTCTTCTGCTTAATAATTTAAATAAGTAAAGTTTCAAAAGCTGGCATGTGAACATGGAGAACACCCAAACCCCTCATAAGAACACAGCCCACACTCCAACAGACTCTTAGAAATAAACAAAAAAATATCCTCAACTGCAACAGTTCCCACTTTCCATTACTCAGAAAAGGAAATGACATAAGGGAGATCAAGCACTGGTAATCGCTGAGCAGGAGCTGGTCAGGCATGCAGACACATCCCTGAACCACACAGTGACATTCTCCTTCAGCACCTCTCACTGGTTGTGCTTGACTTCTTCCTACACCTGGTGACTCTTACCACCCAGAAGGCTCCCAGGCAGGGCAGTCACTCAGGGCTACAAGTTACACAGTTTAGCACTGCCTGGGAGCTGCACCTGAGCTGCTCACAAACTACCTGCATCTCAAAAGTCATGGTCTGGCCACCCCATTTCTGATGGCTTGCCAATTGATAGGGACAAAATCAGCCAAGCACACTCCCCAGGAGCCTGGGTCCCATAAAATCAAAGGAGGGAGACAATGAGAGCCAGAACTCAGGGAGCTGCACAGAACCCCTGCACGGACACCTGGGAGCCCACAGAGTGTATGGCCCAGCCTAAGCAGATTCCTCCACAGACTGCTGAGCTCATGGACATGCTTTAAAATCAGGAATTACATCAAATGTTCTGCAAAGGGAGCTCAGGAGAGAATTCACTGAGTCATCTCTGCTAAGGTTCCTTCACTCATTAGAAGGTAATTAGACACTAGTATTTATTGCAAAGTGGATTGGCCCAAGTTGAGAGGCTTTTGGTGGGGTAAAAATCAGCTGATTTCACTGGCAATGGACACACTGAGTTGAGATAATCAGTGCCTTTCGCTATATCACAGGGCCTTTGGAAAAGCAACTGTGATAGAGAGAACTCAACTCATCTTGACTTCATTGCAAACAGTATGGCACTTACCATTATTAGAGGATCATAGAATTATTTAGGTTGGAAAAGGTCTTTAAGATCACCAAGTCCAACCATAAACATAATGCTGCCAAGTCCACCACTAAACCATGTCTTTAATGCAAACCTAACACTGCCAAGTCCATGGTTAAACCATGTCCTTAAAGCCACCACTGCTTTTCATACCCACCACTGCTTTTCATACAAGCATGTGCCTGCTTGAGCAGAAATACAGCTTTGCCATGCCGTCTGATGTTTCTCTTGACAACAGTGCTAACCTGCCTCAATAAAACATGTTTCTCAAAGCATTTGTCTAACCCTAACCAGACATCGACAAAGTAAGTTCACCAGAATGCTCATGTAGATCAGCAGGTTTTGAAGAGCTCAGATTCTCTCTTTACAAAACTATTTGCATTAGTTATCAACAAGCTCAGACATAAAAGTTCTAGTGGTAAGACAGGCACACCTAGGCACAAGAGTCATGCCACTTACATTTCCTCTTGACCTTTATCCATCTATGGTATATTCAGATAAATAGAGCTGCTGATAGTTCTGCTGGAAACCTCAAAGAGAAGTGTGATTCACATCCCTGTACTTCCTTCAGCTCCCAGACAAAAGGAACACAGCAGCATGGTATGGATACACCAACACAGCTTGAACAGTTTGGCAGATGTACACACCCAGCTGGCCAGACAAAAGCTCGGAAAACATGGAATGACACTACCTATGGCACCAGACCCGGTACAGCCAGCCTGGTCATCACAGTAATAGCTACTCAGCTCCTGAAGCTGTTCTGACTCACATGTTGACCAGTTTCAGACAGGGGTGAAACATGACCACTTGCATCTGCTTGTGTAAACATGTCCATGGTACATGGGGGGAGCCCCAGCCTCCTATCCTGCCTCCCTGGGCCATCTGATAAACAACACAGAATTATCAAGTTATGGGATATTAGCTAGCCAGTAAGATGTTTTGGCCAGAAAATTCTTTATTATTTGTGTGGTGGAACAAACTTAAATTTCCCTCAATTTTACTGCCATTTCATTGTTGCTTCCTTTCCATCACATTCTAATTCTGTGAAATTACAAGCTTTTCCTTTAAAGTATTAATAAATCATTTAAAATATATAATTTAAAATTTGTTATTGTTTAAGCCTGGAATAGTAGCTGTAATCTTTGCTAGCAAGAAATACCAGACAAAGCAAAGCACTCCCTCTTACACTCAGTGCAAAATCTCTGCCCAGTACTGAAGTGACAGAACAGTAAACAATTATGAAATGCTGTGGGCATTTAAAGCCTTCTGCAGTTTTTTCTGACCCCGGATACATTTTCTTCGCAGATAAGTTAGCAGGGTTGTTTCTGGGTCCACATCTTTTTCCACCACCTGCAAGAAGGGAAAGATATTGATAAACACAAAATGTTTTACAACACAGATAAGTTAGTTGCAAGGGGAAATTTTGGTCTTTCTGCAACTTCTTTTTCAAAGCAGGGAGCAACATCACTGATTATTTCAGCAATGCTGGTCATGTATCCAGACACAACATTTCCTTGAATTTATTGCGTCAGAGGGAAGTATATGCCTTACATACATCTAAGTTTTTCAGTCATGGCACACTGAGGCAAATCTAAAAAACCCTTCATCAAAAATGGCAAACAGACTTAGTAGTGAGAAGAGAAATAACTGTGTTTTGTACTCAAATCTTGGGTTCCTGACATGTCTCAAATGGCGTCTCATCTTTACTGACCCTGAATAACTGAACTCTGTCCTTTCTTTTATTATCAGAAGATACAGAGAAAATGAGCAGATAAACAGAATGACAGAGAGAGCATCAGTAACAGGCTTTGCAGAGGAAAAAAACCCAACAGTGGAAACTGTTATGTGACAACACAGGGTGCAGCAGGATGGACAGCAAGTATCGATCCTCTGAAGTTTCTCCTTCTTTCCTTGTAACATTAAATCAATCAGTATTACAATAGTAGCCACCCTAAATGTGGGAATACAAAATTCCAAGAAAGGATAAATTTTTGCTGCATATTTTGAGCCACTGCCATCCTATTAATAAACGATACCATTAGAAGTTATCCATTAGACATAAAATAACCATTAAACATTTTACTTTAACCTCTGCCCAGTGGTCAGAAACCAAAGTTCTGCCCTTGCCTCCAAATGGCCACAGGGCTTGTTTTCCCCTTTTTCTTAATAAAGTGTCAAGGAGCTTCTCCAAATTCACTGTGTGTCAGAATATAATCATGTTCTTGGCTCTTATTTTATGCAAGTCCTAAGTACAATAGTTACAGTTTATTTGAATTAATCACTCCCAGTTTGAAGGGAAAATTGAAACAGGGGTCATTTGTGCAAGTATTTTTTTTACTTTCTTTTTTCACTGATAAGAAACCTTCACAACCTTTGTCCTGCTTCAGTTTTATGCCTTTGACACCTGACAGGGTTATTCTAAAGAGACAAGGTTCAGACTTAGTGTTTGAGTTCACCTTTTTAGAATTAACTGATAAAATTGCTGCTACAAAACAAAACTGGTCACTTTTTGCACATCTCATTCCTGCCCTGGGGATAATCTACAGGAAAAAAGAGTCCATTCTAGTTAGGGAATGTCATATTGAAGATCATGCAGCACTCATTGCTACTATTCAGAGCAGAGTGCCCCTGTTCCCTCACCTCCTGCATGCATGGAAACAAATAAAAGCATGCAGTGGCTCTTCCATGACCATCTGGTTCAGAGTAAGCCCATACATCCCTCTGCAGCAGCTTGGCAAACAGACATGAGAAGGAAATTCCAAACATCCCTGTGACTATGAGTGGACAAATGGCCTTTTAGAGCCATTCCACAGGCAAAGAGCCAGCCCCAGCAACTCCCACTGTCACTGTCATGCTGAGTTTCTTCCTCATCTCTGTGCCAATGGCCATTGCAAACCCTTTCAAAGCAGCTTCCAAGATAGCCAGGCACAGAGAATGAACTTCAGAATGGTTAAAGACTGTTCTGTGCTTATATCAAAGAAAATATCTCAAGAGGTTTTCTTGAAAGAGTCCAAGACGTGCTCAGTTATGAGCTCAAGCCAAGCAATTAAAAGTTTGGCTCACTGGCTTTTTTTCAGGAAGCAGGAAATAAAGACAGGGCTAGTCGTTCATTTTTCATTTAACCACTTATCTCCATGTACTTTTAGTGATGTAAGAATGTGTGAAGTCCCAAAGCCAAAGCTTTGCTCAGCTTTATCAGAAACTGTCTCCCACCATGTCCCAGACAATCCACACCCTTACTCTGCTCTAGCCAACAGCCCTGGCCTGGATTGCTACTTCAGTCACTTTAACTACTCCATGGAGCTGTGTATCTGCAATTCTGGCAGAGACTAGGGATCTGAGAGAGATAATGGGTAAAAGTTTGGAGAGCATTCTGGATTAACACAGATCTCACACATCAGAGATCAAGGAGTCATTTCACTTCAGATTCCTGGTGGGAGGATGCTTGCTGGTGAGTCTCTCTTGCTGGGCACAGAGTAAGAATTTTTTGCTGTTCTTGCCTTTTGCTCCTTGTTGATGCTGGTTTGTCCTCCAACAAATCATTCCTCCAGTGGTTTGTTGCAATCACCTGCTGTGATTTGTTCTTAAAATATTTTAAAACCCTGTGGGTGGGGATAACATGTCTGATGCCCAGTACAAAATATTTCACAGTTCAGTATCACAGTTCCTGCTCACCTCCCCCAGTGTCCTTGTACAGAAGGAAACTAAATTCAATCCATTGCCTTCTGTGGTTGTAGGAGCAGACAACTCAGATACTGCAGTTAAAGAAATATTTCCCTTTTGGTAAGTTACTGGTTTTCAGTGTTTGGTAATTTGTTTTATTTTGGTTTTTCAAATCAAATGTCATTATGCAGCTATATCAGATGGACAGCCACATTTTGACAATTTAAAACTGGATTTTACTGCATTTGGCAGCTTCATCAAATGCAGAAAGAAACATTGTTGAAAATGTTAGAATAGCACAGAGAGTCAAATGACGCTCAACAAATTTACTCTGTAGTGCTGTGTTTGTACTACATGTATGTTTGCCTACTGATTCTAGGAATTTTAAATACTCAGATCCACCTCAGCGGGGAGCCTAACCTGGCCCTGCAGTTCTTTGTGCTTTTAAGAACCACACAGAGCAGGTTCTGAAGCAGTTCTTTACACCTTTAGAGCTCATGGACTAGTCCAGAAAAATGTTAAGCTCACTTCCCCATAATTTTATATACAAAACTTCAATCTCAATAAATATTTTGTTTTCCGGCTTCTCTACCTGCCTCTTACTAATTCAGATAACTGTGCCTTTACAACATAAAGCATCATATTTAAATTATTAGTCCCAGAAAGTTAGAGATTTTTCAGTTTAAGACAAGAATAGTTGAACAA
The DNA here is from genome assembly GCA_013399835.1 of Leptocoma aspasia. Lineage (NCBI taxonomy): Eukaryota > Metazoa > Chordata > Aves > Passeriformes > Nectariniidae > Leptocoma > Leptocoma aspasia. The sequence goes on along the minus strand of VXAX01002993.1, from coordinate 198,005 downwards.
GGTAAATAGAGGAACAGAAAGAAAGAGAAAACAAACTTTCCTAGTTCACCAAACAATGTGCTAAGCTTTCCATCGGCTGGGGTCTATAAATGAGAAGCAGGTGCTTTCCTGAAGGACAAGCTCCCATTCAATCACTAATCCCTGGTCACTCATTAAGTTACAAGAAGAGAAAGTGAAAGGTTTTAACCAGACTGCCACACAGCAAATCAAACCAGTCACATGTAAAGGTCCCCTAGGACCTTAAAATCTGTGAATGTGTTATTCCTGAAGTTAGTGAGAGATTTCAAATTCATTTATTAGGAAAAAGGATTAGAACACAGATGAACAAACTGAATATAACAGTTAAATTTACACAATGTAAATTTGCTATTGGTCAAGAGAACATTTTGTTCTGCTTTAAACCAGCACACTGAAAGCTCATAAGTCACTGTTTACGTAGAACCCAGAGGTTCACAAAGCTCAGAAAAATCCTGTATTTTAGCTAGTTCCATCAGGAATAAAATACCCACAAACTTTGGAAGTGGTAAGAGGTCTAATGGGGCTTCCAGCATAGATCCTCCCTTAGCATTCAGAATAGAAATAGAAATATTGACTCCATGTGTTTAAACTAAAATTACATGCTACATATGCATGAGACAGACTTGTCAGCCAAGGAAAAAAAAAAAAACCACTATTAGCTTTAAATTGATCATGCTGATTTGCTTTCTAGTCTAGGCAGACTATAAAGATAACTTTGAGTTAGTAGTGTGCCAAGCTATATGCCCAGTGAAGTAAACAAGTGCTTAAAAGAAACAATCCTAAATGTAACATATGCTCAGCTGTTTCAAGGAGACTTTTCCTTGACAACAGTGCAGACTGGGCTAATGCAAGAGAGGAGAATTTGCTTCAATCCATGTCCCTGTCTTACAAACCACCTCTTATGATGTGGTTTTGTATAGTGACAGAATGTCAGCAGCCCATTTGCAATGTCAAGCTGTCATGAATTCACACAGCAGTAACCTTTCCCACTGGCCATGTTACCACATTCCTTGCAGTGAATCAGCCACAATATTTAGTCAGGGCCCCAGATGGATAGAGCCATATCCTAACTTAGAATCATAGAATATACTGACTTGGAAGAGACCCACTAAAACCATCAAAGCTCAACTCCTGGGCCTGCACAGAACACCCCAAGAATCACACCAGGTGCCTGAGAGCGTTCTCCAAATACTTCCTGAAGTCTGTCAGGCTGGTGCAGTGACCACTGCCCTGGGGAGCCTGTTCCAGTGCCCAGCCACCCTCTGGATGAAAACCCTTTTCATAATCTTCCCTGATGGATGCTGTTTCTTCAGGTCCTGCCACTGGTCACCAGAGAGAAGCTATTAATGCCTGCCTCTCCACTTCCCCTCTTGCTACCTGCTGTTCCAGCAGAATTGCACTTCCAGGCACTTCCCACCTTTCTTCCATCACATAACCTTTCACATGCAGCAATGTCCCAACAAACTGCACATACATTGCCAGAGATCGGAGTGCCCCATGAGTCCAATTCTCTCTCTCAAACCTGCATTTGGTGGGGTTGTAACTTGAGCCACTTTAGCAACACACACACACACAAAGAAAGGAATAGGAAAAAAAAAAGCCATTGGAGGTTCTGGGTAGAGCAAGTGAAACCTGCTCCTTTACTAGAACTGCCTGCTCCATGAGGCAGTGGGAAAGGATGCTGAGAGAGCTTTGACATTCAAGTGAGTTGGTACCATTAGTAATATTAATCATCCCTTGATTTTTTTTTTTAGCCAAGCTGCCAAGATATGATAAAACCCTTTACACATGCACACAGCTCTGAGAGATGGCTTTTGTAAACAAGAACAGCAGTTCCATAAAAATTGCTGAAATGCAACAAGGCCAGTGTCACTCACAGCAGGTTTATTATCTGTAGGACACAGCAAGGACAGACAGAAGATCCAAAATGAGCAGGTTGTTTTCTGCTGATGGCCTTCAGAGCCTAGGCTGCTATTTCTCCCCTTTCCTGTCTTACCCCATGTGCATAAAAGAGAGTCCCACAGGGCCAGCTCTGGGCTTTGACCAATAGACATTTTCATGTGTTAGCAAAAAGTTTTCTCCAGGAAGAAGGACTTTTCTAACAGTTTACACAGAGCAGTGCTCTTGTAATAACTGAGCACCAGCCACTGCTGAAGCACCACTTGTAACTGCATGCAGGAATTTGTTTATAAACTCTTCATACCAACCCTGAGAGGCCTATTGGTTTCGAAACTGAGCTGATCTGGCACCAGAACTACAATTTTGTTTCATTAGGGCATACGAGGGAAAAAAAAAAATCAAACTATGCAGGACACTTTGCTTGTATCAGGGTCTGGATTGCCCAACACATTTGTGGCAACCTCCTAACACAAGATCTAAAGAGCTCCAAGTTCACCCTCTACAAATTGAGGTTCACAAAGTCAGTTCATCTCACTAAAGCTTCACAGAGCAAGAAGACAAGTTAATAGTATGCCACCTGCACCCAACATAGCAGAAAATTCATCAGATAAAATTCACAGACCATCCTGTGCCACAATTTAATTACCAGACTGAATTAGCTAGTTACAATTAACTTGGAGCTTCAAGTTTTCATCTCTTTCTAGAAACAATGAATGGCTGATATGTCAATTAACACATATGAACCACTACTAATCTGTGTGAGCAAAGCTTTAGTTGTCATCCTTCTCTATAAAACCTCAGAACCAAGCCTGGGCTCTATATCAGTATTACATTCAACAGCTCAACAGTGACTAACTTACTGCACACTAGATAAACTTCATCCTTCAGTAAACTGTTAATGTATCAATAAAACAAAACATTCCTATCAAATCCACTAGTAACTTGGAAAGTTCTAATTCCAGTCCAGTTAGGGATACAAATTCATAACTAAAACCCCTAATTGTAGCTACACTCTCACCCACATTAAACTACCATGAAAAAAACCAACAAAAGCAAAATGTATAGTAATCCTGTGTCAGTCTATAAGGCAGGGCACAGAGCTTTTTAACCAACTGAGAGTATTGTGTGATCCCTCAAGGGATTAAAAAATTAATTGTCTAGCCCCAACTTAGTTTACCACACGATTTACCCCTAAGCAGTGCACAGGGAAGGTTTGCAAACTCTTGGCTCCACACAAGTGGATATGCAATCCTGCCCCCTTCCCCAGGTTTCCCAGCAGGAAGCTGCTTTGGCACAAGTTCCCTCGCCCAAGTGTCTAGGCAAGGGGAAGGTGGGGAAGGCAGCACTGAGCTGAGCTCAGAAACAGAATTAAGTTGGTAGTTGGTCAGAGAGTCAGCTTTGACTTGTTACAAGCCTTTGAAGAGGCAAGGCTGCATTGCTAGCCAGGCAAAGTCCAAACTGAGGAAAGGGGGCTCTGGGACAAACTGTTCAAATGTGTCCATCATGTGCAATGAGCACCCCAGCCTCCTGTGAGACACAGGCACTGCTCAGGTTACTGTCAGGAATCACTTAATAGGCTTTCATTCTGAAGAGTTTTCAAGCTTCTTAAATGGAAATGGAAAAAACATTGTTCTAAATCCCTTTAGAAAACCAGATGTTAGAATTACTTAATGAGCATATGAATTATATATAGATGCTTCCATTTGAGTTAAATTTTCCAGATCTGTTGTAAGTACTGAAATAATTTCTAGTAGAAATGCCTGTATCAAGCAGTGCACACTTATTTAAAAGTAGTTACCTCAGAATTGTAGTAAATTATTGCCAACAAATCTAAAATGTAAAAGGAATATTATGTAATTGTGTTACTTTTTGAATAATTCACAAGGTGAAGTCAAAGAAGAGAAAAAGTTATTTAGCAAAGCAATATGTAGTCGTCACAATTTAATACTTAAAAGCCATAGAATATGTGTTCTCATCAGAAAACTTCAGAGGAGGAAAAAGATGACTAGAAAAGTAAGTAGTCAAGCCACAATCCAGCAGCAAGCTGGACAGAAAGCTGGAATCTTCCTTACCTTTTTACCATTCACAAAGAAAACAAGTTCATCCCCTGCCTCGTTTGGAGCCATCCTGCACCCCTTCCAAACTTCACTCAAACAGGGCCACAGAGCACCCTGGTGTGAGAGCAGCCCTGCTCCTCGCAGCAAAGTGAGCACCAGCCGCACCACGAGTAACACGTGGCTGCCTCCTCAATGTTTGACTTTATTTCTACATCGGTGCCCCGTGAAGCCCCATATTATATAAGAGGCAGTGAAGAGGCGTGCCAGCTGCCTTTGGTTGGTGCTTCTGCAGCCCTAATGACAGAAATGACGAGCAGAGTGACCCGCCCCCTTTTATATAGCAGAGGATCACAATGCAGCTGCGTTCCCTTTACATTATCCTGCCAGGCTTGGGGCACTCGCCTTGTGCCACTGACACGGCTGCTAGCAAGGAATTCACCGGGTTTTGCAATGCAAACTTCAGGGGAGGGAGAGGGAGGGGAGGGTCTCCCAGCTATCCCTCACCAAATATTGACAATAAAAAGCTGTTTCCCTTGTTCTGTGCACAGCCATCCACCTGGCATTTACCGCACAGAGGTCTCTAATGACAGCACCTGCTCATTTTAAAAACTCCTTGATACGTGCACATCTGCTGGTAGACTGACTGCAAGACTATTTCTCTACTTTTCCTCACAGTTTTAAAGCTACAGTACCCTCTACCTGGGAGGACATAATTTAAACAGGTATGTATTTGTCCACATAAAAGCAATTCTAGAGAACTGGCACTCTGATCCAGCACCTCTTTTGAGGTGCTGTGCTAAGACCAAAATGTTTACACTTAAAGCATTTAGGCTTACCTGTTTTGGTTTAATCCTCACCTCCTGGTTCCTAGGTGCATGTTACTAGTGAAACACAGAGGAAAACCAAGGAGTTTTTGTCTACCATTTCCCTGGTGGTGTTTTTTGCTGGCTTCTCTATTACACAACCACACATTTTGTGTCAAGTGTTCCAGTTTTTTTCTTCCAAAGATGTTGGCAGAATCATCCACATGATGGCGGAATCCATATGACATGAATAGGTTTAATGAACAAGATATCTCAACTGCTAGTTCCAGTTTAAAACTCCACCACAAAACAGCACAGTTCCAAAGTCTCATGAAAGTTTCCTAGCACTGTACCTTATCCTGTCTGCTCCATTCTGATTCTTGTGATTTTGCTTTCCTTCTTCAGTTTCAATTAGTTTTGATCAGTTTTTTTAATTCTTTCTTTTAAATCCCTGGGAAAACACTATATCAAAGTCTTGTTCTCAGGAACCTCTCTGAATAATTCATGAGATAACAAAACCTAATGAAATTGCAATTTTCAGAAACAATCTTTCCTTCAGTATTGTGAAAACGTTTCAGAGTGAATACAATACATACATTATTTTTACCAGCCTTTATCTTCTGTCTCATTTATTCTGTTTCCCAGTCTATACCTTAGAAAAGCTATTTTATAACAAGTGCCAAACACTGTTTCAGCCTTCTTTACAGACATTTCAGTTTGCTGAAAGTAGCGTTCACAGCAAATTTGTGCTTAACACCAGCTGCCTTAATCATTGTTTTCAGTGAAGTTTTGAATAGCTGAACCAGTCCTGACACCTATTGCCTGGCACCTCCCACTTTGGAATATCAGAGTACTAGAAAAAACACTTTTCTCCAAGTAATCTTTAACTCTGTTGCTCGATATTTCTGTGCAAAATTTATACAAGCACTACCCTCACGTAGCAAGCTTCAATCTCAAAATTAGTGTACACAAGGTTACTACTCATTAATAGTTTTGTAATATTTCAAATAGCGTTTATTACTCATAACCACAAGTAACGTGTTATTACAGCAATCTTAAAGCAACTAGCCATTACAGCATTAACACCAAAATCAAACTTGTTTAGTTTCCTACTCTGTGTTTTCCATAATGCATGATGCAGTTCTTAGGTTTAAAGAACACTTCCAATCATGTAATCACTCTTTTAAGGAGGCCCATACTCAAATTTCTGCCTAGCCTTGGTGATAACATTATAGGTAAACTATTGCTTTCTGCTAAATCAGTAAACAGCACTTTGATATTCCATCACAGGAATTTGATCCATCAACCTACTATATACCTAAGACAAAGCTAAAGATAAATACAACCACAGTAATGATCTCTATGTGTGGATTATATGGTAATTTAAAACTTCAGACCTCATATCAACAGAGTGACTGGTCACAAAGCACCAAACTCACTCATTCTCTCACCATCCTGATGGGAGAGTGTATTACTATACCCATTTCAAAGGCAGAGAACCAAGACATACAGAACAGGAATTTTCCTGGTGCTCTAAATAACTCTGGAGCATGAGAGCATCTGCTATTGAAATCTCTTGTCCATTTTCTGAAATCCCACCTGCTCTGAAACAGAACAGAGGATTACCAGAAATCAGAGAAAAGAAAGTGAAAGCTAAAAAAAAGCCAACTCACAAAACTGTCAACCCTCAACACAGAATTCCCTTAAGTGAGCTAAAATGGAAAACTTTCTTCAATCAAACAAAAATTAGATGAGACAAAGTATTCTGACTTACCAGTCAAATAAAGTCTGGCAGGTTTCCCATTTTAGAAATTATCCCTTTGCTCATTCATAACTCTGAGATGGGAATGTTTTAGAAGTTCAAAATTCCTTGGAGTCTCATTCACTCACTAAAGAGCTTGGAAAGCAGTTGATATTAGTCAAGAATATATATTTTTTAAAAAGCAGCTGACTTTCCTCATTCTGACTGGTTAATCCTGCAGACCTGGCTGTTGCAATCATAATAATAATAATCATCTGTTTTGCAGATGATCACATGCGTAGCTCAATAAATACAGCGAAATTTATGGAAACACCATTCCTGCCAGGAGTTTACTGCCAGAATTAGGTAAATGAAAAGTACATTAAGGAAATGGATGAAAGTACAACAAGGAAACAATGCCAGGGGTAATAAAGGAGAAGATTTAAAACAAAGAGAAGTGAGAAGATTTGTTGCTCTGTTCTCATGTTCCTCTTCCAGGAAACAGGAAAGAAGAAAGTACAGGTGGCTCTGAAGAGAATTCTATGAAGGGATTTATGAGGAGCAATTTTTAAAGCAAATACAGAAAAAAGAAGAGTCCCAAGTCAGTGCTTTAATGCAGTAACCCCTGTATCAAGCTTCCAGTGTCTGCACATTCACTCTGTGTGCCCACTGCCCCTCTGGAGCCACTGTTGCTAAACCATTGTGGACAGCATCTTTCTCCTGAAGTGGAAACAACCTGTTTCTTTTAATTCTGGTGGTCCCTCTTCTGTTGGCTCATGTATCCTTTATGGGAACACCCACTGGGACATTCTTCAGGGATCTCAAGAAGTCTCCACCTGCTGTTACCAGCGTCAGCCATGAGGGCATCTGAGGTTAATTAGAGCTGTACACACCATCTCTAACTTCTTAAAAATCCCTTTTTACAGCCTCAGCTATTGGTGGTTGTGGTTTTTGTTCTGAGTGTTTTCTGTATGAGTTTAAAAAAACCCAAAACATCATAGAGCAGTGATTATAGATTGAGTGTAAAGACAGTGTGTTGCCTGAGGATGTTTGTTCTTCTCTTTGGCATCACCTATCAGCCGCTGGTGACGACAGGTTCCTGAAAGAAGTGGGCCTTTTATCTTACCGGATAGGGACAGTCATACTTTATTGCCAAAGTCTCCAAAAAGAGCTCAAAGAAACAAAACCATTGGGGATCCCAATACAGACAGTAAACTTAATACTCTGCAATAACAAAACACTCCAAAAAACCCCAACCAAACACCAAACCCCGTAAAATTGCCATATGATTATAAAATTAAGGTACTGCACATTTTTTCAAAGGCATTTCTCAGAAATTAAAAAAAAGAAATTATGTTCACACACTTTGCTATGAGTGTGAAATCTATCTGCAACCAGAAATTCCTTTCTGGTTACAGATAGATGTTTGAGAAAGATCATCATCACAAAGCAAACAAATTTGATTTCCTCATTGAGGTTTGTGAGTGGATACTAGCTCATTATTCATGAATCACTAATCATTCAGTGTTCAGCTTCTAATTGTACAGATATTGTCTAATTGTCCAGATTTATTGCATGAATTATGATCTCTTCATCTGCTTTTGAAGATGGGTGGAATTTAATTATAGTTCTTTTCTTTGTCCTACCACCTGTCTTCCTATGAGAGCAAGAAATAAGCAAGGTTAGCCAATTCAGCCTTCTGAATTGCCAGCCTCCTGGTTGTCACTATTCTTCACAACAATTAGCAAAGTATGACTTATTTCAATTCATTCAGTGTTTCTTCCATTGCCTACTTCCAGTGGGCCAAACAAAGGATGTTTCAGATATCTGACCTGAAAAGCAACTTCTTTTCAAGCAGGCTTGTTAATGTGTGTTCCTCGTCTTCAGCAGCACCAAACTTGACACCTATCAGTTATCTTTTACCTGCTTCCAGGTACCATGTGAGAGAAACTTCCTATACCTGTCCTGATAATCTAACTCAATAAAATCATTCCTTCTTCTTCACCTTTCTTTCTCTTCATCTGTTGACATTCTAGGAGCATCTTTTGTATTTAAACTTTATATCTCTGTCCCAGAAGGAGCCAGAGTTCACTTGCAGACACTGGCTGTTGCCCCTGTCACGGGTGGAAGCATTGTCTCCAGTGGGTGTTCCAAGGAGGAAAATGGAGGGAAGCAGCTGCAAGAGCCACACAGGACTCTTCATTCTTTTGAACAGCTGCCAATGCACTGCCCCTCTGGCATCTAATAATCCCATGATATTCCAAGATCCCTACATAGGCAAGTAGGAGCTTCTGGGCCAGAGAAAGTGAAAACTAGTTCCCATACCACATCCATGCATGGCTAACTTTCCACCGCTTTTCTTCACATGAGAAAGCCTCTACACAGAAATCTGCCTTACTTGTTTTGTTCTGCCCCTGTGAAGGTAGGAATTTTGTTTGGGAGACGGTAATACCTAGTTTTCTCTTGTCTATTCTCTGGATGCAGTCTAGCATGTGGCTCCTTGTCAAAACTCTGATACCAGCTATATGAAATAAATTTCTATTTCATTTACCATCCTGAACCTGCCTGGGCATCTGCACAAATCCTCTGGCTGCTCTGCGTATCTCACTGGTAATTCTTTTCTCATTTCAGAATGTAGTATTTTGATGGACAGTTCATTTGCAAAACAAGAAATCCTCCACAGCTGCTTCTGCTAACAAAGAACCAAAAAGGTTTTCCTGAATCAACCAAACATTTGACCATTCTATCTAGGAGGGATTTGTATACCAAAAGCTTGTGAGCATCCCCCAACTATGTAAGCCTGCCTAAGAAAAAGGCTGCCTCTCTCCACAGACCCTGCCTAAACAGAGACTTGCACTTCTTAGTACCTTGTACTGTGATTTCCTTCTAGTTCCTGCCATTAAATGGCCTATCTAGACTGGACAAGCATGGCAAGTCAGTCCCACAGAGGCTTTCAGAAGAGTTTTGTTATTTCCATAGTGCAGGAGAGCAGATGCCATCATCATCACTGAAGCAGGCCAGTTGTCTCAAACTGCAGCCATCATGGTCAGCTCGTATCCCCCAGACTCTCTTGATTTCTCTTCAAAACAAATTCATTCTAAACAATTTTCTACTAATAGTAACACACCATAAACATCAGGCAGGACAGAAGAAGACAGTTCTGGCTCAAGAGCAGTTGCTATAAACCCAGCATGCATCATTTAAGGTGAAAATTAGGAAAGTCATAAACATTATAGCAGTAACATTGAGGAATGCCCTTCCAAAAGAAGCAGTGCATGAAAAAAAGATGAACTGCTTAAAAACTGAAAATTGAACAGCCTACAAAGTGGATAATATCTTAAGCACATATTGCAGAAGTTGAAACTTAAATTACTTCAAGTCCTGTGTTTCCCCTCCAATCCTACCTAATGTCCACAAGACAGATTTTCTCAAGTCATGTTCCTGATATCCTACAGTCTCAACTTGAAGTAAAAGAGCCTTCATAGTGTCAAATTTAGCTTATTAAGAATGTACAGGGAAGCAAGCCGACTGTCTATAGAAAGCCTGTAATGATGTACATCTAAAATGTGTCTTTGAATCCCTGACTACGCAGAAGATATATTTTTAATTGCCTGGATTATTTTCAAACAGAAGCACCTCATAGTGAGACCCATTGTTTTCAGCATTATGCCCAAGTATGAACACTTAAGGGCACTGAACAGAAGTCCTATACCATGATTCCTGAAGCTTTCTAATTAGTGAAGAACAAGTTACTTCCACTTTTCAAGAATTCTACTGGAAAACAGTTTAAAGAGAGATTAATATATTACTTCCATTGTGCTTCTTCAAATACTTACATGATGAACTTGCAGAGCTCAAATATTTCTGATCCTTTACCATGATTGCCCTTTATACCACTTGATGACAGATATCACAAAGTTTTCATCTACCTTCTGAATTAGAGTGGCTTCCTTTTCTAATAAAAAAGGCTTCCCCCACTGTCATTTTATATCCAATATTATTATATATGAGAACAAAAGGTAGATAGAGCTGATAGTTCTCATGGGTTGGTAGGAGGCTATTTTGCATCATTCAAATAGGCACTGTGAGGTTTTGATATTTACTGACAAAATAATTACAGGCTGTTGCAATAAAAAACCCAGCATGGTTAATGAAGACACCTCACTAGAGTACAGATATACCTGTACTTTCAGGAGAATGCTGATGATGTATCTTGATGTAAACATGATTAACAACCTTGTTAAATTAAGATGACAAGATGGGCTTTAACCAAACAGCTTAGAAAAATACTTGAGAAAAATGGTGGAAGAGTAACACAAAGATGTGTGCGTGCAGAAATTCTCAAATTCTCTTTTCCCAGGACAAAGGAAGTTGTGTCCCAAGGGTTAACAAGGTTGGGACTGCAGAAATTGATAATGGACTGCTAGTTGTTTCCTGCTATGTTATCTCTATTGATAAGCAGTACAGGAATGTCCAATCACACCTGTCTGGCTTCTGCTGAGTAAACCTGCAATTTCTTTGCAATGGTTTTTCAGTGATCCTTCCAGGAGATAAATTAGCTCTAGAAGAGCAACTCAAGTTAAGTTGTTAAAGGAGCCAGCACTACTCACTTTGTTAAAGACAACACACAAAAAAAAAAGGTTTTATTTCCTTGAACAAAGTATAAGCTATTCCATATAAACAAAAACACAGTGGAGTGGAATTCAGAACTTCAAATCCATCTCCCCTTGAAGACCATAATGGTTCCAATCCTAATTGGATTACATACATAAAAGCATTTCTGTCCCAGAGAAGCTGCACAGTGGTCCTAAAATATCATTTGGTTTATCACCACAATAGAATACTTGAGATACAAGGGAGATAATTTAATTTCTGTGTCATAAAGCTTGTGATCTACAACAAAAGCTTCAGGAAAAAAAAATGGGCTAAGATAGCCCAGAGGAAAGACCTAGTTCTTTTCTTACTATTTTTATGGTGGTAATTATTGCAGCAGATAATAGCTTTTAGAAAGGACTAGTGTAGAGCCTGTAACATTCATCCTCCTGCATATTCTATGTCTTACAGAATGTTAAGCACAGAAATGCAAACAGTAGCCAGCAGTGAGAGCTGAAATACCACAAGTAAAACTGACAGGATTCCAGCATCATTCACACCAAGCTATTGACACCAAATACCCACATCCTGAGGAACTTCAATGGTCATCTGAAGTACCCTCTTTTTTCCATCCTCACATCATCCCATATCACAGCTGTGCACAGCAGAAAGTCAGCTCCTTATTTTTGTGAATTGATCTGTTGCACTGGTCAGCAAATATTTGTTCCTAGTGTTTACTTGTTCCGATTTAATCTCCTTAATTCAGAAGGTTATTGCTGTCAGCCACATTTACAGTGATGGTGAACAAAGATGAGAACAAGGCCCCAGTCTGTTATTCCCTGCTCTCCACTTCCCCTTTAGACAGAGCAGCCACAGAATAGGGGAAGAACCACAAACTAGCAGAAGACCCATAAGATCAAGGAGTGGCAGCCAGTGAGAGACGTGATTATCACTTTAGAAACATCCAAATGTGATTCTAGACAGGTTTTCACTACACACTGCTCTAGAACCTGTATTTTATTCTTCAAAGGCCGGTGCTGTTCCTTATACTTGCCTTTTCCTTTACAAAATGGAGATCTTAAACAAGCTGGCCTTCAAACCCCACCTTTGATCCATCTACTGGAGTCACGTATTGAGTAGTCTTGACTTTTCTATGAATAGAGCAAATACTTAGCCAAAAACGAGACACTGTCACTTTTTTATCTACCTTTTACATTCTTTTAAGTGTACAAAGCCGTCCTTATAAAAGGAAGATTCTTAGAAAACCAGCCTGTTATACACATTACACTTCTCAATTCTATGTGGATAAAAAAGCTAGTTTCACCTTAGAAAAGAAATTACTGCAGTACAAAAGCTGGACACCCTGCCCAAACAGCATGACAAACATTGATGACACCAAGGATGAAATGTTCAAGAGTGCTCAGTGCTGAGCTCTTTTCTCGCTACACTCAGTGGGGGGGGAAGTTAAATAACATCAAATGCTTTCTGAATAATTCCACCTAGTGAGAAACCACCCATTGTTTTCACTGAGACTAGAATCTGGATCCAGAACCTGTAGCCTGTTGACTGAAACAAAACATGTACATATTTTCACTTTGTTTACAGTTCTCAGTACTGATGCCCCAGAAAAAAAATGATGCAAAGCCAAAGTAAGATCAATTAAGCAAAAGTAAACATATTAGACTGTTTTTCTACACTGACCTGAAAGGCACGAAAACAACATAAGCTTGAAGAATAACAAAAGTACTAGTAATTTTCCTGGAAGAATGTTTTGTTTTCTGGAAGAAGAAATAGCTATAAAGTAGCTTATTGCACAATGCATAACCCAGTGAATTTCCAAGGGCAGGAGAGTTTAGAGAGTTCAAAGCATATTTACTTATCACTACTCCAATATGTCTGTTATATCTGGTTAAAGAGCTCTAGAGAGTACAGACTCTCAAGTAATGCTTCAGTCTTCTAAGATATAAATGAAATGTTTCATTAAAAACCAATTTACAACAAAACAACTCAAAAAATACAAATTAAGTACCCACCAGTTTTGGGGCACTGTTGATGACCTCTTTGTTTTTATATTTTCCCATGCTTTGACTTTCCCAGGTCTCCTAACCTGATCAGTTTCATGTCAGCATTCCTTGTAAGAAAAAAACATCATCATCCCTGATCCCTTCCCTACAGTGACATCAGGGGAGGTTTGGATGCAGAAAGGTGACACAGTGTTCAGGATAAAGGAAAGGGAAAAACAATTTTAGAGCTTTCATGGTCAGGGTCTGCTTATTTGTGAGAAGCCTGACTCAGCAGTGACTTAACAAAAAGCAGGCCCCTATTGGGCGAGGAGAGGGAGAGGATCCTGGGGCTGGTCAGCTGGAGAGGTCAGTGGCAGGACAGGAGGGGAGGTCAAGGGCCTGGCAGGCAGGGCCAGGGTGCTGCTCCCAGTGAGGGCAGGCAGGGATGGCTAACGGGGCACCAGCAGGGTGTTTCTCTTGTCCACCCTGCTCTGGTCATTCCACAGCCTTCAGCAGGACACCAGCACTGGGATAGGGATTACCACCACTGCTCCAGGCTAAGACTTGGTGCAGACCAGCTTAAATGCAGTGAACGTGCTCACCAGCAGACTCGAAAAGAAGAGAGGACCTGCAAAAAGCCCAGACATCCATTGCTTGTATAAAGGACAATGGTGAGCAAGGACCAACACCCTATGGAGCCTCAGTGACCCCTACCTCAGTCTAGTGGCTCAGCCTGAGTGTCCCTACCTCAGTCTAGTGGCTGCTCTTTCCAGCCTGACATGGGCTCAACTGCCCAGCCTGGGAGCACGTCCTTTTCTGAGAAGGGCCATAAGAGAGACATTGTAAGTAACATAACCCCCAAAAGCTGGAACAACCAGGGGCTAGAGAGAGAAATGGCTAGGGAAGACCAGAGACACCTTGAAAGGGAAAATTCACCCACAAAAATTAAATTTCAGAATAAAAAGTGAACAAAGGAAAATTATTTGATGGGACAAATGCAAGAGATTCTTTGGGGAAAAGAAAAAGATCACTAAATTATTTCAGCTATCAATTAAAAAGTCTTCTGGCCCTGCCCAGGTTGACAAGGCAGAGTAGGATGGTTTCCTGCGCAATACAACTTCTCCTGCACCGCACAGGACACTTCAAAAGCTGCCCTGACAAGCTATAAATAATTAACTTAATCCACATTGTGCAAGCAACAGAGCAAAAGATTTCAAAATCCATTTATGCAATGGAGACATGCTACATTGGGACACTCAGAATACACCTCAGCAAGCTAATGGGCCTCTTCTACTTCTTATACATGAAATAGAAAACATGGGAAAAACACACACAGCATAAAGTAAATTTGATTTAAAATGTGGATGCCCTACACTGGAAAAAAAAAAAAATTTGTAAATTACTCATTGACATTCTGCCACACAGCATTACTAATATTGAACTTCAACAAAAAAAGACAACAAAACAATTGTTGTTTATTCTATTTACTCATTGTAAAAACTATAAAGGGTACAAAATCTGACAATCTAGATAAACTAGGATAAATAATGATATAACCTTTTTTTTTCCCTTCACTTTATGTTCTGGTAAGAAGATGACAGTTTTCCTGTAAGCTCCCTATTTAAAAAAATTCTTCACAAATGATTTCAGCAAATTGTTCCTGATGTATTGATAATGCAAACCTCTACAAGTGCTCCCCACAACACAAAAAGTTTCCAAACAATTAGGACTGACTAATTACAACAATAAAATCATAGAATTGTTTAGGTTGGAAAAGACCTCTAAAATCATCAAGTCCAGCTGTTAACTCAGCACTGCGAAGTCCACCACTAAACCATGGGTCTGAGTGCCACATCCACAGAGGTTTTAAAAATCTCCAGGATGGTGACCCAACCACCTCCCTGGGCAATCTGTTCCATGGCTTGACAACCCTTTCCATGAAAGAAATTCACCCAACTTAAACCTTCCTGCTGCAATTTGAGGCCATCTCCTCCTGCCCTGTGTCAGGAAAAGAGACTGACCCCTGCCTGGCTACAGACTCTTTTTCAGGTAATCCTAGAGAACAGTAAGGTTTCCCCTGAGCCTCCTTATCTCCAGGCTGAGCCTCCCCAGCTCCCTCAGCTGCTGCTCATCAGACTTGTGCTCCAGACCCTTCCCCAGCTCCATTGTCCTTCTCTGGAGTCTCTCCAGCACCTCAGTGTGTTTCCCATAGAGAGGGGCTCAGAACTGAACACAGGATTTGAGGTGTGGCCTCACCAGTGCAAATATAGGGGGACAATCACTGTCCTGGTCCTGCTGGCCACACTCTTGCTGATACAGACTAGGATGCCATTGGCTTTCTTGGCCACCTGGGCACACGCTGGCTCACATTCAGCCACTATCAACCAGCATTCCCAGGTCCTTTTTCACCAGGCAGCTTTCCAGCCANCAGGCATCCCCGGGTCCTTTTCCACCAGGCAGCTTCCCAGCCACTCTGCTCCCAGCCTGTAGAGATGCCTGGGGTTGTTGTGACCCAAATGCAGGACTGCCACTTCACCTTATTGAATCTATACAGCTGGCCTCAGCCCAGCAATCCAACCTGTCCAGACCCTTTTGTAGAGACTTCCTACCCCCCAGAAGTTCAACAGNCCCTGGGCAATCTGTTCCATGGCTTGACAACCCTTTCCATGAAAGAAATTCACCCAACTTAAACCTTCCTGCTGCAATTTGAGGCCATCTCCTCCTGCCCTGTGTCAGGAAAAGAGACTGACCCCTGCCTGGCTACAGACTCTTTTTCAGGTAATCCTAGAGAACAGTAAGGTTTCCCCTGAGCCTCCTTATCTCCAGGCTGAGCCTCCCCAGCTCCCTCAGCTGCTGCTCATCAGACTTGTGCTCCAGACCCTTCCCCAGCTCCATTGTCCTTCTCTGGAGTCTCTCCAGCACCTCAGTGTGTTTCCCATAGAGAGGGGCTCAGAACTGAACACAGGATTTGAGGTGTGGCCTCACCAGTGCAAATATAGGGGGACAATCACTGTCCTGGTCCTGCTGGCCACACTCTTGCTGATACAGACTAGGATGCCATTGGCTTTCTTGGCCACCTGGGCACACGCTGGCTCACATTCAGCCACTATCAACCAGCATTCCCAGGTCCTTTTTCACCAGGCAGCTTTCCAGCCACTCTGCTCCCAGCCTGTAGAGATGCCTGGGGTTGTTGTGACCCAAATGCAGGACTGCCACTTCACCTTATTGAATCTATACAGCTGGCCTCAGCCCAGCAATCCAACCTGTCCAGACCCTTTTGTAGAGACTTCCTACCCCCCAGAAGTTCAACAGTCCCACCCAGCTTGGTGTCACCTGCAAACTAGCTGAGGGTGCACTCAATCCCCTCTTCCAGATCATTGATAAAGATATAAAACAAGGATGGCCCCAGTGCTAAGACCTGGGGAACACCACTTGTGACTGGGCACCAGCTGGATTAAACTCCTTTCACCACCATCTGGTGGTGAAAGGAGTAAAATCCAGCTGGTGCCCAGTCTCTGGGCCCGGTCATCCTGACAGGTTTTTTTACCCATCCACAGCCTTTCTCTTATCCACTAAGAAAAGTGAGACAACTCATAGACTACGTATGCTATTGAATCATTTGAATATCATCATACAATTGAGAGTATTCATTTCCTTGCCTGGAGAAAGCAAGCTCTCATCACTCTTGCTTGGTGAGACTTTATAACCCTCTTCACTGATTCCCAATGAAAAATTCAAGACCGAATTTAACATTTGTCTTTTTGTTAGCCTTTCCATGTTCAGGATGTATGAAGATCACTGCACACATCAGAGCTATTAAACTGTTGCTCTGTTTATCCCACATCTCACACAGTATTTTAAATAAGCACCTTCGAGGTACAGAAGTGAGAGTTCGAAAGACAACTTGGTTGCCAAGTTATGGCAATGCATTGGAACTCCCTTTCCTAAAGGAAAAGAGGAACTCACTCCAGATGACACCTACTTTAACAGGCTAAACCCCATACTTGGAAAAGCACAGGCAGACAACATTCTCTGAAAAGATGACAATGATCTGATGAGGAGGTACCAACTGATTTATGAAGTTAAAAGAGGTCTAGAGCTTTTTTTCCATTGATATGTCAGAGGACACTTATTTGATGCCATATTCTGTATTTCAAGCCTTCTCTTAGGTAGCATGGCATTCAGCCTGGGCCAAGCAGTTCCACAAGAGGCAAACTGATTTTACAGTACTCTTGGAGGCAGCACTACACTGGGTTGAATGCTCCCAAGTTCAACAGGAGACTTTCTGTATAAAATATCCACAGACTAGGCAAAGCAGAGGTTACAGTTTTCACACAGTCCAATATCTCATCTATGATTATGACCAGGTATTTTGAGTTTCCCATTTAGCACCACAGAACTTTCAGGTGCAAGAAAGGAAAGGCTGGGATGGATGAATCTTAATATTTCCTTTTTTTCATTCCTTCAGCTTTTAGTCTATCTTCTCCATAGTAATTGTCTTAAGACCACGACTCTTACTGCCTTCAGTTGAGCTTTTACTCAGAATCCACTTTGTCTTTGATTCATACAGAACTGTGACTTCAAAAGTTCCTTTGAAGTATGTAGACAGAATAATAATAAATAGGTTTTGACAGCGACTCCCCTGAAGGGATTTTTAAATTGATCTGACTACATTATCTATGCCAAAATCTTGTGTATCTCCACTGAAAACCCAAATTTATTCAGGACTCATGCCACGTGTTTCAGACTCTTCAGCCCATGTCTGAGCGCAGAAGCAATGCTAGACTGCAGAATCACATTCCACAGTGGATCACTGCTGCCTCAGCTTCTGACCATGCTGCCAACAGAAGGGTGATTACCCTCTGGGTAATACAGGCTGTTTGTCTGGAAAGGTGATGACATATTTCCCTTCCTTATATCTGTCCCCTATTAAGTTGCCTACTTCTGCTCTGCAGCTTAATGACTCAAGGCTGGCTTACTGCTCCCTTCATACAGTCTTCCTGACATTGCTTGAATGTCCTTCCCTCATTTAATTTCCTTCTCCTGGACTGTGCTTCCCAAGGACCATGTTAAACAGAGCAATGTCTTCTATTTGACTTTTTCAAATTTGTGTTCAATAAGGTGTTGTGGCTTGGTTTTTTTGCTGGTGCATATCACTGTTCACATTTTATCGAGAAAAATTTCCCTTCCCTTTTGATTACTGCTAGGCATTCTTAAGGCAGTGTAACAGCAGCCAAGACCTGCCTACATAGGCTAAAAACATGATGCAAGCACATGTATTCAGGTCTGTTGTGAACATACAAAAAGCATACACTGCTAAAAAAAAGTCTGACTGCAGAAGCAGCTCTTTAATCAGCATGTTTAAACAGCAAGAATTTAGACACCTAAGTAACCAGATACTTACCTTTAATATCTTATTCAGACATCTGATTCTGCTGTTTTCCCTCCTGCTCCTATGATACTGAACTCTTCTCAGGAAATGTTTCATGACTGCATTCACTGGAATTAACTTCCATTCTTTTATCGTCAGCTGGTTCCTCTTCCGTGAAAGAAATCAAACATTTTTTGAAATAACAAGTGTTCCTAAGACACATAGGATTTTGACAGATTCTCTGCACTTTTTTTCCTCAGCTGGTAACTTTAGTTTCCTCATTCCAAGTATAACCAGCTTCTTCCATTTGGTGCAAAGTGAACCTGTACCATGTTACCTGTTCATCACTTCTCCATTGCCTGTACTCTGATTAGTTCATTGTTTTCCTCTTGTGGTTCTTAGTCTTCAGCATCTGGAAAAAAATGTTAAGCCCTCCTTGTATCCGTGCTTTTAACCCCAGTTAAAGTCTTTCTGTTGCCAGTTCTTTATCCCATAACAAAAAATGCTATAGCCCCCAGTCAGCTTTTCTGACTCAAGTAAGCATTCCTCACCTAGGCTTCTATGCTCAGCTTAAAGAATTTACCTGACCAACTCCAACCCTAATATCTGAGCCCCACAGTATTTCCTAAGCAGCTTAGGAACCCAGGAAACTGGCCAAGAACCTGATCCTCAGTATGAAGAACCCACAGGTATGTCCATCAGGCAGAGTACCATCCCAGGCCCCAATTAGACTTGGTCCATTGAAACAAAGACTGGAACATTACCCTTCTTTACTTCCTTGAGAGTGAAGGCAGCAGACCTCCATCCTTGACTATGTAGTGCTCCTCTGCACCTCCTATTTTTGGCCTCAGTGTAGAGGAGACTTGGTTGCAGAAAAGAGCCCTAGTGGCATAGTCAATGGCTCCTTGGTGTGGACGAATGGCTTCTCCTTGCAGCTGTGTTCCTGCATTCCAGGATCAAGCCACCTGGCTTCCTCCAGCCTGAGGGCTCTGCAGGTGGCAACCATGTATGGCCACTTTTGCAATTCAGTCACCACCTACAGCAGCTGAAGCAACTGGCATGTTTCACCTTGTGTGGTACCTCTTATCTGGCACGCTTTAACAAAAGTTCCAGAACTACACTCCCAACAAGTCAGGACCAAAACCAATGTGGAGAGCTCCAGAGACATAGACAGAAGCAGAAATAGCAGCGGAGACAGAGTGCCTTGTTTCCCCCCGGGGAGGTAGAAAACAGAGAGGCTCCGGCTGTCCTCTTCCACCTGAGGAAGAGAGATGGTCTCTGCCAAACAGTGGTCAGCTTTGGTTTCCTTGTCACCCTAGATCCTCTTAGCAGTCTAACGAAAAAAAGTCTACAGTCCAAGATAGCTTACTATTTTTCTGTTTGCTAGAGCAAGCAGCTTGAGGACAAGCAGCTTTTCAGGCCTAAAACAGCCTAGCAGACCCTAAATGAGCTTCTTGCTTTTTTATGCAGATTTAATTTCCTGAACTCTGTGCCTGAGGTCACTGCTCTGCTAAACAGATAACCCCAAAATGAAGCATCCATACCTGTTTTGCCCAGCCTCTGTAACTTCTCCAATATGCATACAATTAGAGAGGAGAAATTCAGAGCTAGCTGGGATTTCTCTAGCCCCAGACAATTTCTTTTAATAAAGCACACCTTTGTCAGTTACAGCTTCCCCTTCTGTCCCAGCCCACACCACGAAATGTTTCAGTTAAACCAGTGCAGTGGGAATCCAAAGAGCACAGGGCTCTCTTGATAGAATGCTTGGACCCCTCCCTTCTGCATGTCTCTAGTTGGCCATAAGTTTTTCTGCCACACCTACTTGCCTCTCCTCCAAACAGGGGCCCCATGCTGTTGAGGAGTGAGGCAGCACCTCCAACTCTCCACAATCACCACTGCAAGGAATGTGTGTGAAATTTGTGGATTGCCAGCATGGCTCAAGTCCAGCACTGATGGGGAGATTGAGTCTCAATGAAGCACGCTGGCTGCTGGAAAGGAGGGGGCTGGAGCGTCACCTCACCATCCACTGGAACAAAGATGCCACAAAGCTTAACTGGAGATGCAAGGAGAATTTGGAAATAGTGCATTCCTCTTTCAAAGTAAATTATGCAATCCCACAATGACAAAACCTGGGAAACAGACATGGCAGAAGAACTGTAAAGTCAGATATGGGACCCAACACGTCACAGACCAACCCTTCAAAGTGTATACCAGAAACAAAGCAAATAAGATTTCTGCTCTGAGTCACTCATATAATAGGATGCCTCAAATTACTCAATGGTATACTGTCAAATGTGTCATTCTGGAAAGTTTGTACAAGTATTAATAATTACCCAGGAACAGTTTATAAATTGGCAAACCAAAGGAGACATCCCATTCACAGCATAATCCTTTTGCAACCTCCTAGTGTGGATTTGAACTTAATAGGATATAAACAGTAAACTTAAAGCCACCTTACTGGAACCCAATTTACCTATCAGGTGCAGGCCAAAAGTTATACCTTACAGATGAAAGAGCGCATACAAGAATATTGACATTTTGCCAAAGAAAACATTGCAAGGAAAAATTCTTTGCCAAAAAGAATTGCAGAATTACCAAGAATGAAAAGGCTTCTGTGCATTTATTCATACTGTTACACCCCCAGATGTAGCTGACACACATAAGCCAAGCACAGCAGAGACCTCGAAGCTATACCTGTACGCAGCTGTTAGAATTGGATCATCACAGAGGAACCATCAGAGCACTTACAAGGGTAGTTTTGGTCAACTGTATTGCTTCCTGAAAAAAAAATCCTAAAAGCCCACATACAGAAACCCTGTTCTTCTAACCACCAATTGCTGCTTTCGGTTGGGTCTTTGTAGGGTATACATCTCCACGAGAATTATGAAGTTGGCCTTATGTATCCCATATCTTTCCAATTAGACTTCCAAAGTTGATTATTAAAGTTCTAATACAAATCAGAAATTTTAAATCTTCAGTGTGCATATTAATGATGTGAGAAGAGCCTGTAGGAAATAGCAGAATTCCTTTAAGTCCACTCTACCCAAAGTTAAAGGCTGATTTGATTAGATCTATGCTTTACAAACATTAATGAATACATTAATTCATTTTTGCACATCACTACTGCTGGGCCACATATTTTTCTGTGTAGTATCTTCATGTTTCTGTGTTACAAAGAGCTAAAATAATCTGTGAACATTAAGAAGCTTCAGCGTAACACCTTGTAATATAGCTACATGGAGTTTTATACACAGAAGCTGAGACACTAAAATAAATGCTTAGATCATATAGTGAATCAGAAGTAGCAGAGGAAAAAAGACAATAAATCCACAAATCCATTCCTACAATGTCTTGGCCAAACCCCTTTTAGGTGACTAAACCATCCAACTAATTCTATTGCTTCAAAATATTTCCTCAAAATAATTTGCTGGAATTGGTATTACAGCTTTTTACCCAGTAATGATGGGCTTGATCTTGATTTTCATTTACTCTGGATTCTTACAAGAAAAATCCAGGTTCCTTCTTAAATTATTAGAAAACAGCAAATGCAATATTTCAGAGCAAAATTAAGAAAGTTCCCACCTGCTTTTGGGGCACGGTGGGCAGGGAAGAAGTGTTTTCCACCAGACTCTCTCAGCTGATCCAGCAACAGACCACAGGAGAAATCTCTGATTATATCTAGAGAGTTTTACTCTCCTTTTGCCTGCAAATTCCTCCTCTTTCTCAATAATTACCTTGTTTAGGTGTTAGCCAAGATCATCTAGTATTTTTTGTTATGGCTCTACCTTCCCACATATCAGTATGACCACTTGTTCTGTCATTTTTAGAGCAGAACACAGTTGTTACCTTTAGAGCTCTCCTTAGAGCAGCACCTGGCATGCACAAACTCAGGGGAAAGTGAGTCCCCAGTCTCATCATACCCCACATGTCCTCGAGACACAATGAACACCCTCCCAAAATAAACACTGCCATCCAGGAAGAATTGTCCTGCACAAACAAGTCCAGCCCGTGTGTCAGTTTGAATAGTCCCATCACATGTGCTTACATTCCTTTTGAAGGTTTAATTTTGGACTATTAAAAGTCCATTCCATCAAAAACTGCAAAAGCTTGGTTTCCTTTACCAAGGAGTGAGCAGTTATGCAGATTGCACCAGGGACTGCCAATTGCACAAGCTTCGTAGGGTATTATTTGTCATTTTATCTTGCCAAATTATTTGCATAATAGTGCGGATTAAACTTCTCCTACAGTTTGATGGGCCAGTGCTAACTTGTCTCTGGTTCAAAGACAAAACATTGAATAAAGTGAAAACTAATGCATTTGTAAAAATCAGTATCTTGTACTTAATTAAGCTGCTAATGTTCCACTTAAAATTTTGGTATTTTACCAATTTGTCCAAGATAACTAGAGCCCTTACCTAAAGTTAAACCTGCTCTACTGCAGTTAATTTTTACCTTTCATTTCTCCATTTGGCAATTCTGCCCTTTGAAGATTCTTTTAAACAGGGAACATGTCCAATCCAAAGTGGCTTTCATTGATTTACACCAATTAAGAATCCGAAAAGATTTGCTGCTGCTGGAAAGAGATGTGTGCCTCTTCTTACTACTCCTTCTAGATTTATACCAGTGATGGACTTCTCCTGTTTATTCAGTTTAATGCTGATAAAAATCAGCAAGATTATGCAATTAGCAAAATACTTGCTAAGATTTTGAATTTAATTTTAACACTCAGAAGTCCTACATAAAGCTTTGTGGTTCTAGGCTGGACAAATAATACAACCTTGGTCTTTAGGTTGTATTGGTTAGGCTCAAAATTTATTCTCCCCCTAGCAATAACAAGTTTGATACCCTTAAGTTTGCTTATCCTGGTAATGATGTAATCAATAACACACTTGTGTTTATTCTGGACTGAGTACCATGAGAATTTGTGCCTGAAGTGTACAGATGACACTTGATTCCCTAGTTATAATGAAGACAATTACTAGTGGCATCAAGCCAGTAATGATGATTTTACAGGTAATGGTGCCAATTCTATATCCAGCTCAGATAATGAAATATCCTACAAAGGTGTGTTTACTCCCTTGGTGAGACCAAAGTAAACAGAAGTAATTTTAACTGGTTCTGCTTTTTTCACCACTTCCATTAATAATGTCATGAGATCTCCATTATCATGAGATCTTTTTAGAGTACAAATCCATAATTTGCAATAAATAATCAATGCTACACTTTACTAAGTCACATGGAAGCACTCATTACTACCTGACCAGCTTCCTCTTGTTCCTCACCACAACAGCAGCAAATTACTCCCATGGCCTCCATCTGAGTGACACCTCAAAGCCCAACTCACTGTGAGGAGGGCATTTTTACAGTTCTGTGTGTGCTCGCCCTTCACAATCACAGAGCAGCAGACACAGTCTGATTTAAGTAACCCATTGTCTTGATACGAGTATGTGAAGAATTATCATGACCTTGATGCAGCCTTGTGTAGCAAACAGCTAGATGATCTATCAGCTGCAGCTTGCAACACCTTTCCAGCCTCTTCCCCACTCCAGGTGAACGGCACAACCTGAGTAGAGCCCATGCACTTTGGAACATCCACCAAGGATTTCACTGTTCCCACAGCACACAGCTGGCTTAAGGACTATTTCATGGCACGCCCATGTCACCAAGCCTCTTCAAATGGCAGAAATGTTGAAATTAGAGTCTTTTAAGAGTGCTCCCAAAAGCCAAGATTTTGTTCAAATGCAGTGAGAGCCTACAAAGCACATTTTGGTGAAAGAGCAGTGTCAAAGTTGCCTTACCTAAAGCCTTCAGGGCAGAGCTTGCTAGGAAAAGCATTATCACCTAGTTTAGTATTCCTTACAACAATTTAGACATGTATGGGGATATGTACATATGCTCTCCTTTTTTGCAAAGCATTATATGTGTTTCTCACATAAGGGATAAAGGGACAATGCCCCTCAAAAGAAAATGAAACTGATATTGAATATCTTCCTACTTCACATAGGCTTGAATTGTTTCATGACAGAAGTGTATTCCACCACGCAGAGTTTTTCAAACCTTCTAGTCACGCCTTCTTGCAAGTTCAAGTGTCACACCTACAACTTCCTGGACACACTAATCTATTTGTGAGACAGGCACTCCCTGAAAAATTGCTTCTCCTACACTTCTAAAGTGAGCATCTATCATCCAATGGAAGCTGGGAGAAGTAGCAAATGTAGGTATTTACCCTGGCTAAACACTGCCTGAATTCTCTCTTGGGCCATTTAATCTCCTGTCTCAGAAAGACAACTTGACTACCTTTCAAAAGCTGTTTATACAACTTTTTTTTTTCCCCCTACTCTTTGCTTCCCATTTTATTAACTTTGCAACACCAAAACATGTGCAAGCACATCTTTAGCATTGCCACATTACAGATTTTCTTCACTAAGGTACTTAGTTCCTGCAGCCTTCCTGGAAATGTCAGGGAAACACATCCTTGCCATCTGTCACCCATCCATGCTGATGCAAGTTGAGCTCTCTGCAAAGGCACCTATTTGCAGTACCCTGGAATTTCCTTCCCAAACACTAGTTCTCCTAAATTCCAAGTTACTTGTCCCAGGAAGTTAATCTAAGCCCAAGGCAAGGACATCTCTCTGATGCTCATCTATGGGATGCAATGAACATCTGGCTCATATTATTCACTGCAGAGGCAGTGGTAATGCTTTTTAGCCAGTGGAAATCAGCAGATCACATCCATGAAGAACTTTCCTGACAAAAACTGCATTGTGCAGCTAGTACAGGAGGTCTGGTTTCCATCCGACATGCTGCTGCATCAGTAGAGTCAAGGGATAGTGTACCCAGTTCCAGACTACACCAGAAAAACAAGATCATACCTTAGATTTATTCTATAGTGATCACAGCTCTTTGAGATTCTCTTGCTAGATATCCTAAAGAATGCATGTGTAGAATGTACAGACTACACTACCCACTCACCCTAAAAGGTTTGCTTTCCAACTTGTTGAGGAAGCATTTTTGCCCCTTACAGCTAAGATTAAAGATCTTAGGAATGTCCTGTAGTTCTTGGATACTCTGCTGTTTCAGGTGCCTCTTCCCCCTTCAGTTTAAGACGCTCAGGCAAGTCAGACCACAGAATTGCTAACAAAGTTGTGAGCTTAAAGCCTTTTCTTGGGGGGGGAACCTGTGGTTTTGTTTGTTCTGTTTTTTAATTAAATCAACCAAGAAAGATCATTCCTCCTATTTCCCAACATTAGTTCAGCCCACTCACTACTCTTCCAGGCAGGTAAGAGCAGCTGCACCTCTAACTGTGAAATCTGATCAGATAATATGTAAAAATACCTGCAGTGAAGGTGCAGGTATTCATGACATGCAGCTCCTCAGACATGCCAGCATTTTTAGAAGACAAGTAGTAATAGCAGCCAGACACTTTGACCTAGCAGGATGTAGAACCAGAATTAAACGGAGCAGATTGCCAAAAGACTTTCTAATTAACTTCCTCCAGGACTAGTCTATCAGTGGGATGTAGTTTGAAGCAATTATGCGTAGGAGATTTTTATAACTTCACAGTTGCATTTCCTAAACGCTTCACACACATATGGGACCTTGGGGATGAGTTTGCACTGTGTTACTTACACCAGCCTATCATAAAGGCATATCCTATAACTGCATTTCTGTAGGCAGATGGAGTATGACATTAATACTGAAGTCACTAACTCATATTTTAATGAGCTTTGCAGAGTATCCACAGAAGTCATACCTGGGCAATATATCAGGCAGCTTTTCCTCAGGTGAACTTGGCGAGCAAAGGTTAAAAAAGTTCATCTGCTATTACAAAGGAGCACAGTTAGGGCTCCTCTGTACTCACTGAGCAATCTGCTGCATTACAATACTGCTAATTGCCCCAGACACTCTTCTAGTCCCACAGAAATAAAGAAAAACTTCACTAATGATCTTTGGAGGTTGCAGGCTGGGGCTTTCACTTTTCCTGGAAGCTTTGTGATTCAGACAATACAAGTGCAGTTGCTCTCATTCTCAATGGAAAACTAATAGACTTTCTTACTCTAGCTCCTAAAGGAGACTCCTAGTTGCTAACTGCCCTTTGATAGCAGTGAAAAGCATGTGCTGAATAAGAGAGAAAAAGTTACATCACAGGCACATTAACTCAATGAAACCAGGAGCGCCTTTTGAAGATAGCAAATGTTAACTATTAGCAAATCTCTCTTGCTTCAGTATCTATGTGGTCTGTTCTTTTAAATTTCCTGTACTCACCAGTAGCCAGAGTTGCCCAACAGGCAGGAGAGGACCAGCAGTTCTGACCAAAGCCAGGGCTGCCAAACTTCTGGCAGTGCTCGGGCAGGCACTCCAAGCACCCAGGGCCAGGGATGACCAGCCGCAGAGGAAGAGGCTTTGCTCCTGCTTACAGGGGGTTAAGCCACAGGTGCAGCAGCCCAGGACTGTTTGCTGAGGCCAAGCCAGGGGAGTTACAAAGCACATCAGTCTGCCCTCATTTGTCTTAAGACCCCTTTGTGTAGCACTCAAGCATTTGAACCTCGTTTATGGTAAGACCACACCAAGCAGGCTGCCAGCAAGACAGACCTGCACCCTGAGCAAAGGGAGGGGATGTACCACCTCCAACTGCTCTGCCGCATCTCTCTGAAAGGCCAGGACATGAGGCACCTGCCTCTTTACACACGGCAGGGCTGTTCCATGCAGGGAACATGATCAGATCCCTCTGACAACTCCTCAACTCTAGCAGGAGCCCAGCCTGGCAGGATTCCCAAGAAGGAGCCCTTGGGCACCCGTCATCCCTGCAGCAGGGAGGCACCCACACTGCGGGAGGGAGCCGGTGGGAGCCACAGGGCTGGCTCTTCAAGCAAGCACTGCCTCCAGCAACCCCTCTGGAGCCCTACTCCTGGGACATTCCAGGGCAGAGGTGACAGAGCTGCAGGTGACACACACCCTGACGGCAGGGCTGTCACCCTCTCCCCGCTCCCAAGAGGGACAGCCAGAGACCCTGGCCCCGTCGCAGGGGCCGCACTGCCCGGAGCGCTGCAGCAAGGCCTGCACCTGGAACAGCGGGGCCCAGCCCAGGGCCGGAGCGAGCCCTCAGCTACTGCTGCACCATTCGAAACGTACCAGAGATTTTTCCTTGCTTTTCCATGGGGGAAGGCGAGGACGTGCACAGACATCAGAAGCCTCCCCGGAGGAGGCAGAGGCCTCCAGCCTGCTGGCAGCACGCACTGTTCTGCCTACCACCTGCAGGAGGCTGTCGGCAAGCGCTCAGGACCTGTGCTGGCCACGGCACTCCGCTAGCCAAGGAGCTTCGGGGGCTGCCGGGCTGCTCAGATCACCAGCAGAACCATCCCAGCTCTCCCCCATCCAGAGATGCCACAGCTCTTCCTACCAAAACTTGGAGATACCAGAACAGCTACAGATGAAGCCACCAGCCAGCCCTCCTCCTCTCTTTCCTCTGCATTTTTTAACTACTCAGTTTATTACTAACGCAGCCCATCTGTGGCAAGGTCCTCAGAGTACTACTGAAGATAAAAAGCCTCATTTAGCCTCCTCTCTCCCTACCATTCTCTATTTTTTTTTTTTTTTTATGAATGCTTTGCCTCAGCTCTGATTCCAGCACTTTTGTCAGTCGGGAGCACACTAAAGTGCTCACTTCATCTGCTGTTCCTGTCATTGCTCCACAGCCCCACACCAATGGATCAGCAAAAATGTCTCTGATCCTTTTTCCCCTTCTCCTGGGGTCAGAGAAAAGAAATGTTTATGCTAAGACTTGTGAAGACAGTCATGGCGTATGGGAGGCAGGGAAGGGGCAGGCATTAAACCCCCAAGAGGCATTGAATCCTGATGGGAGTCTCAGCCAAAGAAAAAGCTTTTCCTATGGTGGAAATGTATTATTCCTCTGTTTTCCCATATGAAGGATCACACAGCTATGCCTTGCATTTAAACACACATGCTTCCAGGGAATGATTTACTCTTTCAAACCTGACAACTCAGTTAATTTGGGAAGCACTGGTCTGACCCTGCAAGCTGGGTAGACACTGCACTCCTGTCAGCAACTGGGTGAGCAGCTTTAGGCGAAGAACAGCAGTTCAAAGAGCCATCCCTGCCACAGACGTCACTTAACCTTCCCTGCAGAAAGAAGGGAACCTGTGTAAACAGTCATTAGGATGGTGCATCATTCCAATGCATTATTCATATCACATCAATATGTTCCAATAAATTCATCATAAGCTCCTCCATCCTCTAAGTACATAGACCCACCCTTAACTGCCTGAAATTTAAGTAGGCAAGACAGAAAAAGAGTGTGAAAATGAGGTATAAGAAATTAAGTTATTTTCCCAAGGTCACCCAAGAGGCCTGTGACAAGCTGAAGAATGAAACCCGCGTCTACATCTAGTAGTTAAACACAGTGGCCTCGTTCCCTCAGTACCTCTGAGATGCTTTTTGCCTCCTGCCCTCTTCCTCCTTAGTGTTCCTTCTTTTCTGAGTTTTAATTCCTGGCCCATGCCACATTTGGCAGACGCTGCCCACACGCCACAGCCCTATGAGCTGTTACGCTGTTATAGTTGTCCATTTCAATAAGGGTTTGTGCCTGTCTTCCCTGTTTTGCCTTGTCATGTTCTCCACCTGGTGTTTTTGAATTGTTTTTACAGGCTGCACCCTGTTCAAACCCAGGGCCTGATTTACTGGGATTTGGATGAAGTAAGAACAGCAGTACTGCATCACAGATGTGATCTCTCATCTGCCACCACACAAAAAAGTCTCCTCAAAAAGCCTGTAAAGTAACTGATGTCAGAGTTTCCCAGACCTACTGCTTGTGAAACTGTAAGAGTTCCTTTACTAGGCAGTAATTGCAGGATGAGCTGTATAATGGGAAAGAAAAATTACTGTGTCCTGTCCAGCCTTGGGGTAACCTTTAAACACTCTTTATGACAGTGCAGTTTTTATTAGTTGCTGTACTCCACTGCTAAAATGCTACTAAGAAGTTAAGCAATCTATGTATTTGATTGTGTCCAATGAAATACCTTTTATTTTCTTCAGTGTACCTATTACAAAGCTCCTGCATTACAAACATTCCTATTTACAAAACCATGATTTTTTTTTTCCTAGCCATCAAACATCATTGGATGGGCCCTTCTGAGTAAGAGGGCAGTTTCTACTCACCCAACTCATGAAAATTCCAGAGAAACTCTCAGATTCAGGGATTCTCTCTGATCCCTGAGTGAGCTGAGGACACCAGCCCACAAGGCACCCACACAGCCTCTTTGAGGACAGAAGGTGTTTGTTAACACTGTGGCCTCAGTAATCTATTTTATAGCTTCACCATACTCTGGGACAAGGAAATGTTTTGCCAGTAGGCAGCCACCTTGAGGTTCAAATCAGGTTAATATAAACTGTAAACAAATGCGTTTGTAATGTACAAAAAAACCCCCTACAAATACTTACAAAAAATGGTAGTGTATTTGCACCAAGGTTAAATTCTCAAAACACATTTTCCTTGACACATCTGAATTAGTTTGAATCTTTTGCTTATACACATACAGAATANATATATTTTATTTAAAACTATATTTTTAATAAATAACAATTAAAATCAGGACTCTCTCTAAGAGTGTGCATTTTGGTTCAAAGCTTGTCTCTAAACTATGCATTTGATATCAAATTGTCCATAAAGCACCTACATTACTGGCATATAAAGCAAAATTAAGTCATTAAGTNGCTAAAATGCTACTAAGAAGTTAAGCAATCTATGTATTTGATTGTGTCCAATGAAATACCTTTTATTTTCTTCAGTGTACCTATTACAAAGCTCCTGCATTACAAACATTCCTATTTACAAAACCATGATTTTTTTTTTCCTAGCCATCAAACATCATTGGATGGGCCCTTCTGAGTAAGAGGGCAGTTTCTACTCACCCAACTCATGAAAATTCCAGAGAAACTCTCAGATTCAGGGATTCTCTCTGATCCCTGAGTGAGCTGAGGACACCAGCCCACAAGGCACCCACACAGCCTCTTTGAGGACAGAAGGTGTTTGTTAACACTGTGGCCTCAGTAATCTATTTTATAGCTTCACCATACTCTGGGACAAGGAAATGTTTTGCCAGTAGGCAGCCACCTTGAGGTTCAAATCAGGTTAATATAAACTGTAAACAAATGCGTTTGTAATGTACAAAAAAACCCCCTACAAATACTTACAAAAAATGGTAGTGTATTTGCACCAAGGTTAAATTCTCAAAACACATTTTCCTTGACACATCTGAATTAGTTTGAATCTTTTGCTTATACACATACAGAATATTAGTTAATATGTGAAGGACCTTGGCAGATTAAATTCCCTTCCATCTCTTATCTCTCTTTCTCAACAAGACTTATATATTTCTTACTGATACCAGAGATAGCCTTGGTAATTTCTAACTAACCAAGGAAGGGAGAAGGAATTTTAACTGTTATTTATTAAAAATATATATTTTATTTAAAACTATATTTTTAATAAATAACAATTAAAATCAGGACTCTCTCTAAGAGTGTGCATTTTGGTTCAAAGCTTGTCTCTAAACTATGCATTTGATATCAAATTGTCCATAAAGCACCTACATTACTGGCATATAAAGCAAAATTAAGTCATTAAGTTTATAACACATTCTTTCTTAAGACTTGCCAGAAAAATAACTGACCCTTTTAGCATCTACATGTGAAAGACTCAATACTATCAACAGAGTCATAAATCTTCATTATTTTAGGCAAATATTTCAGGCTCAAATTTCCTCTGCTCGTGCTTCTGCAAATCTACAATAGTTTAATACATCATATTGGCAGCTTCTAAAAGAAGAAAAAAGATGAGACTCTTCTTATCATGAGGTGACAGGAAAGAATTCTGCATATATCTAGATCCATTAATTATCTTGATCTGTTAAAATACTGTGATTTTTTTCCTGGGATAAAAGGATTAAATTCCTTTTAATTTCTCAACATATAACAAGCTATGTCATGAAAGTCTAATTGAATTCAGAGAATTCATGCAGCCTTGGGATTAGATTCTCTTTTACTTCAATTGTCTTCTACGCTGCATTCAAAAACATAGTAACTTTTAGGACTATTTTCAGTATTACTTGTGTCCCTTATGTCTTCCCCAATATATGTGTGCAGAGGACAGGGAAGTGGTTAGAATGACAGATGCCACCAAGCTGATTCCAGAGACTTGTGCTGTCCCAAGATACAAAGTGATGGCATAATCAGGCAACATTCAAGGTGACAAAAGGGAGGATTAAAACACATCAGGCTCAGAGAAAGAAACTGCATGTGCACCACTCAGCCTCATAACTATTTCCAGTTCCCATCAGGTTCCATGAGTGAAAACATGGCAACATATGCCACAGGTTCTCTGTAGCGAGAGATACTCCAGTAAGGGACAAACTTCTCTGGC
Source organism: Leptocoma aspasia (assembly GCA_013399835.1). Classification (NCBI taxonomy): domain Eukaryota; kingdom Metazoa; phylum Chordata; class Aves; order Passeriformes; family Nectariniidae; genus Leptocoma; species Leptocoma aspasia. The sequence goes on along the minus strand of VXAX01002993.1, from coordinate 166,083 downwards.
TACTGCAGGATCTGTGAGACTAGTTCCTCAGTGTATTTTTCTTAAACTTCATAATAATATCACCATCTTATACAGACTACTTGTAAATAAGGCAATCTACAGGCAGGCCTTCCAATTTGGCAATTGTGGGTGACAGGAAAAGATTTCCTTAGGTTAAGTGGCAAGGATTTACACAGTTACTTCACTAGGGTAATGAATGCATGCTCTGAGAGAGCTAGACATTTTTTTTAATAAGCAATGTTAACAGAACTCCTTATTTTTAAGCCTGTGCAGAGCACCTATCTCAGTTGCTTGTGCATTTGTCAACCAAACCTGCTGGGCTGCAAATATCCATACTAGGTTAAAAATAATTAGCCTTAGTGACCCAATATTTTGAAATGTTTGAATCACATTTATAAAATAAGGCTAAGGGTTGGCTTTGATGTTAAAAAACGACAGTGTTGATAGTTGTTTTCTTCAGGGGGATGGGGGACAGCTGGTTTTGACTTTTACTAGAGAAAAGCTAAAGAAGCATTTTCTATGAAGAGGAGAGTCTAAATTTGACCTGGACCTGGTGTTCCCCAGAAAATCTGCCCATATTTGCACAAAATACAACGCCTTTGAAAAGCAATCTGTTCATTTTCAGTACTGTTGTTTAATGGCTTCATCTAATCGCTGGAATTTCCTCCTGATTGTGCATTCACACAATTCCTCTGCCTGCTGAGGTTGTGCCACCCTACAGAGCAAGTGCCCATGCCTAAATCTCACAGATCCTTTGTGTTACTGTCCTCTATGTTTGTATACCATCCTCACAAACTCACAGCCCAGGCCTCCATGTGGCAGAAGTAGGTTTTCTGTTTTCCATGTGCTACCTCCCTGTTTGCAGCATCTCTGGGCCTGAGAGGTTCAAGGGCAAGGGAAAGCAAGGTGGCAGTTTGTGTGTCCCTCCAGCTGATATCAGTATGGAGCAGGAATGTATCTTATTCCAAATTACTGTTATTATGAAGGTATCTTATTCTCTGAATTGAGAACATGGGAAATAAAGTCTGGGATGTAAACTGGGAAAAAGAGCCTGGGCAACACAGTCTGGGATGACGGTGGCAAAGACTCTTTGAAGTCCATGGAGAATAATGGGAATTGGAAAGGTAGCAAAGGACAAAGGGTAGGAAGGAAGGTGGGTTAAAGAGACAATGAGAGAGAAGAACTAACTGATATTATGGATATTATGTCTGGGAACCACAGAGACGGAAGGCAGTAGATAGGAAAATTAATGGATAAATCTACATCCACAAAAATATTTCCCTCCAAAGCCTGGGGTGGCAAGCAACAGCTCATGGCGTCCCCACTGTCAGAGACTACCAATAAAACCTACTTGAAACGAGTCCTGCCCCTGATCTGCCAAAGCCATTATAGCCTCTTCTGGTGAGGATGCCTGACTGTGGCTTCAAACAGCAAATTTAAAAACAAGCCAAAAATATGAAAGGAACGTTTTTCACACGGCAGAGTCAATCACCCCAAAGCATTCCAAAAACCGCAGAAGAGCTCAACCAAAGCAGCCCAAAGCAAACAAAGGCACACTCTATTTCAGCTGTCTTCAGCTAGTGAGACCAAAAGGCTGGTGGTGTGCATGGGTGTGAAAACAAACTGCTCACACTGAAGATATTGTTGCCGCTCACTCAGGAGTCACAGCAAGTCACAGTGGTGTTTTTGCAGCCTCCCACTGTTAAAACGTAGGAGCATTTACCTGGGTCAGGCTCTGGTATCCAAACCTTGCTGTGCTTTAGCTGTTGTCCAACCATCCAGCTCTGTAGGACCGTGTGGTTCACATACTGCCAGTCGCTTTATTTTCACAGAGCAACTCTGCTGCCCATTGCAGTGGGAAGTTTTAAGAAAGGACAAACACGGGATTATCACTCAGAAATTATTGGCTTCTTTCTCTGTGCTCAGAGCCATGCCTGAGGCCACCCACACAGCCATAGCTGGGGTGAGCTAGGGTTGCAGGCAGGAGACTTTGGTTTCCAGCCCCACACTGTTTCTCGAACTCTCTGGCAATTCTGCTGGATATAGAGGTGAAACTGGTGCAGATTTTCCCCAGATGACACCGTAGGCACCCTCAAGATGAAATGACAACAAGAGAAGCCCTGACATACTTTGATCCTTTCCTCTAACAATGGCTAGATAATAAATCTATAACTGGACATCCTGGCCACAGACATACTGGGAGAGGCTCAGGGCAGTCCCATTAAGGTCAGCAGGTTCCCCCAAACCTGTTCCTGCAGAAGAGGGTGCACTGCCATGGGCTGTGTCTCATTTGCTTGCTAGTCAGTGGGGGCCAAAAGGACAGCTTTGACATCCCAGATCATTAACAAGCAAAGTGAATGTTCTCCTCAAGCCCACAAGATGGCAGGAGACGTTCAAAAATCCCCCACTCAGTCGGCCAGAAGGGCTTTTCTGACTTTTTGTGAGAAGTTAAATGAAAACTTATTTTTTAATAAGACTGGAGAAGCTTGACAAACTCATATCAGTGAGTGTTCATGGATCTCTTAGGAGCAATGGGATGTTATATCAGTGACTTGGCAGTACTGACAGACCCATGTGGGGAAGTGTTTAATGTGGGAATAATCTCCAGAATTCGCTTTCTTGTAATGAGTAAAAAAGAAAAAGAGAGAGAGAGAGAGAGAGAAAATGAGCAAATTAAAAGTGGACAGAGGAAAATGCGACTGGCTTACATAAAGTTTTTATTTTTAATATTAGAGCTTGCAGACACTCTGCTTCCGGCATTCCTTACATTACTCACAGCATGAAGACATGAGAAAGCCATGAAAACTCAGACAGTTTGTCAAGGAAAGGTCAATTTTTATTCCCTTCAGTTTACTGCTGACTTCTCCTGGTTAAGCACTTTTCTTCCCCCAAGGACTAAATAAAAGCAAGTTCGTGCGTCAGATTGTATTCCACTCTTAGGATGATAATCATCAAAAATTATCCAAAATTACTAAATTCAGCGCTAATTAATAGCCCTGTGAATGAGTCTGGTACTTTATGAAACAAATATAAGCAAAAGGTCACTGAAAATGGAATAAAGTGTCTATAGTGGCATTTCTGATGCAGGAAGCACCAAAGATAAATCTGCTTGATCAGCTTCAGAAGGAAGGATGAGGAAATACCCAAATTAATTCAATCACTCTGAAACCAAATATCTCAGTAAGTGAGAGTTTTCTTGTGACTGCACAGAGTGACCCTTCAGAGGTCAAAACGGGCCAGTTTGAGTGATGAAGGAGATGGAGCCTTAGGCTGATGTGTTTGAGGGTGGATAAAGCTCTTTTCCTGCAGAGTACCCAGACAGGCAGTGTGATGGGGACAGGTCCTGCAGTGCTGAGGGAGAAGTCCACCATCTCTCATGACTCAGCTGCAAGCAATGGTGCTACAAGATGTTAAAAATAAAATGTCTATGCTCAGAGGGCAGTACCTGGCTGCCATTAAGAGCGCTATGGACCTGAATCTATGAACATGAGGCAAGAGGTCCTAAAATCATATTTTTTATCCTTGATCTATCAAGTTTTCATGCCTTCTCCTCCAAGTAGTTTTATGGAGCTAAAGCCTCTGGCAGGCACTGTATACCACTTCACATGTTGCTTCAATCTCCTAACATCAAGTATATTTTTAAACTATAAACACTTAGACATTTACAGCATTTTTCCTACGTTGCATCTGAAATATATATGTATTTTATTTCTCTGATCTCTGCTGTGCTAATTCAGCAGATATATTTTTGTATCTGATTTGTACTGCCTAGGATATTTTTTTTCTGACTTTTCAGAAACAGTTAACGCTGAGGCACTGACTGTCTTTGATATACTTAATGCACCAAGGACAGTGTTGTCTTTATGTGACAGTTACTGTCTGTCCCCTTGTGGCCAGAAACCAGGCAGAAAACCCAGCCTACAGATTTAACAGATCATTTGCCTTGAGTAAGAAGGAACAGCTTATTTTGCTGGAGAAGGAAGCTCTTGCACAGATAATGGTCCCTGGATAGCGTAAGATTTAACTATGATGGAAGTCATTTTAGTCTGCAGAACTCAGATTCCCGTTTTGAATATTCTGAAAACTGGTCACATTCATATCTGAACTGTGGGTTCTGCTATTGTCCATTTGCAAGCAAAATGGGGATCCAGGCCTGAGCTTCCAACAACTTTGGTGATTCAATAACTAGAGATGCATGAGGAAATTCAGAAATGATTCTGTTTCACAGATTCTCATTCCGGTGAAACCCACACAATGTGGGCTACATGTGTGCAAAGCTTTGCACAAATGACAGCCACTACCCTTTCATGCACAGAACAGAAAACAACTTTTGATTCCCTCCCAAAGCCTTTTAAGCCTCATGCCGAAATGCTTACCAGTTTTTCTCAGACAAGTGCAATTAAGTCTTTTCTTCAGGTAGTTAACACTGTAAATTTAATTAACATTTTCTAAATTCTAAGTTGAGCTGCCACTATAGTAACAGGTGGAATAAGTGTGAAGCTTTGAGGAGGATGAGTCCCTCCTCAGCAAAATGAGAAGCACAGAAAGATGCACAGGTGGGAGGAGGCACAGTGGACTATAAAACAGGACCTATGAGAGAAGACTTGTGCTGCTCTAGAAGAAAAGGAACTGCCCAGAGCTGTGGAGCCAGAGTGAGATTATTTGCACAGTAGAGCGCCAAGAACAGAAATGTAGGATACTGGATGTGAGACTATGGAGAGGGAACAGATTTGTGGAGCTTTGATTTATACACTTAGCAAACCTTCCTCTCTCCCTTTGTTTTCCTCCTTCTGTGCTTATAATTACCTCTGAGTAGAAAGACAGTTTCCAGAAGCAAGCCCATCTCAGGAGGTGGATGCAGCACACGTAGCAAGGCTTCCCTCCCTCCTGATGCCTTTCCCGAAAGCCGCTCCTGGCAGTCCCGCCACTAATCGGTCCCAGTGATAGGGTTTCACAAAGCACCAAGCATGCTCTTGGCAGGCCAGCTGTTTGTGCATCTGGATGTAATAAGGAGCTAGACTCCAGCTGATGTGGTGGCTCAGCACAGCGAGCCACCAGGCGCGGGATGGTCAGTTTTTCCCTGCTGCCGGAGTTCAAATCGCAGCAGCACATTGGAAGCTGCTCGTGGTGTGAGCCTCGCGGTTAAAACTGCCAGGCCACAGGGAGGGAAGGGAAAGGAAGGTCACTGGGGGTCAAACCAACAGCTGCTCTCTAGCTACGAGACTCTGAAGGGTGTGACTATCTCCCACCAGTGGGAGTAGCCAAGATTGCCCTCAACAAGGATGGAGCTAGCCAAGAAGCATCCCAGTCCCAGAGGGTGAGAAACAAAGAATGAAGAAGATGAGGAAAGAATTCTCCAGAAGTGGGGGAGAAGACATGTGGGCCCAGCTGGGATTGCTAACAAGGAGAAGGTCAGCACAGAGTCCTGGTGGTACTGGATATACTTCCTTGGAGGCTTTTAGTTTAACCTTTATCACTGCAGGAGGATCCCAGCATTGCACAAGCTGGGCTGCTGCTGCTTTCCTGAGGGTACTGTTAACATAAGGGTGGTACTGGAGTAACACCAGCTCTCCCAGCCAGCAGCACGTGATCAGAGGGACAGTTCTATGTAGGGTATAGCTGGCCTCTGGTCTCCAGCTCTGCTGACAGCAGAAGATGGCAGGATTTTAGTAGAAAAGGAAATTTTTTTGGGAATACTCTGAAATAAACTGTGCCCAAACCAGCTCACATCAGCTTGCAGGATCCCAGATGCAACTTTTGTCCTTTGCTCCGATCCTGCACCAGTACAAGGCATTTCCTCCTGACATCATGTCTTCACTGCACACAAACAGAGAAATAAAGGAGAGCCGCAATGATATTGCAGTTAAAAGTCATGCTGAAGAAGAGCAAGCTCTCTTTCCAAGTAGACTTGGCTCTACAGAGCTCTGCAGATGTTTTTTTCTTAAAAAAAAACCCCGACAGTAAAACTTTCATTTAAATGTTATTTAAGCAGCTCTGACTCTTAAAATACATGCAAGAAACAGATGTGCAGAACAGAGAAGTGCCATTTTTATGGAGTGGTTCTTCAGTGTTTGAGCCATACTAGATTACATTTGGAGTGTAGGCTCCTCAGCTACACCATGTAATATTTATAATACTTTACAGCACACAGCCAAATCTTTCTGCCAGTGAAGCCATGTGCCTCTTTATCAACCTCAGCCCAAGGTGGCAGTAAACCAAAATAAATGGGATATTAATACCTTGTTACCCTATGCTTTCCAGATACCCCACACTTCACCCTGCATTAGATCTCTCTCTCTGCTGTTGCTCAAGAAAGGGGTTACTTCCCCCTTTACTGTTATGTCCTGAGATACAAGTTCTGGAAGCATAACTCAGTCTAAGTTGTTTATCAGGCAGAAGCAGAGTCTGTAACCTTGTCAAGTCCCTGAATCCCTCATGTTACCGTTTTTTCTCTGACACTCTGTCCCATATTTGGACTTTGGGTAAGCTGACAGGAATGTCATTTCTATTTAAAGATACACTGTCTGTTACTTTTATACTAAGTAATAAATGCAGGATTTGAAGAACAAGCACTAGGAAAAAATGGTCAGACAGTTTATACATTGAGTCACCTCTAATGGAAAAATTACCGTTACCATTAAAAAGAAGAAAACAACAGCAACAAAAGAATTTAAAAAAAAAA
>VXAX01002993.1:132070-159341 GCA_013399835.1 Leptocoma aspasia | reverse complement strand
AAAAAAAAGAAAAAACCCTACTCTTACGCATTTCCTCATAATCTTCCCCAAAAACTTCCCTTGGCCTGAAATTTCCCATGTTTGGTGTCTGCCCAAATGTGAATATTTAGATTCCTGCCAATTGTTTCCAGTCAGTTTTCAATTATGTGAGGATGAAAAATAGACATTCCTTCCTATTCCTAGGACCAGGGTTATATTTTCCCATAGCTGTGCTGAAGCAATCTGAACACTGGAACTGAAGTTCAGTTGTAAGAAGCTATCAGTAGGGTACAATGCCTTCTGTGAGTCTGGGGAATCCTTTTTAAGTTTTGCAGATGCATTTTTTACCAAGTAGAAGACTGTTACACTTGCTCCTCCTTCCACATATGTGCTGCATGTGTATTTCAGTCAGAGATAATAACTTATTGTTGAAAGCAAATGTATCCTTCCTTAGCCCTTTCCCTTCCTGAACATGCTCTTTGATAAAAGAGAAAACTGCATTCTGTTATCTCAATTTCTGCAGATGGCTTGCAAAAGTACTTAGGAGTGACTAATAGTTTGACTCTTGGTGATTTTCAGCCATCACTCATGTATCTCTTTAATGTCCTCACCCACGTTCAAAATTCCCAGTGAAGCTGATACTAATGTTGAGGAATAAACCAGAAAGGATCCAGTAGGGCACTCAGGTTGCAGACAGCATTAAGGATAGGCAGTGAACTAAATGCAGCAGAAACTACATGGAAAATTCAACATTGTGTTGGATACCCAACATATCATTCTTATGATTTCCTTACAGGGGCAAAACCCCACCTGTGGTTGAGCCACAGCTTGTCTGAATTAATATTTGCTTTCTTTAAGCCTTGATTTAAAACCCTGACAGTGACCTCCCTTCATATTGACTAATACAATTGGCTCTCCACTTCCCAATTTCCCAGCCAGTGAAGCACAACGCTGCTCCTCGGAATTTATTAAATACTTAGCTTAGCCAGCAGGAGCATTTGAGCAGTCAAGTGCTACTCAGTGCAACTAAGTATGACAGATTCAGCATCCTCCCCATAAACATGTTTTTCAAAATCTAAAGCCAAAGGTAAGCACATCAATCCGATGAACACATTTTGCTTATAATTCTTAAGCCTTCCTTCATTGTTTTGGGAGATGACACAAAGTAGATATTAGTTATTGACAAATAATACAGATTCACTGCTTCTTATCATTGCAAAAAGTAAATAAACCTAAGGGCAGCCTTCAAAACTTCCAGGTCCCTAGTCACAGCTTAAAAAGTTATTAATAAGGAACTACTCCTGGTACCCCGTTGTCCTGAATAACGTTATTTTCTCCAATTAGTCCCACTAATGTCAGTAATATCACTCCTATAGGAAGAGCCACAATCAGGTTAAAATACACTTCTTTTCAGATAGATTTCTTCTAAGCATGTGCAGAGAAAAAAGAAAAGTAAAGGCATCAGGATCCAACCTCAGAAATAAGGAAAGTGAGTTCTAGCAGGAATAAACTCCCAGAGAGGAAAGAAAAAAAAAAATGAGAGAGTGCAAAAGGAATGAACAAAAGAGATAAAGCCAGGAGAGGAGAATTTATCTTACACAAACAGAATTTGTGTTGGCCCATCCGTCCATGACACAAGCACTAATGAGGCTGCCCATTCACAGAGGCCTCAGATAAACATACAGATGGCCATTTAAATCACCTCAATGCAGTATGTGTATTATGTCAGCTAGTGTTTTCTCTTGGAGAGGGTAAAGAGGAAAAGACATAGGGCTGGAGATGATGAAGATAGCAGGCCAGGATTATTGGACTTTTCCTATGCCTCAGTCTTCATAACTTTTTCTATGAAAACGCTCATAAAGAGCTGGACTATAAAAATTCCAGACTTTACTGTTGGCATAATTGATCTCAGATATGTCACTACAGAAGAGACAGAGGAGTATTCATGTAAGACATACAAATCTTGGAGAAGATCCAAGTGTAATATATAATCTTTCCTTCCCAGAAAACCATTTACAGTGGTTTTGGAATAGATTTAGGCTTTTAAAACCTGTTCTCCGACCTGTAACACATTTTGAACAAAAGGTTTTCAGGCTCACAGTAAAGAACACTTGAATTTGATAGTGTATTTTTCATCCAGCTTTGAAATAAATGATTCCTTAATTATATGTTCTTATTTTGCAGAAAGGGGACTGAAGAACTTCTTCTTTAAAACAGCCTTCAAAGGATCTGAAATATTATGAAAATCAGAGACCAAATTCACAGCTGGCACAAGTGAGCATCTCCCAGTTTGAATAGGTGACCTGGGGCTCATGAAAACATTTTTTTTCTCTGGTTACAATTGTCTACCAATACTATATCATTATTACAGTACTCCTGCAAGAATTTTTAGAAGTCTTTTTTTTTACTTATGGGTTGTGTTGTATGGGGTTTTTTTTAGTATATTGTTGTTGTTGTTAGTTGCTGTTATTGGCATTTTACCCATGGGAGTGGGTGTGAAAACCTGCTTTCTGTTTCAAGTAATTTTTTTCCTTTGCAGTTTCCTCACATCCCTTTTCACATGCCTTTTCACATCCCTTCACAACTGCTCGTCTTTGGTCTTCCTGACCCTTCTTTTTCAGAGAGACCCTCTGTTGTCTCTCTGGTCTTCTTTCTCTCGGGAGTTCAAGTTCTTACCTTCTCTTCAAAGCAGTTGCCATGTCAGCAGTAACTATATGATAAACCAACCAGAGGCCACAATCAACATTAGCAGCCAAAATACAGCATCAGACAGACAGACAGTCCCCTTTTATGCTTCCTCTGCTATTGTTCTACACTGTCAGCGTCTACCTTCTTAGTCATCAGGACATGTGGCCCGAAGTGATTGCTAAGGGCTTGATCTGTGGTCTCTCCACTGAACATCAAGGAGAGACTCACACTGGGTTCAGCAGGCTGCAAGTCAGACCCTGAGACACCATCAGAAACCTCCATCAGAGTGATGGAGGTTAGAAAATCAGCGAAGGAAAGCAAAATAAATACTTCCTGTAGAAATTAAACCCCATGCCCAAGTTGCTTACAAGTTCATCTCAAGAGCATGAGGAGCAGGGAATTGCTTGTCTAAACTCTGTGTGTTTGCATGTGTGAGTGAACGAGCAAGAGACATCCTGTGGGCTTTTTAGAGCTGGTTACATTTAGCTGCTTTGTGGCTGCTGCCAAATTTTTAGTAGCTGTGACTCATTGACCAGCTAGCTGCCTGAACATCTTGCTTCATTGTCCTTTTCCCCTTATAAAGGTTTCCCCTCACCCCCATCCGAGACGTCAAGAACAATGATTCCAGATGTAAGCAAAAAGTTTTCCATCGCAGCACATCACAGGACCTGCAGGCGTGCCTCGAAATGAAGACTGCAAATGACGTGGGTGCTATGAGCCTGATGAACACCTTGAGAGCTGACAGATGACAGTGAGTACTCAAGGCAGTCTGCCTTGTTATATGGCTTCCAGGTGAATGAAAGATGACTTGGCAAGATACTTTGTGTCTGTGCATAGCTCAGGAAGCAAATTTGAGTTCTTTGTTAAAGAGAGAGAAGCATGTGGGATTTTGGGGGTACTTGTGAATACAGAGGGAAAGGAAACAAGGATATTCTGAAGAAATTTTATCAAAATACACGCTAGTTTTAAAGGAACAAAATTCAGTAGCTATTGGGGAATAATACATGGAGGACTGTGTTCCTCAAAAGAGCTTGATGAGAGACAACAGCCAACCCCCTCATTTAAATAGGTCTGTGCTCCCAAGGTGAGACATGAGCACAGACGCCAGGACACACAAATCCAGCGTTTGCAAAGCGCTGACACTCTCAGCCCAGTGAAGTGACAGCCTTCAGCTCTTGTGCAGAGATGTTCAACACTCTTCAGCACCAAGTTCCCCACCTGAGGACACGAGGAGCCTGCCTGGAGAACCTGTCCCTAGACACACTCGGTGCCAGAGGGGCGGCGACAAGCAGACCCCGAGAACGATTAATCCAGCAGCACTAAGAGCCGTGGATGTTCAAGGTGTAGAACAGCAGCGTTTGGTGCTGAGCACAGTTAAGGATTTTGAGCTCATCCGTCTGCACTCGAGTGTCCCTAAGCAGAAAATAGCTAATTACCTTTCCGTGGCAGGAGCAGTTCAGCCTCCTCCAGGGCAGACGAGAGAGAATTGGCCGTAATTACAGGAGGAGCGCACAGAACTCTCCCTGGTAGTGGAGGGACTGAGTTGCAGCCAGCATTTAAAGGCTGATTAGTATAACTGCTTGCAGTCAGTATTTACAGCCACTTCTCAACTGCCCTTACCCTGGGAAAAATTAGATACTGTCAGCATAAAACTTACAAAAAAGAACAATAGAAATAAAATTATGTTTTCTTTTGATATTAAATCAATCATAATTTAAACAATTACATTAACAATAAGTTTTTTTTCCCTAGCCCTCCAGTGGTCCTTTTGAATTTCCCCCAGAGCCCACGGTTTGGAAAAATCTGGTTTCAGAATGAGGGAACTATACATGCATTCAATAATGGCTTGAATAAATGTTAAAGGCATTGCTCCTAAAAGGAGCTGTGTGAATATTTTAAGTTATTGAGCAGGAGGGGTGGTAACAAGAACAATAGAAAAACTAAATTATTACTATTTTGTCTCTTTAGACCTCAGTGCTGTCATATGTTTGCCTTATCCGCTGAAGAGGGGTTTAGCTCCCTGATGGGATTTTCTGGGGAGCTGTCTGAGCTAGCACAATTATTGTGTCAAACTCTTTTCTCAGGGACCAAATAATGGAACCAGGCTTTGACTGTCTCCTCTGATTTTTAATGAACTGATTGTTGCAATTAGAACCTGCAGTATTTTAACCGGGTCTAGAGGAGGAGTGTGTTTAGAACGTGCTCAGGGGGAAGAAGAGATTGTTAAGGAGCAGGTGGATTAAAAAAAAATAAAATAAATTGTAAACAAAGGATATAAAGGGGGATGGGAAAAGAGAGAGAGAAGGAATGTTAGGAAGGGAAAATTTTCAAGGAATAGAGATTGTAAGGACAATTTCTAAGAACATTTCAATAGTGTGCTATCCTTGCAGATCGTAAAAGACTGATAAAAGTACAGTTAAACTGCGGACCTTTTCCCCTGGCTACGAGGTGGTCACGAAGACATCTTGCACCCTTTGGCTGGAAGCAGATCATTCGGGTCAAGAGTGAACAGGAGAGGGCAGCATCGCTTCAGACTTACGGCAAGGACCACTGTGCAAGTCTGGGAAACTGCAGTGGACAAACGCGTCCTCTGGTGTAGGTCACCAGGAAACAGACTGATGAAGGGAGTTTGCTGGCAGGTACCTCACGGGAAGAAACGCCTGCCTGGGAAGGCGATGGAAGAAAAAGATGTTTTAAGTGCAGAGTAGAAGGCGATGTGAATGTGGTATTTCAGCAGTGCTTTCGGCCGGACTCGGTTCAACTGCTGAGCTCCGGATGTGAAGTACAGTGTTAGAGCACAGGGACTTCTGGAAGTTTGTTCAGTTACATTCTCTCTCATCCACATCATTATACCTTTATACAAGATAAGAAAACCTATTTCAAAGATGCACAAATGGTACACCAAAGGTGGTGAGTTCCTTGCCAAACGTGCCACATGGCATCAGGACAGCACCTGGATGGCCACGCTCCCCTGACAACCATTGACCCACATCAAGCACATTCATTGCATGAGTGCAGGGCACTGCTAGGATGGCACAAAGGATTTCTGAGATGAATTCAGCACACCAGAATTGCTGATTCAGCTTCAGATGAAGGATAAATGCTCTACCCTAATGTATTCTTTCAAATCAATTTCATAAATGAAAATAAATCCAAATCAATACCATAAATATATGAGAACGTTTTAAATCCTGGCAAAAATGCAGTAGCCTTGGTTTTACCAGTGGAAACCCCAGTGTAGTGACATTTAACAGAGGACAAATGTGGTCCACTAACTTTCACTTTCCTACTATGACAGTACTTACTAGAGGCAGTTGTGGATTCACGAGCTGGGATTCTCTCTGACATACAACTCTTTTAAGTTTCGCAGTGTGCAAAATTACATGGCAGAGAAATTCCCCCACACATGAAAAACAGCCATGCCCATCCGTTGCCCTCTTGGCTCTGCTTCCTTTCTGCCACTATGTTATGCCTCCTTCAGTGAAGCCAGAGTAATTCTCTTTACAGCTGATGGTTCTGCCAGTACATTACTGAATCGGGAGAGCCACACAGGTTTTGCTGCTCTGTCTCCTCTTCAAATCAGGCTCACAACCCAGAGAGGAAAATGACTGACATTCCAAAAGAGGGTTATGATACATTGGTTCCCAGGGAGTTATTTTGTTCTATCATTTTGCAATATAGGTGAATCATGGTTATATTTTTCATTTCATAGACAATATTTCAATATCTCTGTTCTATACATGAGGAATGAAATGAGACAACGTTTACTGAAGTCCATCATCCATGTAAATTGTTTCATCTCACTGTGGAAATTATCAATAAAATACCAATACTGAAAGAAGTAATCTTGCAGATAACTGTGTGGGAATGATATGAATGGAAGCACCAAATACACATAAACCCTCATAACCACCAACCATCTGTTTGGACACGGACAGAATTCTTGAAACACAGGGATAACAATTACCTGACCTTTTTATTGAAACAGACATTTCAAGTAACTTTTTCTAACTGTAAAAGTATTTTCTGAGCCACTATAGTGTTACATTGGAAGTTCAAAAAGACATGTGTTTGTTCTGACACTTTTAAAATTTTATATTAAATATAAGGGTTTTTAAAATTATTTAATTTCAATAGCCATGCTACTGTAAATGACTCATTATCACTGGCATCTTAGCATATAACCAAAAGATTGCATATGATTGTTAATAAATTAAGTATGCTATTTTAACACCTTTTTTAAAAAACACACATTTTCAAGACTAAAGTACTGAATCTTCTTTAGTACTGAATGAACCACCTGAACTTTCCTTGCCCGGTACATAGCAGTGACACTTGATCTAAAAGCAAGTATCCATCAGTGGTCACATCATGTAATGAAAACTAAAAATATTGTGAAAGAAACACTACACCTTGAAATTTTCAAATAAAGGGGTGTCTAAATGCCATTTTGGATTTTCTGCTTAGTGGTAATACTTATGCTTTAATATTCTGAATCGGAATGAAAGTAATATTTCAGTGTCAAATTTCCCAGAAAACAAAAATTCCATGCCTTGACCAAATAAAATTACCAAATGAGTGAGTAATCCATTTTCTCCCAGGCCCTCAGTTTTGTCAGCACTAAATTTACACACAATCATTTTTAAAGAGATATGGGAGGAAATGCATAAATGCCAAGAATGTTTGTTCAGGGAAATGACACACCATCATTTTCCCAACATCTGGTAATTCATGAAGGGCTGACAAATTTTCTTTTGGACTTATTAAGAGTGAAGTTATCTATTCTGAGGGGATCTGTGATAAAAGCAATTTTTTTACTGTAAGAAAGTTTGAGCTGAAGTTTCATATAGAGAGAGAAAAGAGACTGGAAGGAGAGCTGCTTTTGTTGGTCTGTGGCTCAGGAACATTATCCATCCTTCCCTCCAGAATTCTATTTTTAGATGGCCTCCAATGCATTAGATCAAATGTATAAATTAGATGAGGTCAAACTGTCTCTGTGAATATGCAGCTCCCAGAGGTGTGCCAATGGCTGTGGAATTCAGCTGTCTGGTATTAACCTGAACCTTGTCAAAATCAGACTATAACATCAGTCTTTCTATTAAACATGGGCCTAACAACCTTTTAACAGTTTGAAGCTGAACTCTTATTTAATTTATATTGATGTGGATGTAAAGATGTCAGCAGAAGGGGTTTTTTCCTGTCATGTTTTCCTTCTTACTGTGGTAGCAGCTAACTGCCATCTTAGAAGGTCCTTGCAGGAAAAGGATTATCATCCCTGGAAACAGTAGAAATCCCATGATTTCTATTTCTCCAGCAGTTCAGTTTCACTCTGACCAGTATCACCAGACCAGCTTTTACATTGGAGCACACTTCTGTAGCTATAGGTGTGTACCTATAAACATAAATAAACAAGCACACTTTTGCTATTACAACACTTATTAATTCATTATCCAGGTAATACAATAAGTTAGCACACTTCAGCAGACCAAGAAAACCACTCACAGTAGGTTCCCTTTTGCAAAACATGAACCCTTTTTGCTCTGCAAAGCTCTGAGTGAGTTGAACATTGCGTGTCATTTGTTTGGCCATTGTGCTGAGATGGAAATTTCACCTCAAAACTGTGCAGTGTGACTGGCAGCCCCAAGCTCTGCAAGGTTTATGTGAGGCTGCTGGTGGTGGTGTGTCACTTGGTAATGCAGGACTGTGTCTGTGGATGGAATACCATGCAGTGTGGAGGCGAGCTGAGGAATTAAATGGGATGGGATTTGCATTAGAGCTTCACCAGAGTTAATCAGCTTAGTCCCTGAAATCTGGCTGCAACTTGCTGTATGGCTTCCTGCTCTGGTCAACAGAAACACTAAGATACAACATATAAAAATGCCTTGAAGCAATACAAGAGGAAAGGAAGCAATTATTCCAGTTCAGCTAGATAAGTGCCTAAGGGATCAACTCCCCATCTAAAAAGTGTATTGGCATTCTCAGCCTCATGACACGGATTCCGCAATGGAGAAAACCCACATATAGAATGAGGTCAAAAAGTTAGCTGCAAGTGTATTGTCTGGGCTTTAAATTTAACCCTGCCTGATGTCTCAACCCAGATGACTGAAGCATTCTGCTAGGTCTTTGTTGCTTGTGATTACATATATTTTAAAATATGTGGAAAGCTCTGTGGCTCGTTCTTTTCCAGTGGAACTGGGGATTCAGTTCAGCAAGTATACAAGGCAATGAATACAGAGATCATCAGTTCCTGCTTGCAGCCTATTAATTTTACTGAGTATACCTCATTATTTACCCTCTATGCATCAAAAAGAACACCCATCCTAGACTGAAAAGTATCTGGATTCACATTCACACAAGGGATGAGAATTGCCAGAGTGGACTAGCCCAGTGTCAGTCCACATAGTCCAACAATCTGTCTTTGATAATAACTAGCACCAGATACCATAAAGGAAAAAAGCCTCTATCCAGCAATAACCCCAGTCATTAAAGTGTTTTACCCCAATCAGACAGAAGTTGGTGCCCAAAGCATGAGGTCTTTTCCAAACATTTGCTAATCCGGCTGGAACATTATCAGTGTAAATGTCTGATTCTTTCCAGATCTTTCTCGCCTTGTCCAGAGAAATGGTGTGGAATAAAAGAGCAGTTAGATGAAGGAGAAGAAAGAAATTTCCAAAATGTGGGATATAAACAAAGAATGTTTGGGACAGAATGAAAAATAAACAGAGAGAGTGTCTGGAGGGGAAGAGAGAAAGAAAGAAAAATTCTGTCCTTTAAAAACAGGACAGGATTCTTTTATAGCTCCCAAACCAATGAGGCTTACCTTAGAGGGAATCGTTTATGACTCGTACACTGTTTTGAAAGTCCAGCAGAGATCAGCAAGATGTCAAATCAAAATTCAGCTATCTCTGCAAATGTGCTGATCAAAGTTCTGCCCAAGACAGAGCAGCAGACACTGTGGATTATGTAGACTCAGTGAAGTCAGAGGTGACCACAGAGGATCCACAATCCTAGATCCTCTGCCCCGAGTCCTGCAGAATACAACAGTACAAGGGCTTAACATAAAAAAGGACTGGGATTTTATCTTCTGTGAAGCTCAAGAGGGTGGAAGGAAAATCTCATTTCACTGATAGCATAAGACTTGAAGGCTACAATTGTACCAAAGATAACAAGAATTCAGGACTAGCAAGATGTGTGCTTTCAAAGAACTAGTACAGAAAAATGTCTCAAGCTCTTGCCCATGAAAGCTGATAAAGGATTAGGATAATATGGTCTAAATATGGTTTCCAAATCAGTCCCATGTGAACATTCTGCTTTGAGAGACTTGAATAACAACTTGCTCAGGGATGCAGTGCACAAGGAGGGGTTGAAAGGAATACATGAACTCCAAAGAGTTTGCAAAATAAGGGAAGATTGAACTCTCAGAGCCATAACCTCAAATACAGCAGAGAAACTACTTTCTGGGGTTCTAATACTGAGAGATCTTATAAATGTGGACTCCACATGTGATAAATAGCCCTGCTTCCAGATCTCCTGAAAAAGTTTAAAGGCGTAACTAATGACATTGTTAAAGATAATTTCTCTGCTGATAGATGTTAGTGCTGACATTTTCCATTTATTATTTAAGATTGTTTTGGACTTGTAGGAACAGTAAGTGAGTGCATTTTGAAACTCTGATGGGAATTGGACATTCACAAATTTCTTGTCACCTGGCAAAGTCAGTTAAAATGTTACAAGCAATTATTTTAATCATGCTCAAGATTAATCATACTTTAAAACATGGGTTCTGGAAATAAATTCTAAATGTTAATACTGATAAATTAGTGTTGTGAATGGATCATTATGTAGAGGAAACGTTTAGTTTAATTGGAGTTGCTCCCAAGCTGCTCTACATACATTATATGGAGCATGAAGCTGAAACCAAGTTCTGTCCTTTTGAAGAAAAATACTACAGTTCCATCCTGGGTTTAGTGTCTACTGTAAAGGGAACAAGGGAAATCAGACTAGGTGCCTTGCTTGGATGTCCATTTTTCATCCACCAGACAATTTCAATCAAACTGGACAATGCACTCACAGAGAGTAAACCATGGCAAAGCTGGTCAAAATAAAGACGTTACTAGGGCTCTCCCATCATGAAAAGAGACACTTCATGGGAATACCACACTATCTACAGGAGACTGAGAATTGGTCTGTAGGAGACAAGGTCTGTAAGGGACAAGGCCTCTTAATGCAGGAGGCAGGACATTCAGGAACATCTTTATGTAGCTGCTCCTTGAAATAGAAAGACACCATCCAAGTTTGCTGAAATGCAGGTCATATTAACCCTTCCTTCCCTTGCACTGCTTTGGCTCTGGCTCTAGACAATGGTAAAGTAGCTGCAAATGAGGCAAAAATGCTGGTATGAACTCTTTCTCCAATAAAACTCTTTGGGAAAGGCCTGTGCTATGTTGGCAAAGAAGATGGGTATGAAAAAGAAAAGCTGTGTAAAGCTGACATACAACTGGAACATACTTAGACTAGAAAGATCTATTATTGACAGATAGTTCTTGCTGGAAGTACAAAATAAAGTGAATCGAACACTCTGAAAGCCAAGCTTGAGATGTGTTTCACATTGGTTTGAAGCCCTTTTTGTGAGACCTTGAGCATCCTCAGCCCTGGTGTTGTTTGGGCCAGGGGGCTCCCAGACTACTTTGATGAGCCCAAAGCACTGTGGAGGACTGGGCTTGCCTCTCTGCTCTGCCCTGGGACTCCTCTGTGCTTAGACACACATCTGAATCTCTACATTTCTGCAAGAGTTCCCAGCAATCCAGATGCAAAGACCCTCCAGAGCAGCCTTGTCCAAAGGGTACACTTGTGCTGCACAGCAGCATTAGTCATAGATGGAGGCAGCAGCTTGTTGGGTAACAACTCTAATACAGATTCTGGAAGTCAGCTTCATTAGAGAAGAAGAGGGTCTTTAAAAATTCCTCCTATTATATTCCACAGAAAAAGCATTAAGGGACATAGTTTTCAAATGCCAGGACGTCCTGGAAGTGCTGTTCATTTATCCCTATCTCCTTACTAACTCCAGGGGTGCTGCTGTGCTTCCTGGTGCCACACGCAGCATAATTCCTGTGCCTATAAAAGATGGAACTGTCTTCTTAAAGTACACCGACCCTTCACCATTCCCTGCCACCTGGATGGCCAATGTGATGGGGCAGCTACTTGCCCTGACTGTTTCTTTGATGGGGAAGCTTTTCTGCTGGAAAACGGGCTAAAAGCATGGACTATTTCTAGCCAGCCAACCACATTACCCTGACAGTAAGAACAGAGCTGGATTACGTTCAAGACCATGCATGGAGTCCAGGTTCTGTGTCCCAAACTTGATAACATGGACTAAGAACTTGAACTATTTCAGGCTACCACATGACCCTGACATGTTAACGACTTGGGCTGTTGGTGAGCTGGATTAGATTCAAACCCATGGGTGAAGGTAAAAGGTTTTGTGTTCCCTTACTGGCGCCAAACGTTCTGTTTTCTTACTTGGCTTCTTTCATGACGGTGTTTTTCAAAGCATTTAGAAAGCACCCGTTAGCACTTCACTCTGTATAAGTAATGTAATAACTGGGAGAGTGATGTGGGAGGAGGGACATGGTGGGCAGGAATCATTATCCAAATTAGGTGTTAAGCTTTGGCTTCTGCCCCTACCTTTGGTGAGGGTTACAAGGATTAGGGAAGAGAGGGAAAGGAACTTCTGTTTCTAGAGCATGACTATGAAAATAGACACACTGGTAACTATGAACAAAATGGAAAAAGTAAATACAGTCCATGAAGTAACACCATCGGGAAAACAAATGTTCTCAAAGAAAAAATTTCAGAAAGTGCATAATTCTCTGCAGCATTAAGCATTGAGAGCCAAGGTCTGTTTTTTTGGAAAAGTTCCTTTGCATCTGGATCCCCATCAGACTTGGAAGAAGAAGAAGTCTAGGAGGGCTGTGGTTTGGAGTGCACCGGCACTCTCGTTGCAGATTGTTCCATTTTCTTTGTAATAACAGCAGAAGTTTCATGTCTGACATAGAGAAGCCCCCATCCTCCTCCATCTCACCTGAGATGTATTTTGCCACAGTCCAGACACTGAGGAATGGATAGAAAACAAAAGCAGGAGCTGGAATGAGATTCCCACACAAGACTCAAATCACATATACTACTTTTTGCTGTAGCACCAGGCAGTGCTCACCTCAAGGCCTGCTTTTGCACTTCATATGTGAGAAAGAGCTTGACACAGAAAGCAGCAGAAACTGGAAAAAAGATCAATGTACACTAGCTCAATTCAAATCCTGAGAAGGAAAATATTGTGGTGTATTATGATGATCTCATGTTCCAAATAATGACACAACAGCTGTTAACTGTGTCAGACCATTGCACTGTGTAGCATCCACCTAAGAATGGCAATGGCAGTGTGGGGTATTTATATGTAAAATATTAAAGAGCATCTCACATTCTATGATCCATCTCAACTCATGTGCTGGTATTGTTGCCTTACAGCTTGGAACACCTGCAGAATTCCATAGTCAAAAAGTAATTGACACACTGCATCTATCTTATGTGAACAAAGAATTTTAGTAAGTTATTTTTTGTCACTTTTCCTCCTCTGAGGAGAAGTCTGCATGAACTGAAGTTATGGGGCTCTTTTTGGCACTGTCAGGAATAATCCGTGAATATAGTGAAAAGATATTACAAAACAAAATAAAGTGTTTTTTTCAGTTATAAATTCCTGAGAACACCATTGCCAACAGACTGCGGAACAATTTTTGTGTTTCGGAAGTGATACATAATTTAAAAGTCATACTCTTTGGCATGACAGGGGAAAAAAATCTGCAGTTTATTGTCTTTCAGATTCTAAATATTTTTTCAGTCTGGTGGTAAACCAAACACTTTAATGCATTTGTTGACATGCCCAGTGCATTTGGCAATGTGCAAAATCCTTGTTATTTGGGTCAGACAAGTGTCCTCAAAAACAAGGCAACCCAGCAGGCCTTCCAGGCCAGGCTGTGCCAGACTCTGCTTGCCCTGGTTCGGTGGAAGTGACTGCTAACCTACAGCAGGCCCTGCTCTGCACCAGGGCTGTGGCCTCTGCAGGGAGCTGGGCTGCCTGCGTTAGCCTCCTCATTCTCTTCCTGACTGCTCAAGGTCAGACCCAGGAATCCACTGCCCTCCACTTGGGACATGCCAAGAGGCAGCACTCTTCATGAGTTCCCTATCACTGCCTCTTGGCCCTGGCCCCAGAACTGGCTGATACTCATTTGGCAATACCCCCTTATTGCATGCCTCCCTGCTAGAAGTCACAGTGGAGAGACAGAAAAATAAATGGGCCATAAGGGCAAAACCTCTTTCTTCCCAAAATGTAAGTCTGTGCACAAGAAGAGCCTCTGGAGCATTTGTATGAGCCGACTGCATGAATTGATGGAATTAACTGCTCTTATTTATTGTACATGAGTGATTTATCTCCTCCTCTCTCCTCCAGGTACGGACTATCGTAAAGAAAAGGCAGAATTTAGATCCTTGGTCCTCTCCCACCAGGCCCTACCCTCCTTCTCTGCTCTACTCTCCCTGGTTGCTTCTTTGTGTCACTGGTAGTCTGAAATTAGAAGCTGCTGTCTCATTTGGCTGGTAATTGTACCTTCTTTAGAGAGGACTCTAATTTTACAAAAGTTCAAGAACTGAAGAGTTTATCCTGGTTAGCAAGTTTGTTATCTTCAACGCTCTGACTAAAGGCAGCTGAAAATGAGGGCGGCACATATCTATGATGGAAACTTTCATATATATGATGGAAACTCTCCATAGGCTTGAAAGAGGCTTGAAAGCTGGATTTACAAAGCATTTCCTGGGCAATATATGAATACACCCTTTCTTTAAAATGTAGCAGGTGGGATCCAAAGATCAGATATGTTTACAGATACAGACAGAACGATGACAGCTTTTAAGATCTCAGACATGGAGATACAATTCTCCAAAACTGGTGTTTGAATCAACTGTTTCATGTCTCCATTATGTCTCCATTTATGTCTTCATTTGACTAAAAGTATTTATTTGAGTGAAAACCTGTAGATCCACTTAATAGCTGTGAGATTCACATTGCCCTGTCTTTTTCTTGCTTTACCATGTATGTCACTGTACCAGCTCACTTGGATGAGCAACTGGCTCATTTTAGGTGTGTGCATGGTAAGATCCTAAATGCACTTCTGAAGCTGCTCTTAAGCAACAGCACTATTGAGATATGATGTGCAACCTGGGGAACAGCAGCTGTCAAAAACATCCAGACCAAACAAGCTCAGCCCATTTTTCTTCGCGACTGAGATGCAGATGTTGAAATACATTCATATTTACATCAAATACTGATCACATACTTGAATGTCTCAGTTTGCAGCATACATAAGCAGCGTTCAGCACACATGATTTCTCTCACTGCCACTTTGATACTGGCAGCCAGGCAAACCTTGACATACAAACACCGCTCCTTTTCCTCTCCGACACTACGCAGCTGCTGCATTTGTTGAATTTGCTCTACAGTGTTTCTCATCCCAATGGAAAGTGCCTCTGATCTCCCCCTCCAGAGGCAAGGCACAGCCTTAACACCCCACTGATGTGCACGCTACAGGGGAAGCAAAGGAGTGTGAGAGTTTACAGGTGAGGATGGTGGGAGAACAGGAGCATGGAGCACCCTCACCGTTCTGCCTGCTGTGACACTTGGCACACTCCCACCAAACCCACCTGGGGCCAACCCTGCGCTGCCCACCAAGCACAGGAAGGACAATGTCCTGTGCCACAGTGCCAACGTGCCCAAGAGGAAGCATGTGGGGTGGGCATTTCAATCCCTGCTGGATTCCTGAAAAGCACTGAAGCTAAGGAAGTGGATGGGGTGAAATCTTGTCCTAATTATGTTAATAGGAGTATTGTAATTGTCTTTAGTGGAGCTAGGCTTTCTCTGCATGGAACCTGCCAGAAAATCCGAATACTCACTTGTATTTTCCTATTTCAGGATGAAAATCAGGTACAGCACATATTTCACTCACTGGTGTACAGCTGTCACCGTGGAAACCCTGTTCAATAGAGTGTGAAAACTTTTACAGGACTGGCTGGGTTCATAAAGTGTTGAGCACCATTTTCCCCCCATTAATTTTATTACAGGTACTATCATTCAAAAATTAGGCAATCTAAGTGTGTACAAATAGCTGTAATTATACACTCAGCTGGCATGTATGTCTCTAAAACAAATCCTGTACTGTATTTTTCAATTAAATTCCACTCTTCAAACATACCATGATGACATAACAAGAACTTCTGTATTTTTCCAAGTGTATACTAATTATGTTTTCCACTGCAACATTCTAGGAGTAGACACTGCTCCATTTTGTAAATGGGGAAACCAGGGTACACAGGAGTCACAGATCTTGTCAAAACCGTGCAGCCAAGTCCTGGCAGATTGAGGAATGGAATCCGTGAGTCCTGACTCTTTAGTTCCCCTGCTCTGATCACCAGACAACACTCCCTTCCTCTGAAATAGGCTATTCTGATTGAAAACAGATGGAGTACATTTTTGGCACAGTGTTTTTTAACTATATTAAAATGCTCTGAATGAATTTGTGCTTATATCATACCTATGGATGTATACATGTATATACATGCATACTGCATCTCTGCATACAGAAATAGGTATGAGTTAAGGACATATTAATTTACATATATCATATGCAAATGTAATGGATATGCTGAAAGATACTTAACTGCAGCTGGACAGCTGACATACCTAAAAACATAAGCTGTAGTCTTCAGTGATATTGTAATTACATACTATGTATTTTCTCTCTCTTACCAACAGAATTTGTACTCCTGATGAAGTGTCCACTTTGATGTAACTCGTGCATTAAAGTTTTTCATCATTTGACAAAAAATTTTAGTGTTGTTGCTGTAAGGGATGAATCACATCCTTTTTCATTAGCTCCAGGACCAACCTCCATCCTAGCTGAAAAATGCCTTTAGTGGGCACTGTCTGCATTTGTAGAGTTGTGGATTTTTCCTGCAACTGAGTTATGTCTTAAATATCATACTTATCTTTTGGATTTGCTCTTTCTGTCATAGTATTTGCCCTTGAATTAAGTCTTCTCTAAACAGTTTGTTTTCAGCTAAGGACTGGCAAACCTTGGATTTGTTGTCTGTCAGGATTAAGATTTTCCCACACATCCTACTTTGGAGGACATGACAAGGAACAATTTTTAATTAACCAATTCCTCACCTGCAGCCTTGGGTCAGGTAAAGATGGGCTGCTGTATGAACTGGCAAACAGCTCAGGAGACTTTTCCATGGTTGGAAATCACCAGAATGGGCTTGTATTGCTTGTTGTCCTGTGCATTCCCAGTAAAGACGAGAAGGGGGGGGGCCTTGAAAGCCATCCACATGGGATACGTCCTAGTTACAACCCCCTTTCCACAGTCCCTCCCCATTGACTGTATTTTCATTTCTTATACTGGTCGACTGGATTTTCCCCTTCACTTACTGCAAAGGAAGTAAAAAATTTAGCCTTCAAATCCACAGTCATGCAGGGGGAATTGAAAACAGCTCACTCCCCACGGGTATCCTTTGTTTGCACGTTGGCCCCAGCCACTTCACACCTTATATGTACAAAAAGTGAGTCAAAATTGGGGGTGAGATTAGAATTTGGGAATTCTGTCCTTGCAGAAAGGGGACCTGAGCAAAAATAGCTATTTTGGTCTGTGCTAACTCCTTCTGGACTGACCCATGAGTGTATAACAGAAAAAGGAAATATTGCTGATACTCACTGCTCTTCTGTCTTTTTTGGTTCTAAATCTGCAGAACTCAGGCATCAGGAAATGCCTGCAAAAAGGTTTTGAGGAGGTCACAGAAGTAAAAGCACTACAGTGCTGCTTTATCTATGGATAAACAAAATATGACCACTTATTATAAAGAAAAAAGAGCTTAATCTCTTTCAGAACTGTAGGACAAAATCCCCAAAAGTAGTATTGGTGTTTTCTGGTTTCACACTTGATGCTGTAATGTGGTACTAAAATCTCCACAATTGTGTTTATAACATCAGATTACAGTTGTTAATGGAGAGTACCCTACCTCAGATCTTAACTTGCACAGGATGGATTAGCACGCTTATATTTTCTTGTCTGTTTGTTATGCTACAAAACTAGTATTCTGGCACAATCCATTCTTAGTAAAGATCTTTTTAATGCTAATTTCCTCTGTATCAAAAGATACAGTAAACATATGTACTCATGATAACTCTCTTGCAATTCAATACGTGAAGCTATTTTGCTCTAATTTTGCAAAACTAAATATAAATTTCCAAGTAGAAAAAAGTGTTAAAAGGAAAGTCTGTTCTTGCAAACTATTATGTGGTAACCAGGCCTCTCCCATATCAATAAAAAGCTCTCCACAGTGACACTCTTGCCCTTTCTCTAGCCATTTTCTGCCAGGTAGGAATCAGAGAAATGCAAAACAGCCTTAAAAGCTCCATATCTGATCAGAAGAAACTCTCCCAGTGCAGGTCAGGCACCGACTGACAAAGATGTTGTTCCATTTGCCTTTTAATAAGCCATTCCAAAGAGGGCTGTGTTAATTTTTCAGGGTGCTGTATGGCACGAAGGCAACAGCCTGAACAAAGATTCACATCCTCTAGCAGGCCAGTGCTGCCAGGAGCATGAGGCTGCTTGAAGGCAACACAGCTTCAGCCGCTCTGGAATGCTGGTTGCATGCAGTGCTGGATCTTCCACTGGTTCTGGTGGGATTCAGGCTACTCTCTTGCCATTTAAAGCGGAAGTGGGCTCTCTGTTAATGAGCTGCCTGATGTTTTTTCATGAATACTGAATACCAGAAACTAAAGAAGTGTCATAGAGACTGTAACATGCAATGTATATCCAATATGCAGAAGCCTGTTTTCTCTACAGCACTTTCCCTTTTCCATGTTCTGAAGTTTTTTCATGTTCCCTCATTATCTCCTTATCTTTACCAGTCAGAATAGATACCCTATGATAAACATGTGCAGGAAACTAAGCCCCAGAAAACTCTATGATTAGCCTGAGACTACTTGGTGAACTGGCTGGAGATGGGAAGACTGCCCAGCTCTCTCAGTAATCCACCCTTGGCCCCAGTTCAGCAGAGCACTTAGGTACTTGTTTAACTTAAGCAAGATACAGTGCTTCAGCTGTGAATCATAGACCTTTTCATTATTATCGCTTTTACTGCAGGGCGAGGGAATTAAGTCTTAGGAAAGGCCTTGAGGCAAACTGGAGCAATAAATTGAATATCCTGCAGCTCTGCACCCCAGGTCTGTCAGTGTCCCTGACCAGAGGGAGGATGAGGTTCAGAGACCTCGGCCCAGCTCATTTTCTCCTCCTGTAGGAGACAGCAGTGAGATTAGTGACTGTAGGATTGCTGCTGTGTAGAGCTGTGCTAGCCATAGCTGGAAGCTAATTATACATCCACTCGCCATTTCCCTCATTATTCAGTCAAGGAAGAAAATCTTCACTTTGTTGGGAAAACCAGTTAACAGCTGGTAACTGCTGATGTCTTTTTTTAAGAACACATAACTACGGCTATCACTCTTCATTGTAAAAATACAGATCTTTTTAACGTCTTCAAAAATCTTTTTTCATTACCAATTTCCATTGGAAAACTGGAAACTCAATTTTCATGGCCTCCAAAATGAAATCCTGCGCTTTAGAAGGAAGCCAAGAAAGGGATGGCAGCAAATGCTGGACTCCAGGTGATGAATTTAGCTGGACTTTGCCTCCTCCTGATGCACCGCACATGGAAATTGTTGGTATTCTGAGCTAACTGGGGAAAAAAAGGTTTTGAGATATAGCTGTATTATGATTAATGTTGACACTATGACATTACTTGACTGAAGTTTTAAAAACATTCTATTTCATTTAGTGATTTTAATTTGCCTACAGTGTGTTTTGGCATAGTTTAGGATGTTAAGGGGAGGCAGCAACATCTCCGTGGTTAAGGCTGAAGCTAGCTTCTGTTATAGCACCCTGTTTCCATCCCTTCATCATAACTTTGGCCTGGAAAGCTGCTTGAGTCTGAAGCTTGCCAGGTCTATTTTAGCCACTTTTGCAAAAACTGAGGAAAACCAGCCAAATTACTTTCAAGTTACAAGTTGCTAAAACTTACTCCGATTAGAAATATTTGCTTTTAATTAGTACTTTTAGTCCTTGTCTTCACTTTGATTGATTGATTGATTGATTGAGTTGAATTAATCCATAGCAACATTCCTGCCTTAAGAAAAATTCACTGTCACATAAACTTGTCCCCTGAATGACTGTGGCTGTAGAGCAATGTCTTTTTCCTGATCTGTGTATGTCCCACTGGGAGAGGTTATTGTCCATGAGACAACTTCTGGTGCTTGTCTTTGTCCATATGCTGGAGGCTGGCCCTCCTTTTGATGTCTAAGGGAGGCCTAAGCAAGGCCCAGCTTACTTCAGCTGAGGTGAGCTGGGTTACTTGAAACAGTGACGAAGTGATGCATGGCTAACCTCTCCCTCCTGCATGGATGCAGGTAGGGAGCACTCCTGCCAGCAGATCTGCTCTCACCTCTCTCAGGGAGGTTCCATTCACCGAGGGAGCACTATCAACAAAACAAAGCTCTACCACTGGCCAGCACCTCCTCCCACAAGGACAATTATTCCCAGTGCTATCCACACACGAGGATCTGAGCCAGTGTTATGTTCACACTTTTTGATTAAACTAGTACAAATATTTGCCTTTCTCTACCTCAAAAACCACTTGTAATCACACTTCAAACTTTTCCATATAATTAAATATCATAATTTGTGCAGTGACAGTTTACAAAGAAAAATGGGTGACATCGTGCAAAGATATAAACCACTCAGTTTTCATACAACTAAGTCCAAACAGTTTTGTTTGTTTCAGAAGGAATTACGAGTTCACTTACGCTCTTGCTGAGATCAAGGAGGCTTTTCTTGGCATTGGCTTGAGTGGGATCATTACTGAACAATACATAAGACTCTAAACTGGTTAGGTTAGATGTCAGGAAGAAATTCTTCACTATGAAAGTGGTGAGGCACTGGCACAGGTTGCACAGAGCTGTGGATCCCTGGGAGTGTTCAAGATCAGACTGGATGGGGCTTTGAGCAATGTGGTGGAAGGTGTCCCTGCCCATGGCAGAGGGGTTGGAACTGGATGATCTTTCAGGTCCCTTCCACCCCAACCATTCCATGGTTCCATGATTTCAAGATTTTCTTCTCTCTGGGAGGTGACCTGAAGTTACCTGCTGAGTGGCAAGAGGCCTTTACTTACAACAAATGTCTTTCACAAGTGTCTCAAATTTTACAGAACACTTCATTTTTTTCTGTTAGTTTTCACTGCAGAAGGAATCAATCTGCAAAATGTACTACTGGCAAACAATAGAAGTGCTGGTTTCTAGTCATTGTTACCTGTGTAACTGCCATCACTTACTTAAAATGTGATGACTGATTGCAAATTTAATCCATGAAGGCAGAGGTGGGGCTTGCTGCCTCTCCTTCCAAATAAAATTCATAAAACAAACTCAAAATGCCAACTGTTGATAAGCCACAATATTGTGATTTCAATCTGCAGACCATGATGAAAGTGTCTCTTTACATTAAGTGTTCTGCCTCTGATTAAAACAGACTTCTGAATTGCATCTGCTGTCATTGTCTGCATCTATTCTCCCAATGAAATATGTATTTTAGACCTTTGATACTATTTCTGCAATTCTGAAGTTAAAAATATGCAACATAAAATAGTGGCACCACTGTTTTCAATATATCAATATTCTTTCATTAAAATTCAAATAAACCAAAACAGTACTTTA
Organism: Leptocoma aspasia; assembly: GCA_013399835.1. NCBI lineage: Eukaryota > Metazoa > Chordata > Aves > Passeriformes > Nectariniidae > Leptocoma > Leptocoma aspasia. The sequence continues at coordinate 137,812 of VXAX01002993.1, read as the reverse complement.
AAACAACAACTGAATAGGCCAGACCTCTAATCTGAAAATTCCTCAACCTTGGGGAAATTGAGATCAGTGTGTGATCTCTTGCACTCTCTTTGTAATAAGCTAGGCACTCTGAGCCTTTTTCTGACATAAAGTTAATCCAGCTCCATCCACCCTGGGTTCACATTCTGAATTAGGCTCTTTCTGGTCTTGTTTTCATCTAAGTACAGAATTTACTGGGTTTTACGAGTAAGTATTTTCCCCCTCCCTCTTCACAAGCTTCCCTCCCATTTTCTTGCCAAACTCCCTGCCCTTGACTTCCCCTTTCTAAATCACTCTTCCTTCCCATATGATTTCCAAATTAGTCATCGTGTTCCCTCCCTCTTTCATCTATCCCATTCTTCCTTACTTCATCCTGTTTCCTCATCCAATCAACAATCTCTTAGTCAAGAGTTTCCTCATTCCTCATCCCTTCCATCAATCTTACTTACATGACAGTAGCAGCTCTTTTTTAAAAATCACTTCCACACTGAGATCCTCACTGAATTAATCTCTAAGTACACCCTTTTAATAAAATAGAAGTTCACCAGCAGAACAGGTACCGTTCTAGAGCAATGGACATTGAAAGTCTTGATTATGATCAATAGAAACTATGAACCACTGCAAAGAGAGTAGGTTTAGCAGCTCTTGTGCCGAGTTATTGCTGTTGAGCAGCACTAGCTTTCTATAAGCATCAGCCAGATAATGTAAATGCATCCACTTTCCTTTTGAATCAATGGATTATCTGTACTTTGTGTGGCAGTGGCAGAAATTTGCATCCATCCAGTTTCACAAATAAATATGTACTCTTCCTCAGAACTCTTCTGTTTAAGAAGCCACTTGACTGGACAAAGAGCTCTATGTCATTAAATATCTTAATTTAAGGGAGTGAATTATCTTGAGGAGAGTTCAGCCTTTGAAGATGGCATAACACAGGTAACAGATTCTGAACACAGTAGAATAAAACATCAGCAAAGATCGAGAAATCCACAAGAAAGAACTGGACTTTGGAAGGACTGAAGGCTTGAAAGGTTGCAGACAATTACAGACTACAAAAACAAGAGAGAAAATAGAATAACAGCCTTATTTATCTTACTGAAGAAAGGAAAATAAGAAAAGAATTTCAGACTGCTACACTGACATTAATTAAGGTTTACAGCAGCCCTAAGAGCTCTGGCAGCCTTGGCCCCACTTTCACAGGAAGAAAACAACATCTTGAGAGATGAAACAGCATTGTCAAAGTGCAAACACAGGGTCCTATTTGGAGGTCAGAATGAGATGTGAATTTGGTCAGTTCCTAGTCTGCATCATAAAAGCAAGATTCAAATTATAGCAATTTCACACAGTTAAAAATATAATTCCATTACTTCGTCTCCTCTTTTTTAATCACAAAGGCTATCTTGTTTCTCTTCAGAGCACAGCACCCCTGGACACTTCAGCAGGGTCAAACCTGCTTCATTCTTCACAGAAAATTGTATGCTAGTAGTGGCCACATTCTCATTAGTTTTAAGTGAAGACTAAAACCACAGAGATGAGGATAGTACAGATCCAGTGTAGTGAGATCAGCATGATGCAATTTCTCTCTGAGGTAAAATTATTCTCTTCAGCCATTCACAGAAAATCATTAAGACTATAAATAAGACTCCAAAGACCAATAAAAGAAGCATGAGGGAAGAGAAAGATAATTCCATATTTACAATGCCTATATATACATACACATTTATGATCATTGTTTTGGGATTAGGTAAATATTAAGCATCAATTTTGCCAGGTACCACTTAGTGCTAGTAGTTGTACTTTTTGTAGACCTCACAGGAGAAATAGGTTTTGGCAAGGCAGTTAGAACAGGAAAGAATAGTAGATTTACAAGTCTTTAAAAACACTAAAGTGTGTTACTAAATGCATTATTATAGGTACTGAGACTAGTTAAAGGTCTGCAACAGCCATCAGTTTCAGTGAAGAGTTCTCTCTGTTCACTAGGATTAAGTTTGCCCCAGCAGCAAGATTTATGTGAAACTACAGTGAAACAGATTATAGAACAAGTGTTGGTCGATTCACACATGCTGGTCTTCAGTGTCCTCCTGGAGTGCAACCACTGTGTGCTCCATCTGCAGCTACCTGCAATCTCTTCCAATAACCTAAGTTATTACTACAGTTCAGGCAACAGCTGTAGGACCTCTTTTAGAATAGTACCCTCCCATGTCTATAAACAAACTCTCTAAATTCGTGCCAGCATTGTTTTTGCAGAATACTACAAAATTTGGCTTGGGAGATGAAACACTGTATCAGTACAAACAACATGTGTCTACAAAGTCAAGTTTCAGAGAACAGAAAAGCCTGGATACAAAAGTTTGTCAACACATAAATGCCATTCTTGAGTCCTTACTCCTAGGCATGTAGCAGATTTACCTGTCACAAGCATTATTCACCTGCTGGGAAGCAGGTGAAGTGAAAAATGTGGGGTCTCTTTCGACTTTAGAAATGGTTTGCACACCAAAAACAGATATCCACAACACTTCACCAAAACAAAAAAAAACCTTTGTCCCTGAAAAGGCTGTTTACTCTATTATACCAGCAATAACTATTGAAACACTCAACATAAACATTATTGTCGTGGTTTGAAAAGTGTTGGAATAGGAAGTGAGGTTTTTTTGGACACCACTACAGTTATTAATATATAAAACTACATTGTTTCAACTGTATCCTCCTCATTCCACACTATTCCTTCTGCTGCTATCTCCTTGCTTAACTTATTGTAAGATATAAATTCCTTATTATCATTAGTTATGTTTTAGGTACTGTAAACATTTGTAAAGCTAAGCAGTAAGATGAAAATATTATTGTGATATTATTAAAACAAGAACAGGGTGAAACAAACACATGATAATTATGAAAGATACTGGTGTATGTTTGCACAGCTTGGGTATATTTTTAGGACCAGGTGTCTTAGTGACAGAATGTATGAGAGAGGAGGAATTTCTGCCTGTTACACTAAATTATTTTGTTGGCTTCCCAAATATTCTGGACTAAAGTCTTTCTTACAAGGCAGAGAAAGTATTTTTCCGTCCCACAGGTATGTACTGGTGAGAATTACTCATCTGGTACATAGATAATTCCCAGCAAATAAAAGTGCCACCAACATTGTTGGTGTTACCTGTTCCTCACAGCTTCTGTGGCACGACAGCTGACTACAGCCCAGAGGGTGCATAACCAGTTGTTATGCAGATGCCTTTTTTTATTTCTGGACAGGCTATTAAACAAGGAAAGAACAAAAAAAATTCCTGGGTTTTGTGTTCAACTGCAGCTTACATGGTTTTACTTGTAGCCTGACTCAGGCTGAAAAGAACACTGAAAAGAACTGGCTTGATGTGCAACTTCTGTAAAGCGATGCTGGCAGAAAAAAGGGTTCAGTCTTAAAACCAGAAATATAGGTAAAGTGACTGCCTTTGCTGGGCATCCATCCTTGTTTGCAAACACTTGGTCTGCAATGAAAACAAGGAAAGACTTATAATTGGCAAAGGAAAACACAGTAACCTAAGTAAATAAGTGAAATATCCACACCCATCATATCTCTGGCATTGGTTCTTCAGTTCACTTCCCTACCAAGCGGTGCCAAAGTCCAAGGAGCTCACATCCCTTTAACTCTTAGTCTTCTCCATTTTCCCTCTGCAACCCTATTAATGGTTAATCTGTGTTTGGGATGAACTTGGATGACGTGTCTCCAACCCCTATAGGAAGTGCTATCTGATCTGGGCCACCTACCCCTGCAATAGCAATTTATTTTTATTGCTGTCATCAGGCATCCCCCACCCCCAGCTTCAATTCCAATTTCCACAAGTTCAGCAGAGAGCCAGCAGGAAATGCCTTACTCTCACTGTAAAACTGCCTGTGTGCCACAGCTTTGGAGCAGGCTCCTACCACAGAGGCACTGCTGTGACTGCAGCAGTCAAGGACTGCTGGCACAGACTGTCCCAGACACTGGCACAGGGCTCTTGTAACACCAAGGGTGTACCTCAGTACAGGAAGGAAACCCTTTCCTTATTTAATCCTCAGTTGAATCCTATCTTCTACCCATCACAAACTCACCTACAGTTGTAGTGGTTTCTAACGTTTCTTGGAGGGTTTTTGCACAAAAAGCTTTTAGAATTAAGTTCTCTGCACATTTCTTCATTCACCAAGAGTCTGCTCTGCCATTGTGCATGCACAGGGTGGGAGTCACTGTCCCCTCTAGCTTAGCACAGGTGACTTTACATACAGCTGAGTGATTCTGAACAAACATATGGGACTTTAATCATATTGTGTATTACATCTTACTGGGTACGTAAGACTATTGATGTTTTATACCAGATGGTAAAAAGGCCAGTTTAAAAAAAAAGTGTTCTATAGATGCTTGGTATGGCAAAACCCAGTTGAGGGTCATCTGTTGGTTATTGAACTGAGGAAGCAGATGCCTGAGTTTTTTCTTTCCCTTGAGCTCCAGAAGATGCAGGACTTGGTGGGCTTCAGGAGAATGCTGAAGTTCACCTACAGCCAGTGACCTCTGGGACCTCTGTATGGCCTTCCTCCCCTTTCACCTGACCTCTGAGGAAGGACGAACTGAAGTTACACGTTGTCTTAGAGATGACACTCATCCACTGAGCACCACAGCGCATCCCTGACACCTTTGGCCAGGAGAACTGCCATGGTGTGCTGGTGGGCAGCTGCCATTTTCCACCTCACAGGCGGCCCTGCAAAGAGATCAGCACAAAATCCTCTGATGTGCTTCTGCAGTTGAGTCTATACCTCTTTAAAATAAAACATGTTGATCAACAGGAATATCCTCCAGCTCTCTTAAAGGATATGGGTTTGAAATGCCCGCGAAAGGAGCTTGTTTCCCCGGCGTAGGACGGCGGGCTCCTCGATGAGGGCAGGCACTTCGCCAGCGGGGACAGAACCGCCAAGAGCCGACGTTTTTTGCCATTTTCTGTCACTTTTTTAAAGCCCCGAAGTGTGAGGGAGTCGGAGTCCCTGCTCGCACCTGGAGCTCGGCAGATCCCCTTGGAACAGCAGGAAGGCATTGCTCCCCCGGCCCGCCCTCCATAACCAGGCCAGGATTTTTAATCAAAGGCCTCATTACCGGGGAGCCGGCTGAAAGGAACCGGGCCGGACAACGGCGGCGGCTGCTCCCCTCGGCTCGGGGCAAAGCCCGAAGGGATCCCCGGCCGGACGGGCGGGTCCGCCCGGGATAACCCAGCCCGGACGGCCGCAGCCTGCGGGGAGCTGCGCTGCGGCCTCCCCACTCCCGCCCTCTCTCCCTCCCGTATCCCTGGGTCCCGCCCGTATCCCTGCATTCCCTGCTGCAGCATCCCCTCCTCCCCTCAATCCCATCAGTAGCGGCGGCCCCGGGCTCGGCTCCCCGCGCTGCGGCGGCGCTCGGCGGCGGCTCCNNGAGGGCGCCGTCTCCGCAGCAGCCGCCGCCGCCGCCGCAGCCATGGGAAGGATTTGACAGGGCTCGGAGCGCTTTTGCCGGTGTGTCGGGGCGCGCGTCCCGCCCGCCGCCCTTGGCGCAGCGGAGGAGAAGGGGGCGACCATGAAGACTTTAGTTTTTTTGAATCACTGAAAAGCCTTAAAAGGAGACTCGGTAAGGAGGAGGAGGAGGAAGGGAAAGGCTGCCCGGGGCAGGACGTGGCTGCGCCCTGAGGAGGGGGGGGCTGCGCCCCACCCCGCGGTGGCCGCGGAGGCGCTGCC
>VXAX01002993.1:24605-132030 GCA_013399835.1 Leptocoma aspasia | reverse complement strand
GGGCGGCGGGCCCGCGCGGCCCCTCCTCCCTCCCTCCCTCCCCGCCGGTGTGCGCCCTCGTTTCTGCTGCCTTTCGCTTATATAAATTCGTAAATACATCTGTTTTTCCCTTCCCATCCGTCCTGGGAAGCGGAACCGGAGGGGCTGTTAGCCCGTGGTGCTGCGGCGGGGCTCCTCGCAGGATCGCGCTGCATGATCTGCATTGGGAATGAAGGAGAAGACCTTCTTAAATATATAACTGCGTGTGCCTGTGCACGCCCGGTGAAATCGGTGTCAGGCAGTCTCGGTTGAATTTGAGTGCAATTATTATTGTTAAAGCATCAGGAATGCCCATATATGTTTTTGCCCCACTTCTTACTAAGCCTATTAATTTTTTTTTAGGATAACTATTTTCTTCTCTTCAATGTCATGCATACACAGATATCCACAGTGTATGTGTGTGTCTGAAACTCCAAGGGTTTAGTTTCAGGCTGGGAACACCGTGGTGGGCTCGCAATTAAGGACGGCCACAGTTTGACACTTGTTAAAAATACTGTTGACTCCTTTTTAAACAACAAAACCCTCAAAAGTTTTTTTTTTTGTTGTTGTTTTTCTGACAAAGTAATAATAATCATTAAAAAAGAAACCCCAATGCAAACTGAAACAACCATGTCTGGAGAAGTGCGTTTGAAGCAGTTGGAGCAGTTTATTTTGGATGGGCCAACACAGACTAATGGGCAATGCTTCAGTGTGGAAACCTTGCTGGATATACTCATCTGCCTTTATGATGAATGTAATAATTCTCCTCTGAGAAGAGAGAAGAACATCCTTGAGTATCTGGAGTGGGGTAAGTTTGCATGTGTTTATTTTGTGTACATCCGTCCGTGTTCCTGTCTGCTTTGTATAATGTCTCTGTTATTTATGTGTGAGAGGGGATTGTTTATAACTCAGTGTTTTACTGGGAAGTGTTATCAGTTTCACTGTATTTAAACGTGGTGGTGGTGCTAAAAAGAAATCTCTATTGATTTTTTGTCATTGAGGCATGCATGTAAAATATGCTTCATATTTTTTATTTTTTGTTTTTGACATGGATCAGGGTCTTGTGTTCTAGGCATGTTTGTTTGCCTTCAGGCCTAGCTGTTGAGTTTTGTATCCTGAAGTTGCTGGGATTATGGAATGGTGAGGGATAGATTCTCTAGTGCCTGGAAAAATATCAATGCACAATCCTCTGATTTGCTTCTGCAGTTGAATCTATACTGCTTTAAAATAAGACATGTTGATCAACAAGAAAATCCTTCAGCTTTCTGAAATGATAAGGGTTTGAAACATCTGTGAAGATGGAGATGACGACATTCTCTTCTCTAATATAAAATTGTTGCTGGCTTAAGTAGATTGTTTTTTTCATCAGGAAAATCAAAGTTGAAAAGAATGAAACTCTGTGTGTCCCTGGCAGACTTTTCATTTTGTGGGAGACAGGTTATTAGTAGATTTTTAAAGGAAAGCAGGTGAATGATATCTTGCCAGTTCTTCTTAAGTTGTCACAGAACTGGTTGACTATTTTTTTTTTTTAGTTCTCTTTCTTCCTTCTCCTAAACTCAGATGGAAACCAGAAGATGCAGTCTGACATAAGAACCTTGATGAGAATGGTTACTGTATCTGACCTTCAAACTTCAAAGTCATGCTGCACTTCTGCATTTGCATACAGAACCATTTACCGCATTTGCTTTGTAATAAATACATCAGCAGGCCTCCTTTATTAAAAAAACCATATTTTTGGAACATGTAAGAGGCATATGATTAATTAGGTGGTTGAGCTCTTCAAAATGAAGTTGCTGAGGAAAGACATTGTTTTGATAACTGATCTAACAACTTGAGGCTGATATGTGTGTGTTGTACTTTCCTGCTCCTCTCTGTAGTCATACTGACATCTAAAGGACATCTGACTCAGTAATTAAGTTTCTTGTAGTGTTCATATTGCACTGTTTTTTGTTTTCTTATTATCTCGAGGAACAGGCTATAATTAATGCATTCTAGCTAAGGAGGAAATAGTAATTAAAAGTACTTCTGAAGAATCTTCCCTCTAAAACTGTCACTGGCATACAGAAGCTGTGAAAGACTGGGAAAATATGATGGCTGTAAGGGTATTTTCTATGCAGGAGCTTAATGTAGTCTGCAGTGGATCTAGCCAGCTGATACCCTGTAAATAATAATAATAGTAGCAACAGCCAAGTTAACCATATCTAGATGATCAGAGCAACAGTGTGTTTAGGACCCATTGTGTTGGGTGCTGGTGCATTCAGTGGTGGTTGTTTGATGGGTAAATGTGTCATTGCAAAGCTCTGACAGTACCTGAAGATTTCTGTAATAAGCTTTCCCATCTGCTGATGGAAATAATACACTGTTTTGGAAAGGCTGGACTGGAATAAGGTTTCTTGCTGGCCTATTTTTCCTGCTATTTTTCCACTCTCATGCTCCAGCTGTGCCTTAGCAGAACTCTTAGGCTTCAGAGAAGATGAGTTGCTCCCATTTCCAGGGCTGAGTTGCTATGGTCCTCTGTCTGCTCCCAGCTCTGCTGTCTAGGCTTCTGCCCTGGGAGCTCCTCAGGAGGGTTTGTGGGGTGACATGGAAGAGCCAGTAGTTGCCAGTACCTGCCGGTGGAAGTGTCTGTGTGAATGATGTCTTTATCCTGCAAACACTCCCAGAACTGTCTCCTCTGAGGGCCAGCCCTCCTGGCGGTCTCTGGCATTCCTCTTGGGATCAGGGGGTTGGCAAAATCAGGCTTTTAGGGAGGTTGGGTACCCTCCAGTGCTCTGGTGCAGTGGAGCTACTGAGGATACCCTGTGCTTTGATATAATCATGACCTCTCGTATCTCTCTCCCCAGAAGGAGAAACAATGCAAGTGGTTGATTAAAAAGAGGTTATATGTGGTTTTACAGTCAGAGATGTGCTGAGTAGTGGCAGAAGTGGAAGGCTGGCAGCCAGAAATCATGGACTCTGCCCGCACCTCTCTAAAGGACTCAGTGTTGAAGTGCTTTCAGCTCAGTGTTTTTCAACTTCTCTGTTTGAACAGCAGGAAAAATAGCACAAATTTTACACCAGGGAGTTCTGAAAGCTGCTGCACGTGAAACGCTCTTGGTTTTGAATGTACCATATAAAATAGTGTGTATTAATTTATTTTTCTCATCAGTGGAATAAAACTTGGGGCCTGGTCTGTCTGCTGGTGGATGTCAGTTGGATGCTGGGATTTTGTGGGTTTCTGCCAAACATCCACAGATTTGCTCGATTACTGTGGAGAGTGCAATCTGAATGTATGGAACTGGTCAGGGAACTGGTATGAACTGGGATGTGTGTGTGTGTACAAAATGTAGAGTACAAATTTACTCCTGAGAACTGATTGTCATCTTAAACTGCCTTTTTAAAAAATAAATAATTCTTTCTAGAAGTAAATAAGGTTTATTTATAGTCTGTTAATTTTGAGAAAAGGCTAATAAACAGCTGTTCAGTGATCACACAGACTCCTGTTGAGCAGCAAATAATTTTTTCTTGCTTTGCAGCAGTGTAGTTTTGAGGTGTTACTGTTTGGTTTTGTGGAGGGTTTGAGCTGAGGTTGCATTTGTGGATATGTATTTTATACAGACTGTTCTGGGTCTGAGTTGTTATCTGCTGTGTTTCATGTAAGACTGTACCACAATCTGATTTTTTTGGGGAAAGGTTTAGGAGGTGTTCTACCATGGAAAAGCTAATGTCTTAATGACAGCCATGTGACTGCTGCTATATTTAGGGGAATTAAGAAGCTTCATGTTCTAGTACTTAGATCTTTTAGGACTACTTTATGAACTTGTAGTCTTGAGCTATAACTTATTTAAAAATGAATCAGGGTAAAAGAATTGAGATCTGAATTACTTGTTCTTATTTTGGTTTGATACTGCAAGTTTAACTCAGCAGGTGGAGTAAGTAAGGTATCTAGAATGTGAAGTTGAGTTTTAAATTTTTGTAGGATTTCAGACTTTTTGGTGCTTGAAATGACATTAGACTGGTTAGAAGTGTCAGGTTAATTATTTTGTGATTTAGAAGGTGCTTTGCTTCTAAAATCCTATCTTTAGCTTTAAGTGAAAACGTAATTGCATTCCCTATTCTTACACAGTATTAGTTTTGTGACTTGTTAATAAGATGATTTGATTTTGTTGTTTATATTACATAGGTACTTACATGCTAACACAGCCAGGGAAACAGCAATTGTATTCTGAGGGTTAAACCAGGGCACATTTTGAGATAACAGGAAGAAACTGGAACATTTAGATTTGACTTGTTCTATGTATTTGATGCTAGTTTTCATTTTTATCTCTATTGATAGTTGTATTTGTGATTTAGAAAAGGGTTTGTCTAATTATAGCAACTGGAGCTTACCAGAAAAAGCTGTTGAGAATTCCAAGCACTTTGCTTTTTCTTTTCTACTTGTGTGTGAGTTGCCACGCTGACGCAAGAGTGTAAGGGAGGTAATGAAGGCTGATAAGGTGAACTTGAAAGAGAGCTATAGTGATAAAAAGAAGCTTTTGGAGATGTTTTGGTTCTGGGAAAACTTTCTTTCCAATGGCTCCAGTTTGAAATGCTTTTAAAAAGAAACTAGAACAATGTTATTTAGGATGTATTGAAAGACTAATGGAATAAACCTCAAAATGTGTGGTGATGAAAGTGAGGGAAGATGGAGGGCGCCACCAATACCATGGTGAGGTCAGTGACTTGATTGAATCTGTGCTCTTGTTGGAAAAATGTAAACTGTCCTTTAGTAAAATTTTTGTTTGGTTGGTTTTGTTCAGTTTATTGTTGGTTTTGTTTGGTTTGTTGGTTTTTTTTTTTTTTTCCCTGCTGAAGAAAGCTTTGGAAGATGGATTAAATTGTTCTCATTTCATCTCTAGTAGAACTGAAATGCATGGTATTTATGCAGTGCTGATGTTCAGTTGTGCAGCATCTGTTCTGCATATTGAAAATGGTTCTATCACCATACAACCAATTTTTCAAGACAGAGTTGTGGAGAAGTTGTCTGTGTTATCTTTCTGGTGATTGCTCTCATAGTTTTTCTTAAGAAAAAATGGTAAGCCCCTTTTTGAGCTAGGTTTGGTTTTGCATATTAGTTACAAGAGAAAACAAAATCTTGTCTCTAGGCTTCTGCACTTCTTCTTTGTTATTTATCTCTATATAGGTCCTGAATGAAATCACAGTCATTTTCAGCTATGAGTTGCTTGTATTTTGTTTTTAAAACAGACTGTTAAAAAACAATCATTCATTTAGGTTCTATTCTTAGCAGACAGTAAAAGACTTACCAATCAACTTTTTCAAGTTTTGTTGTTTTGGTTTTTTTTAAGGTAGACTTCAGTGCTCAGTACTTTCCAACCTTAGTGCTATGTAACTCATTAGAAGTACTTTTTTTTTTCCTAATTACATTCTAAGAGGTATCAACTTCTTTTTATTCTATACATAAAAATGGGAATATCTCCTGGTCTGACATAAGCAAAACCAGTTAATCAGTTCTTTATGGGAAAGAACGAACATCTTGCCTGTCAAGGCCACTTAATGTACTTAGGCATATTCCTAATTTTAAATGTGAATTGTTTCATTGCTTGCAGCTGAGCCACGTGAACTGATGGGGCTCCACAATGTAGAAGACATTGTGACATTCTTGACACATAAATTTCTGACATTGTTTACAATAACACTTTACTGCTTATTTTATGTAATCTGTTGTTTCAGTTACACAGCTGCAGCCAACAATTCAATGCTTTTTATTGATTAGGGTGAAAGAAGAAGGTTCTTCAGTGCTTTCAAAGACAAACTACCTTCAAATCTCTATATTACGGAATATTGTGTAAACATCTTTTATACAGATGCAGTTCTACGCCAAATTACTTGAAAAAGAAGGAAACAGTATTTGCAGGAAAATACGTAGAAGAATGGTTGCCCATGTAGGCTTCAGTGTGAAGTAGCTCTGTGTTTAAGGTCTATACCTTTTAAACTGTGGGTTTTTTTCCCACATTTATTTCAGTTTTGATTATTTCCTTTCTTGAACACAGTAAACTAATTACTGTAAGTTTATCAACAGTTCTGATGTAATCAAATGAGCTGTGAGACCATCCAGTTAATTCTACATGGTTTTTTTAGTTTCCAGTAGAGTGAGGCATTAATCTATTGTAACATGTTTGTTTCTTTGCATGTTTTCATTACACTAAGTGTGGGGTTTTTTTTTTTATTAAAACCCTTAATTTTAAGTAGAAATAAGTTTAAAGGGTGTTCTTTTTGGCTGTTTTTGATCTGTTGGGCAGGGGAAGTTTGGAAGTGCTCCAAGGCTGCCTATTTTGGGGCATATATGGGGTATGTGTCTTTAGGATGACTGACTTCTGTCAGTAATGTCCTGTTTGTTGCAAAGGAGCACAGCTTGCTTAGATAGAAAGCTAACTAATACTTAGTTTCCAGGAATTTTAGAAATGCCTTTATTCTGTACAGAAATTCCTCGCATGCTTTGATCTAATGGGGACAAATGGAGAAATACAATTATATGAGTTAGTCTGCTCAGTGGGCATTATAAACCTCATGACAACACAATAAATTCCCTGTTACTGGGACATTTCATATTTAAGGGTTAATCCAGTAGGGCTTTTTTTAAAATATGATCATAACTGTAAAATATACTGCTGAAGATGTGTTTGAATTTTTAACCTCTGGGTAGGATAGGGGGCTGTGTATGTACCTGATTAAACTCCTTCCTTGTCTTTTGACCCTTCTCTCCTGGACTTTACTGACATATTTTTTTAATAAACTGCAGCATATAATTATATTACAGTTTACTGAAGTGTGGGTGCTCCAAAAGCAATGAGCTTAATTGGTCCAATATAGTTCAATTCTTAGAATATATATATATATATATATATTCTTTTTTTTTGTGAAGATGGGTAGAAGCTACCTTTCTTTTTGAAGCTCTACCTTACACCCATAGATCAGTGTTTGAATCCTGAATAGCAGCAGCAAATAACAGTAATTCTACTACTGAGTCATACCTGTGGCTGGAGAGACCAGTGTTGTTTTCAAATTTTCTTATGAATAAATTGCAAATACGGGATTTCGAGATGCAAAGTGGGTGTAGGCTACTATCCTGGAAATCATTTTCACATATTATTTTCTGAAAGTGAACTGTAATAAATATCCTGGATGTGTCGTTGAAAAATATTAACCTATTCTTAGCATGTCTAATTGCTTTTATCTTGTAAAAAATTTACAATCTCCATTTGTGCAGAAAACTTCCAGAAGCAATTAGATCCTGCTGCCAAGCTCTAAAACCTGACTAAAAAGGCTACAGTGGATAGCTGAGGCAGGATTGAAGGAAAAGGCCAGTTTCTAGACTCTTGTAAGTTTTATCTTTTGGCAAGGCAGGCATTCCTTCCATAAGCATTTGTACTTGTTTAATTTGATTTTCTTTTTCTGACTGAACAACTGGAATATTTCGTTCTACTCTGGTCTAACTTACCTCAACACATTATTTTTCTAAAATCCTCATTAAGCTTGGGAATGCCACTAATGTGGACCAAAATCTTTAAAAAATGCAAGTGATTTAGGTCAGTCATGTGCAATCTTTTGTTAACATCAAGATTTTTATTTCAAATAGTTTAAACATGACATTAGGCTTAATAATAACTGCAGAAATCTTCTATTCAGACAGGTCAGTTTGCTTTATTTCTAGGAATGCAGCCTAATTAGGTTTACTAGTGGTCACCACAGATAAAATCCACATGAGGTATATCCAGACTCCTATGACTTTGTGTTTCATAATTCTTCCTTATCCATATTCAGACTTCCAGTTTGATTTAAATTAGTTTTATTACACAATATTGCAGATTTCTTTTATTCTTAGGGATCAGCTTCTTAGTGCACCTTCTTTTGGCAACTTTTTGAAAAGTTTTTCACGGGGACCTTGTAGATGTTATGAACTGTGGTATTTCTGTATGCCATTTTGAGGGGATATGTTTTGTTCAGCAATTTAGTGGAAATTTACAGTAATTTTTTTTGTAGAAATAAAAAGTGAGTTTACTGTGCCATTCCAAGTGGGAGAGGAAAAAGCATTTGTAGGTGTTAATAAAAATAATTGCATTTCCTTCAGATGTTGTGGGATTAGAACAGCAACGCTTCGTTGGTCTTTTGTTTCATTTCCTTTCAGTCTCAGAGTTCAAGCTAGGAGGAGGATGTGGTGGAGGGCCCACAGGTCTCCATTTCTGAGTCCTTCCACCTTTCCTTTCTCTGAGGTTTTCCATGGACAGTGTTATTCCAAAGCAATTTACTTTCCCAGCTGAGGCAGGTCTTAGGATCTTGCTTCCATTCTGTTGCTTTTCATCCCATCTAAATCTCAGTTAGTGTTTCTAATATGGTGTGGATATCTATGTGCCAGTCTGATCTTCCCATGGCCAGAATCTTGGTTTCTGGATTTGGATTGGTATTTTTTCCTCTTTTTCCCTAGTCATTGCCAAACTTCCATGATTTTCTTGGCCAGATTCATAATATAGAGATTGTGTGTGGAGAATGGTAGCGAAAAGTTGTCACCTGTGTGAAAAACACACACAGGCCTTACCCACATGGGCATCTACACAGTGTTTTCCTGTAAACACCCTATACATTTCTTATTAGATCAATTGATTTACTACCATTCATCATTTTGCCTTGTTACCTTTTGTAGAATTGGAGCCTTGGGGTGTTCTGGCTATGACTAAGAAGTTGTGAACTGTTGTACTCCTGTAATCTAAAAAGGATGATGCTTAAGTGAAAGTATAGCTTTATCATTTTAATACCTGAAACTAAAATAAAAAAGTGATAGGAAGGGTGGCAATTACTTTTGTCTGCCCAGTGGTTAAAGAAAATGTGATTTGTGCTGTGGGGACACCACAGTCCCAAGGTATTTCCTGCCCGTGCTCATTAAAGTTCTTTCACCTTTACCACGCTGCCTTTTGTAAATAAAGCCCTGTGTTGTCTGAATGTTTTGCAGGACACACAGTAACAAGAGGAGGAGGAGGAAATGGAAGTCACATTTTGATTGCAGCTCGCTGGTTTTAGCTTGGGTGGGGGCTGACCTGGCGATGTCTTAAGGCTGGATAAATCCACTGATCTTGGTTTTGCTGGTGCTTGCATGGGCAGAGGGACACAATCCAGTTAACAACCAAGCTGCAAAAGTACATTGAAATCTGTCAGTATGGTTCTGTGAAGATATTGTAGTGGTGTTTGTATAAAAGAAAGAGGCTGGGATTGTGACAGCCCAGACTTCTGTGGCTCCACCTACTACAGCTCCTGTGCTCCAGCCTGGTTGTCTCTGAGATTCCCCCTAGCATACAAGGGAGCTACAATTTTGAAACAAATTTTGAGGCTACCAGTTTCTTCTGATATGTATTTGGTGTAGAAATTATCTTTTTTTTCTGTAACGGTTTCCAAAACTTTTCTTTTTGCAATGAGAAAGTTTCGAATCATGAAGAGGGATCTTCAGAATAACTGTCTGATTTTGATGATGGTGATTCCTTGCAAAAAGAAAGTGTTGGTCTTGTGTGTTCTGTGGTATTTGGCATGTTATCACTCAGTGTCTTTACACTGTTTTCGTTGTATACTTTGTAACTGAAAGACAAGGATTCTTATGTTAACACACTTGGAATAGTTTCCTTCTATTTCCCCCAACTTTTAGAAAACACATGATGTACTATTTTGTGATTATTTAAAAAGATCCTTTTATAATTTTGATAGGGACTGACACAAAAGAGACTTGTTTTCTCTCTGAACTGATATGTTAGAGGAAATTATAGAAGCTGCTTCCTATGCAAACAGGAATTTGCAAAGAAAACCATTATCATTTTGCTGTTGTGTCATTCTACCTCCAATAGTGACTATTTTCACCTTCATAGTTAGCAGCCTCTTCTGGGTGACAAAATATGTGCTTCTAAATTTCTACATCTCTATAAAAGTCATAATTTAATTATTGAAATTAAATTGGTAGAGTGGGTTTTTCTGGATCTAAATAGACTGGCTAAAAAAATGTACTGTCTATGCCCTTATATGTTACTCGTTTTTCTGAAAATAAGGGATGACTTAATATCTCCATTGATGATAATTCACACTCTGAAAATGCAAACACTATTTAGAGTTAAGGTTACCATGAGAAAATGGTATACAATGTGTATTACCACAGCTGGTGTGTATTATTTCATTAACTTGTTATTTTTTGGTTTAACTTTTTCCTTGAGTAACACTGACTTCAGAGAAGGTGATCTGGGAGCCAGTTGCTTTTGGTGGTGTAGCTTCTTAGGTACTTGAGTGAGTGTGTGTGCAGTTACAGTGCTGAGAATGTGCTGCAGGAGCTCCTGGTGACACCTGGAAAGTCTCTTCCTGGCTGATTTAGCAGAGATGTCATCTGATCTTTTCAGTAGTAGCCTGGTGCTTCAACTTTCTGGGGGAGAAAAAAGTGTGCAGCAGGGGCAAGGAGCCGATGATTTGCTGTCTAGCTATACTCTTCTTGAATTTTTTACGTTCTTCTTCTCCAAAGCTAACATAATTTAAACATAATTTAATGGAATTTGTATTACTTACTGACAATATTACAATCACTTTGTGGTCCTTGGCACTACCAATAGGAGGGAATCTCATCCAATAAAGTCTTGATACTAGTACTTAAAAATTTGCTTTAATTTCACCATTAGGTTTTCATGATAAGGAAACAAACCAGCCTAGAGAGTTTTTGCTTTCTCTTGGTCATGTAGTTCATGTTGTCAGTAAATGTAATTAACCACGTGTATGATAGTAGTTATAATTACAAAAGTTTCTACCTGATAATTTCTGACCATTGATTGATTCTAAAGCCTCAATGCATTCAGCTCTTAACCAGGCTGAATTTTTGGCACTAAAATCTTTTGTTTGCATCAAAGTGTCATATGATTATTCAAAACTTGAATAATTTTATTCCATGTGACCTTGTGATTTTTTTTCCTCCATCTACCTTAATTAGGAAGTAGAATGTTTATTGGTAATTCTTACTGATGACAAATCATGATTAGCAAAATAAAATTTTACACTTTAAAACCTGGGTATTAAGCATATTTAATTCTGTCTCTAAAAGAAAGTTTATTGTCTTACTTCTTTCACTTCAGAGAGAGTTTCCATCTTTTGGGGATTTCCTTTTTTTTTTTCTTTTCCAGTTTAAGGAAACAGTTTTCTCTAATACGTCACTGTCAGATGAGGTTGGATCAAATTAATTCACGTGTTTGGGGCAAGTATTTTCTTTATAAGTTGTTGTTTAACTTATTGTTGTAAATGTATTGTTTAATAAGTTTTGATGTTATCCCACTGATTCTTAAAGCAGTAAAGAAAACTTTATGACTGCATGGCACTTTTGCTAACGTTAGGCTATCTTTTGTTAGTGCTCTTACTGTAGATTTTCAGTGTCTCTCAGACACACCTTCTCCAGCTCTCTCTGTGTTCCCTGTCCCTGGCATGTGAAACCATGCACTCTTAGAGTGACAGTGTGCAAAGGTCATTCTTAGCATGGTTCCAGCATCAGGGGTACAAACCCATTTCCAATGGGTAGCGTCAGAGGAAATTTGCAGTAGATGGAAGATGGTAAATTAAGTAATTTTGGCAAAGCTACGAGAATTTCTTTTTGGTATGCTGATCACTGTTTTTAATAACAGCCCCCCACTACCCTCCTCAAAGCTTGTGGCAGAATTTTGATTAACTTCAAGAGAAGCAGGGTCAAACTGCATGTTTGAATTAAGCATAATAACTTAGCACAGGGGCTTGGGGTCTTTTGTGTGTGTGTTTGTAAAACACAGTGCAGAAGAGCTGTACTGCTGCTTCCTGCTGTCCCTTCTCAGAGTATTCCCATCAGACAGGAATATTTGAAGTCTATAAATGTGCTGCTTGGTGACATTTTCAGACTCACAATTTAAACATAAGCCTTGACAAATAAGCCCAGATTCTCTTCTCTTTCTTTGCCTTAGTGTCTGTCTCATACCATATTTTTCTATGGCACTTAAAGACCTAGGTGCTATTTCCCTGCTACTTTTTTCTTTTTGGGAGAAAAACAGCCTCTCCACTGAAAGGCCATTTCCCAGGTGGTGTGTCAAGATTTGAGGAAGTTTAGACATCTCAGTGGGGATGGATTCATCACGTGGCAGACACTGACTTTAATAGCTATGAGCCAAAATTGTCATGGCTGTCTGGTAGGAAGAAGAAGGCATTTCTAAGCCTAGTTTTGCTCTCATTTATTGGAGATAAGCATGATGTTAATTCACTGTTGCCTTCATGATACTAAAGCAGTTCATATTTGCTGCTGAGGTTCTAAAGAAAGCCAAACTATTTGAGGGCATTAACTGGTTAAGTATTTAAAACTATGCTTCAATTACTGTAGCTTTTTCTAGATGTCAAGAGAGAATATTTTCTTTATTTTGCTTCACTTTTTTATAGTATGCTTTTAAAATGTGTGTTTATTTCTTGGTTGTGAGGGTTGTAAATATACTTTTTCCTTTTTGCTTACTTTCCTGGTGAGAAAATAATTTACAGTAATATTGGGCACTTGCATATATTGCTTTGAAAACCTGTTTGAGAAAAGTATGTTGTCATTAGCATATGAAATATCTCTGCAAGGAAATGTAGGCACAGCTGTGATTTGTGAAGGTGATTTAAAAATTCAGTGGAAAAGCAGTTTCTAGGATCCAGGTTTATGTTTGTGTTCCTTCCAATTTAACTTTTTTTTTCTTCAAAGTTTTTGGAAATGTTTGTTGTGGAAATTCCTGAAGGTGTGGGTGGCTTATAGCTTCTGTGTGTTTAAGGGCTTTATTTATTTGCCTAAATTTCCAGCGTACTGTTTGGGTACCCTTTCTAATCTGTGTCTGTGATCTTTTTGCTGTGATGTCCTCTTTCCTCCCTCTCCTGTACCTTCAGCATTGTACAACTTGAAGCAGTGGCAATTGTTTCATTTCTCAGAAGGGAAGTGCTCTTTTCTGCAGTGGTCAGGTGGATGCTTGCCAGAATTGTGTTTTGAGCAACTGTTTATGTGTGTTGAACTTGGACCTCCATAAAAATGAATTTTCTTGTAACTCATATGGTTGGTTTGTTTGTACCTTACCTTTCCAAAGTCCTTCCTACAGCCCCGTGATATGCATGCCACTGGCATTTCAGAGAAGTTTTCGTGGAGTGTCTTAATGTCTTACAGAAATTGAAATGCATGCGTTTAAATATGGTCTCATATTTCCTATTTGTGGAACAGGTTTGCACTGTCTCCTGCTGCACATTAGGGTTTAGCTTGAGTGGACTTTGAGGAATACTGATGGTTGTGGTGTTGGAGCAAGTAACTGTCAGGCTGCAAAATTCAGATCATTGGTATACTAGAAACTTAACCCATAAAACTTTGTATGCTTTCAGGAAGTCAGCTATGATGTCAACAGAGATAACCAGAAACTCTTTGATTGTTATCTACAACTAATGCTGGGAATTACCTCCTGGAAAGCTGTATCTGCATAGGTATTGCTCAAGACAGTTTTAATTGTAGGTTGAGGCAGGTTCTCTTAACACCTTGTACTTAATCATCAATTAAGGTGAAAAACAGTACAGGTAGGCAGTTTCATAATACTGTCATTTCTGTGGATCAGGAAATTCCCCCTTCCTACCCCTCCTTTTTGTCTGCCTGGTGCTTCTGAGTGTCTGCTTCCTGCCTGTTTCCACTGGCACTCTGAACTGCCCTGTCAGGAATTGGTTTTAAGCAAGTGTGCTAAGTAAAAAGTCAGCTTTCCATCAGGAATGGATACTCTGCATTTTTCGTTAACTTCATTTTGGTGTTTACTGCTTAAGAGCTTCTGAGCACATTCTGTAGGGTGCCCAGAGGTTGGTTAGTGGTCAGTCTTTTTTTACAGCAAGTTAGTCATGACATACCAGAGGAGAAATGTGGAATTTTTCTTTTTGATGTAGTACTGCAAAAGAAAAGTTCAAAAACTATTCATGAGCTATTACTTTGCAGATAGCAACTATTTCCGAGGCACAGTGTAATTTATGTAGTACATGATGCTTGGCATCAGAAGTTATTTATGGGGCAGTTTGTTTAATAAGGATATTTCAGAGTGATTTTGCTGCCTCATTATAATTTGCATTTACTTTGTGTTTCATTTGAGCAGAAACATTTTGTACAAATTGCTGTAATTTGTCTTTTTGCTCTGCCAGGTTCAAATGGCAAAAGTTATTGAAGTGTCCCGAGGTAGCTATTTATGATATACCAGGAATAGTGGAATTGGAGTTGGCACTGAGTCTCTCAGAGTTCTTCAGAGAAAGTATGGCAAGGGTTGGAGTTTGCCTTCCATGGCCTTCTGCCACAGCCAGCTCTTGTGCATACTTTTGGACGAGGGGAAGGAATAACTATTCCTCTGCTCTGCTGTTGCACATTTAATATTCCTAAAATGACAGTGATTTAGGGTTCTTATTCTTGATGTGGTACAGCAGGACTTTAAAAACTTGCCTCCTTTCTTTTACAGGTGTGGAAGGTCACCAGTGAATTGGTGCTCTGACGTGGTAGGATTACTAAAATGAGGTTTTTTTCTTACTAGTCTGTGGGCAATGGAATTTGGGTTTTTAGTCCAGTCTTGGCTTCATTAGCACATGGATAGAAAAGAGTAACTTTTAATGAATTCTTTGATTGTTTAAAGGGAGCTTTCTTGAAAAAAATTATTAACAAAATATTAGACTTCAGCCTGACCACATGACATCAGAAATAATGGACAGTCATTCACACCTGTGTAACATCAAAGACAGAACTGTAGTGGGTTTTAAATTTTGTTTTGTTTTGTTTGTTTGTATGGAACAGTGACATCTGAATGAAGTGCAAGCTAGGGCAAAACCAGATCCTACATCAGTATTTGTTCTGGAAAGCTGCAATAGCTCATTTGTGGTTTTCCTGCTTGTAAATAACGTAGTTAGCCCACCTCCTGCTGAATGCTTTTATTCATTATATGATTCTGCTGATGAATGTCTCTGCTTCTCTGAACTATATTAAGGAAGAATATAGAGCAAGTCACTTGGTGATTTCTTGAGTTAAATCCCAAACTGCAAAGAAGAATTTAATGTTCTCCTGGAGGTTCTTGAGTATTTTTCCCCTTCTCAATTCCATGTAACAGAGGAAGCTTTATTTTATGTAGGTTAGTATAGTAAGTCACTTCCATTTTGTGAGCTCAGTACTGTGGTAGGTGAGCTGCAGATTAAATGGAGAGTAATTCCTTTACTCATCCCTTTGAATGCTTTCCCCTCTTGCTTGTGCCTTTAACTGGTGACTGTGACTGAATGACCACACACAAAAATCTCCGAGACTTTGTTAGCACAGTCAACATCTTTGTTTTAAGGTACTTTTCTGCACCGAGCATGATAATAATTTTCCTGTGGGTTGGTTAAAGTCCTCAAAAATGTTACTCCAGATGATTGCACTGGAAAAGAAGAGGCATGTTTCTTTCTTGTGATTTCATTAACTGCATAGGGTGCATGATTTTGGAGCTTATTAGCTGAGAAGAGTATTTAGGATTCGAAACTTGAAGTAACGCATTAGTATTTTTTTTAATGTTGCTTACAGTGTTGGGAGAAAGATAAACACAAGAGAAGTCAACGTTATTTTTCTTTCCTTTTTCCTTCGAGCCTGGTAGCTTCAGGAAGGAAGCTTTGCCATGAAAAGAGATGTTGATGTGTTGCCATTGCAGTGGTTCTGTGGAGCACTGACCTTCTGGTCGTGTTGAGGGCACTGGCCTCTGCTTAGCTCCTGCATAAGTGCAGAACAAATAAATGGTGGTTCAGAGCTGTCTTCCCACGTTTGCTGAGAGTTCTGACTCATCCTTAAAACTTTGCATTTTGTCCTGAACTACCCATAAACCCCAAAGCCTCTGCTCCCTTGAGATACTTATCTTGCTTTTGAGTGGTTTCAACTTGATTTGGTGGGACCAAATCTTGCTTATCTAATTCTCAGAATTATTCCAAGTGTGTTGTACATTCAGTATGAGTTGAGCAGTGTACAAGGATTCTCTTTGAGCTGTTTAGCCTGGGGTACTGTTTCTCCTGAATTTGAGGAGTTTGTGTCATACATGCAAGCGTCCCCACTGCCCACCGAGTGTCTTGATCTCAGGCATCTCTGTTAAGATCAGAAGCCAGTGCTACCAGTCATTTGAAAATGCAAGGCCTAAGTAATGCCTGTGTTCTGCTTTTTTATTTTGTATCTGCTGAAGTTTCAAATCCTTCCACTCTCACTGGATGTTGAGCATTTTTTGTGCTATTTCAGTGATAAAGATTTATGGCACAGCTCCACAGTTGACATCTGCACGCCTGCAGGGAGTGAGCTGATTGTTGGGTGAAGTATGTCTGCAGTTGCAGCAAAACTGACTTAAGAAGTGAAGATGTATTGTGTAACTGTACCTTATTGAGTGGACAGGAGAATTTTATTTATCTCTTTCCAAGAAATGCAACAGCAGATTTTAATGGTGTAAGAACAGAGCAAGGAATGGCAGTGTTGCTGTTATGAAGAAATTTACATTATGTTCTTTGTGTATCTATAAAGTAGTTTGGCTGTGTATTGCTTGAGCTCATTCTGGGTTTGCTTAAAAACTCAGAGAATTCCTCCTAGTCGAAAACAAAGGATATGTGAGTATCATTTATAGTTTTAGCCAAAATAGCTGTAGCTGTATGATGGTGATGTTTTCCCTGCCTGTTACCCCCTGTGACCTGTTTTGCATATCCGATAGGACAGTAAGGCTCTGGAAACTAATTCATATTTTGTCAGGGACTAAGCTGTCAAAGTAAGCAGTTACTTAATGGATTAATTTGTGGTTTGCTGGAAAGGAAAATGTTTGGGGTTTTTTTACAAGGGAGTTGAATGATGCTATGGAGAATTTTATTCTCTTGCTGGCTGCTACAGAGGTTTGTTTGTTTTTTTTTTCATGTAATGCTGGATATTAACCACATATTTTGTATGTAGCCAGTATTGTGCATCTATCACCGTATGGATCAGTTAGTTGACTTCCTGTGGTTTGATATGAAGAGATACTGAAAACTCTCAGCTGTCACTGAAGTCAGTTGGAGCTCTGTTTTAAACTCTAAAGGTCTATATAATGCTATGTGCTCTATTAAGTTCATATATGGATTTCTGAAATAATATTGGATGCTTACTTTGCTAATTACTAGCTAATATTGGATGACTTACTTTTCCCTTAAATTATCATGTGCCAATTCCTGTTCTCATAACGGCCATAATATCACTGCTTTTCAAGGGTTGTTTTGAAAGGCAGTGTGTTTAGGATCTTGCCATAGAAGACATTTAACAATTTTTGTGAGAAGTCACAAGTCTTGCTGCACAATAAATAAGATGGACTGTTTTCAGGAACCACCTGAATATATCTTATCCGAATATTGGAAGAGTTGCAGACTGTCATAATTTGTCTGTCTGTGCCCTCCAGTTTGTCACTAGCCCAAACTTTAATCTCCTTCAGCATTGACGTCTTAGCCCATTCTTGTTGTTTTGGTTTCTTTTTCTTTGACACATATTTGTTCAGCACCAGTTTCATTCCAATGAAATGGAATGAAATGGAAAGGAATGGTCTTTTAGTTCTGTTTTTAACAGAATATTCTGTTAACTGTGCACTACAAAGCATGTATATTTACTTCATTTATTGTTGCAGCTGTAGTTGATCTGAACATAGCTGATACTGTTTTGGAAGACAACTTCTGTTTTGGAAGAGATGAGTAGAATTTTCTGAATTAAAATGAGGTGTGATGGAGCTACTGGTAGATGTGGAAAGGGAAGAATCTATATAAAAGAAGTGGTGACAAGTTGCGTTTGGCTTCGTCTCAGTGTCACTATGGTTTGTAGAAAGCTAAGGAGGGGGCGTGCTGTGCTTAAAATAAGATTGCCTGTGTGTTAAAGAAGTAAGAGCGCTTTAGAGCACATGTTCAGGATTCCTGTAGATTCAGTGAGAGTGTGTAAATGTATTTAAAGGCATCCAGAGAGGGATCTTGTCTGCCTGAATTAGAGGCTTTCTGGCATGTGCTTTCTCAGCCTTTAGGGGAGTACAGTTCAGCTTTTGCGTGGTGCACCTGTCAGCTTGCCTCATCTAAGGTTTGGGGTTGATGCTGTTGTAGCTTGAACACCCGAAGGTGACTCTAAAGCTGTAGTTCAAAGTATTTTTTTTTTGTTCATTTGGGGGAGGGGTTATTCCAGGGAAGCTACAGCTGCACCATGTTCCAGTGTTTAAATGTACCTCAGCCAGTAGGGAAGGAAGGCAGTGTTTCAGTTCCAGCTCCAGTCACTTGTGGCTAGACCACAGCATCCAGGCTCCGAGATAAAGGACATTCTGTATTGCTTCTGCTTCACCATTTTTGGGAAAAGAGCACTGTGTTTTCTTTCTCCTGTGGTTGGCTTTGTAGTAGGAACATACTTTTCCAAATGTTAAATTAAGAAGCAGCATAACACCAATTGTCTTCCCAAAATCCAAAGTTTTGCTTTTTATTCTTTCCTCTTTTAAAATCTAACTGCTACAGAACGGAAACAAAGCAAGCTGCTTTTCAGTTAATCATATATTTAAAGGTGCACCACTGTCATTGGTGGTACCCTTCATATGTGGTATAGGAAAATCTTTCCTTTAGACAGAGATGTGGGCGTTTTGAGCCCTTTTTCTCAGTCTTGGTGGATGTACTTCTAGCCCTGGTACACTTGCTCAGATTCACAGAGTGCAGAATAGAGAAAGAAAGCCTTCAGCAGAAGTTACAGAGAGAACACCTTCAATAATGTCCAAATCCTTAATCCTCACCTTCATGGTCTTTGGAGAAAGGAAACAAACAGGATACAGGTTATGCTTTAAAGAGTGTTCCCATGTCACTCTTCAGCAGCACTGTGTCTTATTTGAAGTTTTCTTCGCCCCTGATGATTCATTACTCTTGTCTTTTTCGGATCCTAAACTTGGAAGGTTGTGCATCCCACACCTTGCACTAGATTTGAGATCTCTTTGGGTAAAAACTTTCTTTGAAGCACATTAAAAAAAGATAGAGCCTTAATGCCAGTGTTGGATACTCTATCCATGAAGGTCCTGGCAGTCTGTTTGTATTCAGTGTGGAGGTAGTGCTGTCCCTGGGGAGATACAGGTGGTAATGGTGTAATTATGGAGGTGGAGAAAAGGTGACTGGACTTGGCTAATTTGTGCAGAATGATGCAAATCATGTAGCAGCTATAGGTAGGGAAACTCAAGACAGCTTTTATGGGCAAATGAATATGATTTTTATGATCATATTTTCTGACTGCTTTCTTAAAAGTAGTCTGGAACCTGGAAAACTTCCATTCAGTCAGACAGTAGATTTGCAGGGTAATTGGGAAATTGTCTACAGGACCTTCTTAATGGGGGTCTTTGAATTTTGAGGGGCTAGTTTTTTTCCATATCGAGGTTATTTGATGTGGAAAGGAGTTGGCACAGCCTTATACTTTACTTCTGCGGTGTTTTGTGGCAGTATCAGTGCCCATGTTTGATTCTCATCTATTCCTGATAGTTAGTCACTCTGTTCTTTAGCTGCAGAATGTGGGTGGCAGTTGCTAAGCGCTTCTCAGGAGTTTGAGACTTCCTTAGTCTCAAAACTGTGGTGTGTGATGGGCTTGGGAGAATTTATCTAAAATATAATGTGTGTACTATTGAAAGCCATAAACTTAAGAATTTAATCTGGATCTCTGTCTTACCTTTTTCTATTGATAGTCTTGGAGGCACAAAGGATCTTTAGAACCAGTGAATTTGTGGAGTTACCAGTGAGTGATGCTCAGAGGAAACAGTGAGAGGCCAGGTACCTGTACCCCATGTCCATGGGGGAATTAAATGAGATGCATACGGAAGGACTAGGCCTGTATTGTGCATCAGAGCTGTTTAATTTATTTTAACCTGCACAAAAGTCACCTTTTAATCAGGGGTTTATAAGAAATGCTGTGCGTTGTTGCCGCCTCCTTAATTCTGTGAGAAGGATCTAACCTAAAATACACCGATGCTTACCACCCTGAGTGAAGGTATTTAGACTATCTATATTTTGGTTATGGGGTTTGTGGTTTTTTCTGGCTATGAGGCCATTTCTGGTGAATATGTGAGAAGTGGAACAGGGACAAAATCCAAAAGGAATCTGAAATGGTTCAAATGTCTTGGCACATCTTTTAGAGGATGGTTTGTGCCATGTTCTGATGTATGCAGATGAAGTCAATGTTTGTAACTATTGTGAACTTCCTAAATGATTTTTATGTGTGGGGAAACAGTAAAGCTTGGACTGAAAAGAATCCTTCAAGTTGAAAATTTCTGTTCTTAAGAACAAAAGCAGAATCTTCCTGATCATACTTTGCTGTTAATCAAGGAGCTGTCTGAGGTATTCACCTCATTTCTGACTTCTCCTGAATTAAGGGCAAATTGCAGCCTTTCTTCTGTGCTATCTTCACTGTTGATCTCATGCAGTTGTGACAGTGTGATGCAGTAATCATGTCCATGTTGATATTTTATAAATAAAATATCGTTTGAAGGGGCACCTATGAAATTTGATTATTTCAAATGCTAAAGATACAAAGTTCTTGGAAAATAATGGAAATGTCGATTGCCGTGTGGTAGAGAGGAGGTGGTGTGTGGTTTTTTGGATGGAATTTATTCTAGCTCTTGTCTGTATGCAAAAGGCAGTTACCTCACTAGACTTACATAGAATTTGTGGGGTTAACAAGTACTGAGTCATTGCCTAATTCATAATATTCACAAGTCATTCTGCATGCTCAGATATGACTGCAGTATCGTGCAAAGTTTGTTAACTAAATGGAACATTTTTAATTGTTTCTAAGATAAATTGCTGTTTTCTAGCTGCTCTAACAAAAGACAGATGGCTTTTCTGTTATGTGTAGCCATTTTCTAATGAAACAGTTGAAGCAATTGATATTTTAATAGTTTTTGCTTAGAAATCTTTTGGGCATGTATAGATAGATGGATAGTTGTGTGAGAACAAAACATGGTCCAATATAAAGTGCTTAAATGGGAAAAATAGATGTTATTAAATAAGACTTTATATAGTAATGGCTGCTGATCTGCTGTTCATTCAGGTAAAATGGGATTTTCACTCTTTTAAAATACAATTGTACATTTAAGACAGACTGCCGTCTGGGTTTTCTTACATGTTTTCTTGTTTCATTATTTCTGAAGGATTGCAATCAAAAATTCTGTAAAGAATTTCTGTGAATTAAAATCTGGGTCATTTATTAATATGTTTTGGTATTGGAAATTGAATTGTGGATAAAAAACTGGAGGAAGATGTTAGAATGCTAAAAAATATATATTATTTTTAGTTCAGAAAAGCTGTTCCACAGTGGTGAAATTTAACTCCAAATTCTCCATGTTCCTGATCAGTTTCCTTTTCCGGAAGGCATGGCCACGCTTAATTTGGTTTCTGGAGTTATTCTTGCATTCCAAATGGAGGCACAGTTTTCCATAAACAGATAGCAGCCAAGTGGAATTTGATGGTGGGGGTCCAGATAGGAAATAATTAAATGTTTTAGGTTTCACTCTCTTGGGTTCATTTTAATGGATGCCTTTGGTTTTGGAAGCCTGGCCCACAGCAGCAGTAGATAATATTGAATGAATGGCTATTTCCAAAGAGAGAATAGAGTGGGATTTTTTGCTGTTGGTGAGATATTTGATGAGCCTAATGTAAAGGAAACTGAAGTGCCTGCCTACTGACCTTATTTTCTAAATCAAAGCTAATGCTAATGTAAGGTCAATAAAGACACCAAATGGCTGTTCTTTCTTTCACAATTCCTGTTTGCATATTGTGATGGGTGCATGTTTTTTTTACACTGCAGTATGGCAAAGCCTTTATTTCAGTTCTATTTATTGTATATATTAGAAAAGGCTCATGATGGTCTGCTCCTCATGGCTGCAGGGCAATCCCAGCACTTCCTCCCTTCTTCCTTCCCTGACCCAGGTGCTGAAAGGGCTGTTTCTCTTTTTTTTCCCTCACTTCTCTCTGAATTTGTGTTTTGCCCTTCTGTTGCCCACTTCCCCTCAGGTGCCACCAGCACTGTGGCTCAGGGGCCAGGCAGTGCCCCCACTCCCAACCCCTCCACACAGGCACCAAATGTTCCTTAATAGGTGAAAATGGTAAGGAGTGGTCAAGAATCTGGGTTAAAGTTGGTTTTGTTACATTGGATTGACAATCCCTTTGTAAATTTATAATTAGGCAAGTAGAAGAGTGTAGGTCAAGATGACTAGCACTGAAATTACGTGGTGTAAAATTATCTGCATTCCCCACAGCCCTGTTTCTTGGCCCACAGTGCAGCAAAACTAGAATTGTAATTGGACGTAGAATTGTAACAAAAGTTTATCTTACTAATTCAAGCCACTGAAAGATTTTTTCCCTCTCTCTCTCTCTCTCTCTCCTTATGATGCCTTGCAGTTCTAGTTGAAAATTGTTTATCTGTTGTGGAATCAACTTTGAACCTTTAGGTCCTAGGTCATTACATATTAAGATAGAAGTTTATCATTGTTCCTTTCAGCCTGACAGAGTGAGACTTTGAAAGTTAATTTTTAGGGCTAGGAATGGGCTTCACTTTGCCACACTGAGCTGAAATGTGTCCAGTACAAAGGTTTGGGGTTGAGTCCAGGCCCTGGTGCCCTTCTGTTCACTTTGCTGTCCTTTCCTCGGAGGAGGTAAACAGCCTTTCTGCAGGGGGGATTTACCCAGTGCTGGTAGTCACCAAACACTGTCCCTTCTCCACCTGCATGTTCAAACAATCTGCCACTGTCACCCCCATTCCTGCAGGCGCAGGGTGCTCCTGGAGACGAGGCTTCCCCAGCTCCCGATGCTTGGCTGGGTTTGTTATATCCAGTTACGCTCTCACATCCACCTGTCTGGTCCCTGCTGCTGGCACAGCCGGCGTCTGGAGGGCTGCTTTGCTCTGCACTGGATTTCTGTCAAGCAATACTTCTGGTAGTCTTCAGAGGCTGTCTTCTGTCTGGCCCAGGCAGCACCTGATTATTGTGAATCTGAGCAGTCATTAAGTACAGAGCCATTTTCATCCTGTGCGTCCCTTTATGGGTGTCCTGCTGATAAACAGCAACAGCAGAGGAAATATTAAGCCAAACATACTACCTCTAGCACCATTTGCATGTTGGTCAGACTTTTTTCCTGACTGTTACCCAGATATAAATAGTTTTTCTAACTTTGTATTTATGGTACAGAAATAACTTAAAATTTAGGATGGTATGTGTGGATTTTTCATTAGCTTTCTATTTTTCAGGCCTATGAGGGAGTTTTTCATGTGACCAATTTGAGACCAAAGAATAGTTCTGATAGGAGCTATTAAGTTACTATTAAGTAACTACCAGACCATTTCCTGTTTTTCTGTGAAGTATGTCAGCTGTATTTAAATCCCTTCAGGGACGGTTTTTAGCATGTGAACTCTGTTACTGGTTTGCCCACAAATTAGTCAAAATTAGCTTGCCGTGGCTGTGGTAGAAGTTAGTCTTCTTTCATTGGGAGCAAAGTACATAGACTATAAAACAACAACAACCACAAAATCCTCCTTACCTCCTCCTGCTCAATAATTGACTTTTAAACTTTATCTACTTTAATGAGAAAATGCTGAAAATGGATGTGAAAAGCTTCTAGACTTGTACACTGGTTAGTGATCCTCACTTTATGATGGATGCAAAATTTATATGCTCAGAAAGCCAAACTTACCTTTCCACCACTGGTCTTAAGAGATAAAAAAGTGTTCTGGAATTGTTAATTATAAAAAAGAGTTTTGTGTATTTACTGGAATAATTGTTTTGAAATACAAATTAGCACTTGCTCTGACAACTACTGTGTTCATGAAAACCCTGCTGAGGAATAGCCTGCAGAACAATTTCTTCTGGTACAGTTGTTTTTAAGTAATGCCTGTCAACACTAGACATCGAAAATGTGAGAGCTATGCCATGGTCTGAAACAGCTGTCAAGTGTAGTTTCTGGCACAGAGCCATCTTCAGATATTCTTGTATCCTGTTAACATAGAAAATGAAGAGATTGTTTTCTTCTGCGTTGGTTGGATTTGTGGTCAGAGGGAAGAGGAAGAAGTAGTCCCAAGTTATAAATGAAAATAAATTGGTTCAAGAAAGGTGTAAATGAGCATCAATCATTGGCTGCCTTTATTCACATCATGAAGTGCTTTCCTGAGTGTAAGGATGTACTTAACCACATGCTTTCTTGAATCTGGGTCAAGGCTCCTACTGCTCTTTGAATTTGGGCTAAGATAAGCTTTTCAGTTGGGATCATGGCAAAGTTTATAGCTATTACCCAGAAAGTATATTAAAAATAAAGAAATGTAGGTGCTTTCTCTTTTTAATGATCCAAAAGGACCAGGTAAACAGCAATAAATTTGAGGTTTGATTGAAATAGGAAAACAGCTGTAGTAGAGAATTGGGGAGAGTTTCAAGGGGAGCAGGAAGGGAAGTTGTTTCAGGGCACTGGCACGTCTTTGTCTACATACACGCAGTCTTATCCAAACTGAAATCTGTATTCCATGTAGCAGAATTTAATGTACAAAACTGATTTTTCATGGTAGCTAGAGGACATCCTGCTGACACCTGAGTTGACAGGAGGACACAGTAGTTTGGGTATGTATATGAGCTGCTCTCAAGGACTTACTTGAATTGAGCAGGATAGTTACAGAATACTCCAGTAGAGGATGTGAAGTCGTGCGTGCGTTCCTTACTTAAACGATAGAAAAGAATCTTTACCAGTAGGTAAATTATATTTAATTCTGGTTGTTATGGGGATTTCGCTCATCCTTTTCATTTTTCTTGAATTGTAGAAATTAGAAATGGCAAAAGTCTATTAGGGTGAAGTCACCAAGCACATTTTCTTGCCAGTGAAGGATTTTCAGTGGATTTTTTCTGCCTTTTGTTTTCTGAAGTTCCTTATTGTATCCTAACCTAATTAAGGTTGTTGCCAAAGGGAAGCTGGATAAGAGCTTCTTTTGGAGCCTGGTAAGGAATTTTAGTGAATCAGAGCACTGTAACATCATACCAGATCCATGTCATCTAGTCTGAGTTTAGATAAAATACATTGTGTATTTTACACAAATACATTGTGGCATTTCATGTTCTTTCAAAATAGTGTTATTGAAGGCAGTGCTACAGATTAGGTGCAAGTATTGTCTTTACATAGTTAACATAAATAAATTTCTAACCAGAAATTATGTTTGCATGTTATCTTTGCTTAACCCTTTACCTGTAGTCAGAACCTGTCATTTGAAAATCCCACCTCTCTGTACTTTCGGGTTTTCTCTGGGTGATAACTAATACAACAAAATGTAAACAAATCTAAAGGTGGTTTCCATACTAAGAAAAAAATGGAAGTACATAGACACCATATATGTCATGTTGAAATTGAGTGGGGATTTTTAAGTACACTTGGAAGTGTTGTCTTCTACGGAATGCATCTGGTATGGGATTTATCTGTCTATTCCAGGTAATGAGCTGTGAAATTGAATGGGACTGTTTAGGCTGATTTACTGGGTGAGTTGCAGAGGCAGAACTATTTTTAACTCTTTGTTTACTGTAAGCAAAATTGCTTATTTGCTCTTATTTCAGGGGTCTTGTTTCTGAAAGACAGTAAATAGCATGAGTTCAATAGTAGGAACATTGTTGCAAAAATTATGGTGCTGATGTTTATTTGAGTGACTAGTAGTGTGTATTTTATGGAGAGGTAGAAGGAGTCAATCAAAGGACATTTCTACTAGAGGCTTGTTTATTGATTTTTTGTTAAAATTAGGTTTTGGTAACACAACAGTTTTTGTATCCCAGTGTGTAAATGCTACTCTTATGCTGTGTTTTAGATACTTCTAGCTACTCAAAATGTCTTCAATTTGGTTTTTTCAGATACCTATTTGCAGCTCTGTGTAGGTTGCATACTAATACGTGGGGTTACTGGGAAATATTTCCATATTCTGTTTTCTCCTTCCTCCTGCATCTTTTATTTTTGCATTATATTTTATGTGGTAATTGAGAACAGGGCAATGATATCTGCAGTGTATTGGTCTTGATTTGTCTTTAGTTTGAAATCTCTGTTTTCATAATTATTGAGTGAACCCATAAAGGGCATATTTTTATGGCTGATTTGTGTATGCTGCTAATTTGATACCAGCTAGTATTACTTTATATAGATAAACTCAGATCTTCAGGTTGCAAGCATATGGATTACATAATTTCTGTTTATTCTAAGTGTATTCATCAAATCATGTAAACTGAAGGGCACCTGATGCTGCACCTCATGGCCTGCAAAAGTCACCTCTGGCAGAAATAAAGCACAGCTGCTGTGTTAACACATAGTCATTCTCATCTGCAATTGTTCTTCTAATCTCTGCGGTTTTCCGCTTTCACTAAACCTAAGTGTTCTTTGTAGAAACTCGTGGATTATTTGTGGCCTATGATATCACTGAGACTTGCTGAATTTTTTTTGTACTGGTTGACAGATGAGTAAGTTCCTCTTGGTTTCCTCCTTCTTTGTCATAGGAAGTCACATTAAATTGATTATGTGACTGAAGAGTAACAATACAACCACAGGAAATCCTGTGGCTGAAACCAGTTCTGTTCTCTGCTTGCTTTTGGTAATAACTTTGTATTTGCAGAATACTGTTTTTGATTTAGGACTGCATTGGACTTTGACTTTAAAAAGGTGTTGCTCTTTGCAACATATGAAAAACTGGTTAACTTTTTCTGAGCTGAGGCATCTTTTGAAAAAAAATTAAAGAGTAAATAATATTACTGATAAGAATTTGTGGGTGAAAATTTGGCAGTATAGGTCACTTCCAACGAAATCAAAGTGTCAAATGCAAACGTGTGAAGGAAGAAGAAATACAGGATGTGTATGCTACATTTGGAGGGTTTAAAAGGTAAGAGGTGCATGAAGGCATGTAGGACTTCTTGTGTGGTGTTCCACAAGCTGGAGCAGTGAGCTGGTTCAGCTGCACAAGCCCTCGTGCTTGTATGAAGTAAGGCTGTGTCAGGAAAGTGTAAGCATCCTGAGAACACAGCACATTTAAATTGATTTAAACAAGTCTGCACTTCTGTTCTTGGTCAAGAGGAGTTTATACCTTGTTTTCAAGCCCTTACTTCCAAGATGTAGCAATATGTAAGTTCCTCATTAACTTTTGGTTGGAACCTGCTCTTCCCTGACGTTTAGGCACAATAATAACATTGTTGGATGTCAATCTCTTGAAAAAAAAATTGGAAGTAGTGGGAAGGTGGGTCTTCAGATACAATGCAGATTATTTCCCCCTTCATCCTCCTTTTCATTTGAAAGTACTTCAAAGGACTTTATTAGCATGTTAAATAAAACTAGGGAAAGGCAGATTCCATCACAATGCATGTGCTTTCTTGCTTGCACATGCAGTTACTGTTAGGCCTCGGTTAATTCATAAGTATGGAAAATAAATATATCCCTGAGATAAAAGGTTGAAGGAAGGATAAAATGTTTCAAAAACCTCTCTTCTCTCCTAGTGGAGAGTGTGCATGGTGTTATCCTGACCTGCTCTATGAAAGGGAATTACTGTGGCAAACAGGAGGCAGACTGTTGGTATTTCCAGACTGAGGCATGCCTGACTGGCAGGAGGGAAAGATGGCTGGAAAACCAGCCAGGATGAGGAAGAAGGGACAGGAAATGCTGAGGTGAGGACCCCCAAAGTATTGATACCCTTGAAGTCCTTAACTCCTGTGTTCTGGGCAACAGCTGTCCATCCTGTGCAGCTTGTGTTTGTGTGCTCACTGGATGTGTACAGCCTTGGAGCTGGGCTTACCCAGCCTGCCTGGGAACCTGTGCTTTTGTGTCACTGTCCTGGGTCTGAACCTGGTGCAGGTGTTGGTCCCTGGCTGTTGAGTGAGATGTGGATGGCTGCAGCAGTGCTCCTCAGTATTGGTTGTTAGAATACAGTTAGATACCTCCAAATCCCACTCAGGACCTGCATCTCCTGGGAAGTTGTGTGGAGACTTGAACAAAGAGGGGAAGGAGGCAGCACTAGCAGGGACAAATTGGGATAGCAGTACTAGGCATGGAAGTTTGTGGGAAGCTGATTTAATAGGAGTTTCAGTTTCCTTTTTATATGAATTCTGCTCCTGTAATTCTTTCTCTCTGTCTTAGAGGCCAGTACATACAGTGTCTCTTGGAATGAGTAGCAGTAGAATTGAAAAAAGTAGTAGCTGAAAGATGATTGAAAATGACTTTGCAGAATCTGGACTGCATTCACTTCATTTCCTTCCCTGCTTGAAGCATCAAGAGTATTCTGTGATGTAATAATTTTTGTTGTCATTAGTAATAAATTTGGGGAAGAAGCCTGCTGTTTGCAAAGGGATTTATGATGACCAATTGTCTGGGCCAGAGGTGAGAATGTGGGTGGCTGTGCTAACCTGCTTGGGTCATCAGAGAGTGTCCATGAAATTTATCTAGAAGAGTAGTCTAGATTTGGGGTTTTGGGGAAAATTTCTTCTTTGAACTTGATTCAACAGCAAGGAGTGGGGATATTTTTTGACATTACACTTAGTCTATGTTTTTATGCAGTCTTCTGTAGAAAATCAAAAGGTTGGAAGGAAAAAAGTGCAAAAATTTATGTTTGATTCTCTGCAGTTCTAGGTGACAAAATAGCTAAATGAATTCCTGTCATCCAGCATAGCTTAAAGCTTTGGAGAATTATCCATTCTTGTCTCTGTATAAAGTACTTCAGAGAAGATTTAAGGCTATCCTGATTTAATTATAAAATATATTATGGGGTCACACGACAAGTTAAATGTATCCCAGGAAAAAAAAACCAAACCAAATACAAACCACCTTGACCATAGTGACCTTTAGAGGAGATCCCTGAGCATGAACCTTGTGAGACTTGGAAATAGATGAAACCGAGCTGGTTTATGTCAGCTGGAGATCTGGCTCAGTATTTAAACTGAAGCAATTTATTGTTCTGTTTCTTTTAATACCCATAGAAGCAGTAACGCTGTACAAGTGTGGGAGGGTGGAAACACCCAAACTCCAGAACAGTGCCTCTTCTCCCAATCTCCTCCTTTCCCCTTTTCCTTCAAGGTTATTTAAGGATTTACTAGTTAGTGAGAAGAAATCTTAAATAAGAACACTTTCTTCCAATATATACCATCCTTTTGAAATGGCCTCATTAGCTGTTTTGTCACCTAGAACAGCAAGAATTAATATCTACACTGTATTTCTCACGCCTTTTAATTGCTGTGACCCACCCCAAAATTTTACAGCACTAAAAACCCATAGCAGCATGAGAAAATACGAAGTTGTGCAATTCTTTTCCTCACATGTATATCAGAAACAAAGATATTACTAAAACTGGATTAGGTCTAAACACTTAATTTGTGTTCAAAGAGGAAACGCCTTTTTTCTCATAGGAGTTGCAGGTTGGGTGGAAGTGGATGAAAGGAGTAGAAGTAAAGCTCTGGTGGAAGGAAGAGAAATCATTCCTTGGCGGGACAGAGTGTCTGTCTGTAGCAATTCTGGAGATGTTCATAAACCATAGATGTGGGCGTGGAGAGAGGCAGAGCAAACAGTGAGCAGTTCTTGCCTATCCATGGGATACTAAATTCCTAAACCAGATTTACTCATCTCTTCCAATGTACTACATGAATGAGTGTTTAAAAGACTGTATCCAAACAATGTGAAAATAAGATTATTCACATATATGCTATGAATTGGGAGAAATTGTGAGGAAAAGAGCATAAACAGGAGGTAATAATGAGAAACTTTATTCAGCACTCTTAAGGATAAAATATTTTGAGCATATTTAGTGCAGCAGAGTATTTTGGATCAAGAGGCTGAAGTAATGTTGACTTCATATATTAATAAAGTTGTTAAATGTACCTTTTTGTTTTTCAGTTCATAGTGTGATCTTCATAAGTGGGCTGAAGACCTGCAATACTGCTGTAGCTTTAAAGCAAACTTTTTATCTTTGTTTTTAAGCTAAATTTTAGACTAAACTTAAATGAAGTGTGTGTTGCATTTGTGCAGTAGTGAAAGAGGAAAGAAAATTTTTTTCAAATGCAATTTGAGAAATTGCCCTTTGCTTTGATTGTTCATGCATGTAGTACAGAACCTTAACTCAGCTCATCAAGTTGAAGAAGTAGAAGCACCTCAGTGTGAAAATAATGCTGGTTTAAAAGTACCTCCGCATAGTGTTTACACATGGAAGAAGTGAAGCTATAGAAAATATGAAACTATGGCAGTGTGAACAACAAATTTGCACGGTGGCAATTTCTAAAAGTGTAAGATTTTTAATAAAAATTTATTCCAGGCTGCTGTAAATACTATGTATCCCTTAGCATTCTGTTCAAAGATGCTGATTTTTTTTTTTTTTGTGTGATTAGTCTAAAAATAAGAAGGTGGTCAAAAATGTACAGTAATTTTCTGGAAATCGTTTGCTTTAAAACATTCAGCAAGAACAAGTGTTTTTTAAGTAAGCAGCTAATTTTCCTTCTAGGCTTAGCATTGAGTGTAAGCCTGTTGGTGTATGGGATGCAGCAGTGCAAATAATTAGTAGATCACTAGTATACAGGATACATAGTAAACCGTATGTTATTAGTAAGGAATTTAGTATATTTCTTATTAATGAGAAAGCAACTTGCTTTCTTCAGGGCAATGGAATCTGTTCTGTTGAAAGCATGGCTTCAGCTGATTTACCAGCATCAGCTAAGGCTTCAGGCTTTTAATTTCCAGAAGGAAACATTTTCTGTTTATATTACCTTAAGGAGTAGAGTATGTGAGATTACTGGAATCAAGCATGTTTCTAATATTAAGCAATGTTTAGTGGTGTTTTGATTTTTTAAATCTTTTTTTTTCCTAAAGTTTTTCCAAATTAAGTATCTTGGAAAGTAAATACTGAAAAGCAACTAGGTGAAGGACATATTCATGTTGGAAACATTCTTTCTAACTGGTGTAAATCTGTAGGTAGTGCCAGGACTTGTGCAGGAAAGTAGTACCTAATTATGCAACACACAGCTCTTAATGAAATCACATGACTCAGCCCCTGCAGTATCTGTAGGTTGTATTTATTTTAATTCATTGAATTCAATTATTCATCTAATTCTATGTAAATATAGGTATACTCTATTAATACATATATGTATGTATGCAGGTGTGTATATAGACACATACAGACACACAGATAAATATATATATATGTATTTATAGATACAAAAAAGCCATCTACATGCTTTAGTACTTGATCTTGGTTAAAATTTTAAGACAGAGTTCCACAAATTTCTGGTACCATCCAAAAATGTTTGAAACTCTTAGTTCCCAGCAAGAATCAAGATTTTTCTCTGTTCACTACATGGAAAAATCCAACAATTCTCTTTGTGATTTATTACTGGATATGTTGTGCATGTTACATTTGAAAAATTTTATTATGTTTTTGATGTCTGATATAAAGGCCACTGGAAAAGCTTCAGAAAGCTTTTGAGATCAGGCTGTTACTAAACTCAGAGTAATATTTGTGGAAAAAAGTTATTATCAGATCAAACTGTAATTTGTAATTATCAGATGAAACTGTTCCAGGTGCTTATGGTATTTTGTTTTCTACCTTTTTGCATATGTATAAAAATAATTGGTCAAGCACTTTAACTGTGAAGTCAGTTCCTTTTTGGTATGTACAACATCGATATTGTAATATATACATATTTTAATGCCTGAATTCTAGAAATGGAAACATAAAATTGATATATAGTAGAAAAACAGTTGCATATTAAAGAAGGTCTTATGCAGACGCACATGCTTGACAGAAATTGTATCAAAATTTTTTAATACCAGTATAAAATGGAATTTATATTTTAATGTTCAACACTGTGCATCAAGTAAGATGAACAAGCTGTCAGAGGGAAGGGGAAGGCGTTAGAGAGAAACATATGTGTAGTGTACACATAATTTTTTCTTACTGAGAACTGCTGAGAAAGTTTTCATTTAAAAGAAGTGTCACTGCCTGAAATAATATATTGATATAAATAGCTACACTGCTTAGAATGTGTTATTTTAGAATATATTAACTGAATTTTAGAATATTTTAACTGAATTTTTGGCCATTTAAAATTTTTAAGGTATAGGATTCTGCATGGCATTTTTCTCTACCAAGTTATCATAGATATTAATTACTTTAAAGGTTAAAAGATCAGTATTCATGAACTGCTGGCAAATCTACCTAATGATCCTTTCTTTTGTCTCAAGTGTTCAAGTCTGTTTTTGAAATAACACTGTTTTAAGGCTTTGCAACTATGCGAACATTTTTTGTTCCATAAAAATAATTAACTTCCAAGTTATTGCATAGGGAGATACTCAGGAAACCAAACCTCTTTCCTCCAGAAATATTTGGTTTTGTTGGCTTATGTCAGTCTGTTATGCAGATGGATGTGCTACCACACAGACTTTATACTTAGTTTTGCTCTAATGCAACTCGCCAGCTCTCCTTATAGTTGTCCCAGTTCTGAGATGAGTTTGATGTTTGCAAAGGAAGAGAAGGATTGTTCTTCGTTGTTTGCAGTCATCAGATGAATCAGAGTTTAAAATACAAGGTGAAGGTGGTTGGAGGTTGTAAATTTTTTGTTTCCTGGAAGGAGCTGTAGGCTGTAGCACTTAGTAGTAATGTGATGGCTACCCAGCACTTCCACAACATGGGAAATACCATGTTGTGCTGTTTCAGCCCTTGACTCTGCCAGTGCAACTGCTTTTATGTGTGAGTTCCTGTTAAAGCACTCTGATAGCCACCAGGTAAGTCATCCCACTGGCTCAGCTGGGAGGGCCTTTGTCCCACTGGCATTGCTGAGGTACA
Source organism: Leptocoma aspasia (assembly GCA_013399835.1). Lineage (NCBI taxonomy): Eukaryota > Metazoa > Chordata > Aves > Passeriformes > Nectariniidae > Leptocoma > Leptocoma aspasia. Next base: position 99,164 of record VXAX01002993.1, on the reverse strand, counting down.
AAATTTACAGGTCAGGAGACCAGCCTGGGGAAGAGTGGCAAGAGACAGGCAAAAGTTTCTTTTTTGGGTCTTGCATGGCGCTGCCACTCCAGCAGTGACTGAGCCAGGGAATGATTCCTTTGTGTTTAATAGCCTTGTGCCATTCTTTATTAGTTTTTTTTTCCTGCCCTGCCTTGTTTCTCTGCTTTGTGGGAAAGGTACTGCATTTTGGGAAACTATTAACTTGTCATTCTTGCACTTTGGCCTTTTATTTGACATTAAAATTGTTTTATACTATATTAGCATTACTTAATTTGTGCTTTTATCTATAGGAAATTCAGTTGTTTGCAGATACTGGGGCTATTTAGTCATATAATACAAGGTAATTGCAAGAGAACACTGTTCAGGTAAAACATTACTTTCTGAGGCTTATCTCAAATTTTATTGAAAGTTGTGAGGCCTTCTTTGATACGTGACTAAGAACATATAGGATTTTTAAAAGAAGTAAAAGCTCTAGACTTCTGCTATAGCTATAAAATCTTTAGTACTATGTGAACTTTTGTAGCCCATTCAGTGATAACTGGATTTCATAATCAGATAGATACCTGTCTGGAAAATGGATATGTACTTTACACTGGCTGAAGGTTGAGTGCACTGAGCGTACAACACCGACAAGATGATCTAGTTGCTGAACTTCATTTCTTTCCTGTCAAGACCATACAGTACTGATGTTAGTCAAGTTTCTAAAGTGAACAGTTTTTGTGACCATTAGTGTCCTTGTTGAAGAACTTAGGATCTATCTCACTGTTGATCAATGGCTGGTGTTTGGAGCCTTTGAAGAGTAATGCCTATTATGGTTTGCAGGAGCAGCATGCATCTCTAATTTTAACACCAGCTGACCATTTCTTAAAAGTCTGCAGCTGGTATTTACTCAGAGCTGTGTAGCTAATTTGATTTTTTTTTTGTCTACTGCAGAGCTAATGAATAATTTTTGCTTCTTACTGAGTGCTGTACATACATAAATTATAATTTCAAATGTTAAATTACCTGAAGCCTTTTAAAGGGGTATGTTGCTGAGGTACTAAGTATAATTGAAATGAGATGCCAAATGTAGTGTGGTTAGTGCTGATTTCCTTTAGTAATAATCACATTTTGTCCTGGTTTGTTAAAACCATTTTTGTTAACCAAGCAAATGGAATGGCCACCGTGCACAACTCGTATTGCTTGAAGGTCATTTAGGCATCCTAACAGCAACACTGAGAGTTGTGTTACAGAGCAAATTGCAGTAGGAGAGGTTTCAGCTTGGGAATCAATTATATCCTGAGTTATGGGACTCTGTATCAGTGATCTTCTAAGGTAGCTGGAACAGCTCTTAGATAGAGCTTTACTAGTCCTGTAAAACTGATACTGATAGATGAGTGCAAAGCTGAATCTCCTGAGCTGGATTCCCAGTGTTGTGCAGCTTTTATTTGTTCACATATCCTCATTAGCATAGATGCTAATGAAGCTAATCAGTATTCAAAGAGGAAATTGTTAAGGAAAGTGGATACTAGACACAAAGAAAGCATGGGATATTTTGGTTAATATAGTTGATGTTTAAACTGTAATTGAGCATTAATGTCAGCATATATCTGGAAAGGACGTATTTCTGAACATACTTAGTTCGAATGTTCTTGGTTTATTTTAATTTTAGGACAAAAATGTTATATGTAGTAGTTTATTATGATACAATTCTAGTATTTGTCTGGTATCAGTTACTGTGGATAGACTGTAGACAGTTTAAACAATGTTGTGGCTTCATTATTTTGGTTTCCTGACCTGTTTGGTTTTTGTTGGGTTTTTTTTGGTTTTGTTTTGTTTTTTGTTTTGATTCTGAGCACTTTAGAAAGATATTTGGGGAATGTCTGTTATCAGCTTACATAGGAGAATCAGCTCTGGAGATATTGCAGCAAATACTTAAGATGTTGTCAGGAGTGGCACTGTTTTTCTGCTGTGCTGCAGTTGTTATCAATATGCATTAACAAAGCATTGTGAGGTTAAAGTATTGAATGAATGTGGGGAAAATCTGTGTTGTTTTGCAAAGCCATGCATTTGGGCAAAGGGCATTGCATTTAATAAATATTAAAGCAATGACAGTAAATTGAATGTCTCATTAGCGTTTCTGAAAAGACTTATTTATAGGGATAATATAAACAGTATTTGGTATCCTTTAGTAGTAACTTTCTACCTTTTGGACTTAAAAAGAATTTCTGCTGGAGCTGTGGACTCACGAGTTTCTTTCAGTTAGTCATGAACTTTTGCAGTGCCCACAATCCAGAGGCCAAAAAGTAGGGCCTTAGAAGACTTGTCTGACCAGCTGATGGAAGCAAGAAGGGAAGAGAATTTGTGTATCTTTTTTCTCCTTCAAGAATTTTTGTTCGTGAGTAAAATAAAAATGAAGAGTGTTTGTAAGAGCAATCCCCAGCTCTGTTTGTGAATACTCAGAACAGTCTAAATAGGAGTAAAGTGCTAAAGGATGGAGTTTTCATCCTCTATTTTGACTCAAATAACTGGAATTACTCTGTATTTGGAAATACTTTTCACATATTGCTGTTGCTTAGCTTGAGGTCTTGGCTAGTATTGTCTTGTATTTTCACAGACAGGGATGACATTCTTATGACTACTCTGGAGGACGTGTGACTGAATATTTTTTATTTGTGTGTTTTTAAATCCTTTGACAGAAGGCTAGCAAATAGAAGTTACAACATTTTTGAAGTTAGAAATATTCCCCACTGAATCCTCAAATTTAACACAACTGCTTTGGGTGTATATTCTCTGATAGCAGTTCATCTTGTGCGTGCTTAGCACCACCTTGGCATAATCAAATGGAATATCTGTGTCTTGATTATAGAATCTGATTGCAGGACTTAAGAGTGGCAGAAAGATCCTCTCATGCTCATCGGTGGTCAGGACAGCCACATCATAGTGGTTTCTTTGCTGTTCGTGTTTTTTATGTTAATTAATTTGCTAGAGCTTAATTAAAGCAGTAACTACTAAAGCACTTCCTTGGGAGGGTAGGAAGTACATTTAACAAGCCCAGTACCCAGCAGTGGGTGAATGTACCTGATCAGTCTTTAGGTTTTTTTCACATGAGTAAGTATCCCAGAGGAGAGTTGTGCCAGGAAATATTCTGCCTTGCAGCTGTAATTGAATGGGCTTGAACAACAAGCTGAGACAGCTGGGTCCTGTTTTGGTCTTGATTTGTAGGGACCCAAGGGATTGGGAGAGTGAGAAAGAAATCCTGTGCCAGTTGAGTGAGTTCAAATGAGGAAAAGAGAGCTTTCCTCCCTCGACTGCTCTGCATTTCAACTATTAATACAGCAATAAAGCCTATTCAAAAAGAGTTCTGTGTTCTTTGTGTTTTTTTGAAAGAAGGCTTGTGTGCTTAGCTATTGTGTCTTTTTTGAAATTTAATGTCTTATCACATGAGGCAGAATTTTCCAGGTCAACCACCCAACTTTAATCATGAGATCTTGTAGAGTGCAGGAAGGAAGCTGAGAAGTCCTCACAATAACCAAGGAATAACATCCTATTGGAAGTGTTCTTTCATGGGGTCATTCATATTATAATTAAGAAACCCCAGGAAACAAGTAGTTAAAGCAACTTTTTGAGCTGTTTAAGTCCTTGGTGTATCTGTATTTAACATGAGGTCTTTAGGTATAACAGGAGCCTTCCCATATTTCTTTTAGATGTTGCTCAGTTCTGAACATGTACTTCTGATCACTGTAGGAAGGTCAAGTTGCTGTTTTCAGGGAGAACACTAAATCAAATCTTTGCCGTTTACATTGCAAACATTAACTGTTTAGTTAAACTTTTTATTTGCCTCAGGTTGACCTGTTGTTGACAACAGTAAAAAGCTACTTCTGATTGAATCAGGCTGTTTTAACAAGTGGGTGTTTAAATTAGTTTGTTCAAGTCTAGCTAATATGATTGTCAAATATTGTGAAGGTAGAAGTGGGAGAAAATGAAGCTATATTTGCATAGTGATAAATTGTTTGTATTAAGTAAGAGTGAGACGTATGCAGAGGTGTAGGAAAGACCTACCTATTTTTGAAGACAGCTACAAAGATGAAACAGACCATAGAATCTTAGAATAGTTTGGGTTGTAAGGGACCTTAAAGATCACCTTATTCCAAAGCCCTGGTGTGGAAACTGCCTTTGACTAGACCAGGTTGCTCAGAGCCCTCTCCAACCTGAGTGTCAGGAGAAAACATAGAAAAAAGAAGAATTGTGCTGCAGTATAAAGCAGAGGGTCCTGTGCTACCAGATTCATCCTAGCAGAGCATCTTCACTAGTGTTAGTGGGGGAATGTTATTATTGTGTTGTGGTGGCTTGATGGCTTCTACTACTGCGTTTATGTATTACTCCGTCACTGCGTGCAGTGTACTCAGACCCTGAGTTTAGACACACAGACCTAGAAAGCTAAATTCTCTTTTTATTTATATGCTGACTTGAATACCTGGTATATACAGACAGCTGAATGTAGACTATCAGGTTGAATTTCTAGCAGCTCCTGGCTTTTCTTGCATGATTATGTGCCTTCATGGCTAGGGCTGGTCTGATGCTGTAGGTCAGAAATGCAAATACAGAGAGAGGGCTCTGGTTTGTACACTGCTGTAGTGATTTCATGGCCGGTGTCCTCCAAATTTACATGGAGAAAAAGCAGATGTTCTGGCTCATCAATATAGCCCTATCTTAATAGCCAGCTGATTTTGATGCTTTTCATTAAATAATAATTTTATTTATTTACTAAACCTGATGGTTTAGTCTCCATATGTATCAGTGATATGTTCTCTTTTGGCTATTTGAATGTGTAGAGTTCTGAACAACTCTCCCATAAGTAGTTGTGTTCCTGCAGGTATGAGTTGTAAACTAACTCAGAGGCAAAATAACTTCTTTGTTAAAGAGTGTTTTTCAATTGTTGTCTGGTGTAATACTTAATATGCTCACAAATTATTATTTTGTGTTGGTATTGCAACTGTTATGAAGTGTGGATTTGCCGTCATTAACTTCCCTTAGGCCAAAAGAGGTTATTCTAGAGAAGTGTAGAGTATGCAGCATTTCTTCCAAATAAAATTTCATTTGAGGGCAGCTAATTCTATAAAAGGAAGTAAAAAAAAATGGGGTATGAGCTTCTTCTGAAGAGATATGAAATTCTGCCATCTTTATTTAAGAATGACACTGAGCATAAAATCTGTTGGTCTTTTTGCTGCCTCCAGATCAAGAAAAGTATATTATTTGTATTATATTTAAGTTTTTTCTAGGACAAAATAGCAGAATTTAATAGACAGAAAAAGCTGTGGTTTTTCAAATTCCAATAGAAGAATGGTTGACTACCTATGGAGGCTTCTTTCTTTTTTTTTTTTTTTTCCTAGACCCAAGTTCTGGAGTGTTGCTTGCAGGCAGTACTGGGAAAAGATGGTTTAGATTATGTCTAAGTGATCTTTTAGGGGCAATCTCACTGTTGTCAAGTTTGGTTTGAAACTTTGAAAGAGAAAGGGGAAGCTACTGCTGTGAAGGCAATTTTTTTCAGAGTATTTTACACTGGAGGTGACACTTGCTTTATTTCACCCTTTGTAGCAGAGGAGCTCCATAGTGTCAAGGTTATAGCTGGGGAGAGCACCCTGGGAGAGATTTTTTTTGAGGTAAAAACATCTACAGCGTGTGAATTTGGGTATTTTAGCTATGTACTTGTTTGAGATTAGAGGAGGTTAATTTCAAAAAGGCAATTGAAAAGACAGTGTTTCATCTTCACTTTTTGGTAACTTCTGTTTATAACCAGTATGAAAAGCATTTGTATTGCTCTAGTGTACTAACAGGAGTGCTAGCACTTTATTTATATTTGTACATAGCTTTGCATATTATATCTCTTCATGACAACATATAATAAAAATAAGTGGATATATAATTCTCTTTTATCTTTAATGGTTAAATTGATACTTGATTATTTCTTTTGATTCTATTTTGTATGATCTCTGCAATGAGTTACTGATTAAAACATTAAAAAAATTAATCAAGATTTAAGTAAACAAAATCCTAATTAACGGATTGACTATCCTGAATGTTTGGTAATATGTTTGGAGAATCATAAAACACAGTTAGTGTATGTTTCATTTGAGATTGATTTTAAACTAGTGGCTTTTTAGATGAATACCATTGGAGCAAATGGTGATGTGACAGGTAGCTATTTTTAATTATTTGTGTTGTGAAGAAGATACTGCTATTTTAGAAGTTGAGCTGGAAGCGAGGAAATGGTTATCACCTTTTTAAACATAACAGAATTTGAAAGCTGTGTTTACTGTGTGTGCACACAATGATATAAATAACAGCAGCAGCAGCCCGGTGTGGGGCTGGAGGGCAGGAGAGCAGGGTGGCAACAGATTTGCCACCTTGGCTGCTATCCAGCCTGGTTATGTTTGCTGTCAGGTCCTTTTGCACTTCTAAATAGAAAATAAGGTGACTTTGAAAAGGAGAGAGTAGCAGAAGCCACTTCCTAAAAGGGAAGAAGGTGGCAAGCAAATGAAGAAATTGAATCTTCTTTTAGATGGCTTTCCTATTTCCTCTGGAAGGAAATATGGCCAATCATGTCAATAACAGTCCCCTATTATTATTGATTAAATAATAGCTGGTTTGTTTCTATGGTGTCTTTAGCTATTTAGCTTTCAAAAACAGGGTGAAATGTTCTTGTCTCATGGATGAAAGGACGTGTTTATAGGACAATTTAAGAAGAAATCCCATTTTTTACATAAGGAACTCAACAAGATTTCACGCGTCTTGTCAGAGATGGATCATTTTTTGTAACGGGAAGTTTTTTTCCTTCCCATTTATTGTATCTTTGTATTTTGTCTTGTGATTTTGTGCCAATGAATAATTCAGTTGGGTGAACATACTCCTGATTTCAGGAAAGTAATATAACTACATTGTTATTCAACCCACATACAGATTTTAAAATCTCTCCCCCAAATGAGGCAGAAATACCTAAGATTTTCCCTTACAACATAGGTTTGCTGTTTGGTGTCATGAGGTAATTTTAAAATGCAAAACATCTAGATCTCTTCTATTAAAATTGCTCCGTTATCTATTTACTTAAATGTCTTTAACCATCCACGTATTCCAATATGTTATTTTCATAAGTCAAAATGTGATCTTGAAATGACAGTTCAAAATATGTGCACAGGCTGTGCTTAACTATGAGCATAGGGTTCTGGTGAGAACATCACGTGAGAACTGAATGTTGGCTGCCACCCAGCTCTCAGCTTCTGAAAAATTCAGGCCTCTTATCTTGACAACAAATTTGTGTGCTGGTGCATGTGTATATATGGCATTTGAAGTATTTCTCAAATAAAATTGGCCAGGAAATAATTATTTTCCCCATGTGCAAGTTGATAAATGACTGTTTGCAGTTTTGAGTAAGCACAAAATGTTTGTTTCTTGGATCAGTGAGAGAAATTACTATTCATGGGGCAAAAATTTGTTTTCTCTGTCACGTGTACTTCAGGACTTGTGGAATGGGAAACAAAGCAAGACTTCCTTTTCCTGGAGGCACAGAAGCAGGGTTCAGGGGAGATTTTTATCTACCGCCTATATTAGATAAGGAAAGAATTGGGGAAACAAATCACCATAAAAACCTGCATAACTCCAGTAAGTCATGGTAATGCTTCCTTCTCTCTCCCCAACTTCAGGTAGTGGGAAAAATGGCAGATCATGCAGATTGTATGTGGAAATGCCCTCAAAGGCATCCTGGTCATGAGTGGTTCCTTAAATCTCTTTGCACTTTATCAGAAGACCACAGTGTTTCAAAAAAGGAAGTTGGAGTTTAGTTCCTTAAAATAAATTAAAAAAAAAACAAAAACAAAACAAAAACAACCAACAAAACAACAGAAGACCCAAAACGAAACAAACCCAGAAGACATTTTAAGGTCTCTGAGAAGAAACTGTGCATAAGGATATGTTTACAGTATTCCTTTCATGATGTACTTTTTCTTTAAGTCCAGATAGTGAATAGAGTATATGAGACTTCAGGTATGAGGAGGGTGGTGCTTTTTTCCTTTGATAGCTTTTATGTACACAGCTTTATAGATTCTAGCCATCACATATTTTCTTTTTGTACACTAAGTTTGTTTAGATTAATTTACTAGTTAGTATTCTCTAATGTACTGGTCAGTTTTTGGAATGAAATAAAACTTACTGCTAGTAATTAGGAAATTCTTGTATGTGAAGTCTGGGCAGTTATATTTACATTTGCTTTAAATCTGTAATCTTTGGTATTTAAATCAGTCATGTTTTCAGAAATAGTTCATAACCTTTCAATAAAATATATAACATACAGACTCATTCTATATCTGAAAAAGATAATACTAAGTAGATACTAAAATTATTTCTTTTAGATACAGTAAGCTTGTTTGCAGTTGTACAGACATTCAAACTTGGCAGTGTCCATTATTATTTTACAGCCCAAAGGATGTAATCTGGGTTATTTGTCTTATATTCTTCTAAAAGTTGGACCTAGCATAGCATGGGATCTTGGTTATTAGTTGTGATCCTGTTGTCTTTGTTACCTTCTGTTTACACTTCCAACTTCCAGCTAAACCTATATTTAAAGAAACCCTCTAAATCCTAAAATCTAATATTTTTCTTTCAGTTCATCTCTGCTGTAGCTCTGCAGCAGGTGAGGCATATTTCCCACCTGGTGTGGGAACACAGGGATGGCATCTGCTGAAGAGAACAAGCAGTTGTAACCCTGAGGTCAGAAGAATTTTTTCTTGTTTGTCAGCACATCAGGGCTGCTGTTGTCTGCTGGATTCGGGGCCAGGTGTTGAAATACATTGGTTGGGTGTTGGTTTTCTTTGATTTCTTCTGATGGTGCTCTCATATCTGCAGAGGCTGGGCCACAAGAATTTGGATGTGTCTGGGATAAACTTACACTTCCTTCACTCCACAGATCACAGCACAGGCTGAGGGGGTGAAGTCTATTTAGAGTGCTCCAAAATTACCTTCACTGTGCTTGGGTTCAGCTGGGGCCTTAAAAAGCAGAGGATTTCCTTGACTGCTACCCTCATCCTTAGGTCTGCTGAGACATCTGTTGTTTTGTTGTGGGTTTTTTTTTATTTCCTTATTACTTTTCTAGTAGAGGATTCTGTAACTTATATATAAATATCTTCATCTGGCTGTGTAGTTCTATAGATTGCTAGAAATTTAGGTGCTTCTATGAGAGAAAGGAACATTTTGGAAGAAGGCTTTAGAATTTTTTCTTATTAAAAAAAAAAATCTATATAGTGTTTAAAGGATCTCAAACACCACCATTTCATGGTCCCTGCAGCCAAGTGTGCCCTTGAATTTCACACTCCCCACCAGCCCCCTCTTGGTTGCTGGCTGGGATTAGGCCACACCACCATTAATAGCACTTCTTGGCTTCTCTGTCACTTGGAGAAGGAAGTTAATACCAGCTTATTCCCACATCTTCCTGGATTGCTTATGCTCCCTCCAACAGGTATTAGGGTGGTTTGAAGCTATTCCTTTCATCTCCCATAGAAAACAGATGGTGCCACTCAAGAAAGCATCTAAATTTGAATATTTTTTATCCTCTTTGTGATCCTTTTTGTTGAGATTTGTTTGGAGGTAAGGAATTTATCTAAGGGAGTTGGTGTTACCTACAGCCATGCCTGCCCTTCCTGTGGAAATTTCTATTTAGCAGCATATACATATTTGTATGGAATATATTTATATATGTATGTATGGGTACATACACTCATTTATATACATATATATATGCATATATCTGTATATGTATAAAAATAAGTTTTTTGATAACTCAGTTAACACCGACTGTTCCCTATTATCTATGGACAGTCATGGAAAGGGGATAGATGGAGGAGCAGGCTTGGTTGTAACTCCTTCACTTACCTGTATCATAATTTCCTTGTCACTGTTGCTTCCTTTTGAGTGCAGGAGCCTGTTTGCTTACTGGGATTCAGCTCACTGTAAGCAAATTTCAGCCCACCCACTATTCTTCACTGTACACGGTTGGAAGTTAATAGGTTGACTTTCAGCTGGAGAATGTACATTTCTTCGTCCCCTGGTGATTAGAATGCTAATTTCAGTAACCTGTTGACATCCTGAAGTGGCACTCATATGTCAGGCTTGAATTTTGCCACTGTGCTTTCAGGCAGCAGGACAGATATCTTCAGGAGGAGGATTTGGATGTGAAATTTAGATTTTACAAAAACAAAAAGTCCCTTTTTTTGGTTCATTTTAGATCTTCTGGAGCTGTGTTCATTCTCTGTGTGTTCTTGAATAGAATATCTAATGAGTCAGAAATTACTTTCCTTACTTCTTCATGTCCTTGGGAGTAAATTTCATTAGGCCTTGCTGACTGAAGTGTATCTAATGCATTTTCTTGTTTATTTAATCTTTTTATTAGCATCAGCAGAGATATGTGTGATTTGGTTGAGCCCAAAAAACTGAAATGCCTGTATCTGTAGGATTGTCACTCAGATCAGGCACGTTGGTTAGTGCATTGTGTGCACCACCTGCTCTGCCCTCATTTCAGACAGCAGGTACTTGTCAGTCCAGTAACTTTCTCAAACGTCGAATTCACATTTGTTCTAAAATGCACCTAAATAATTGTAACTGGGGAAAACACTACAGCTGGAGTAGCTCTTTTCTTAACAGATGGAGCCTGGGCAGGTTGTACTGCCAACTGGTGAAAGTGAGGAGAAGCTAAAGCAAGTGTTGTCTGTTTCAATGACTAGCAGCCCAAGTTACTGACAGTCACAGTTTCTCCAGCTCAAGCTGGGTGCTTCTTGAGATCCAAAAGAATTTTAAGGAAAAGGTGTCTATTTATCCTGAGGTTGATAAAGAACTACTTTAACACAGTGTAGATGAAAAGTTAATCTCTGCAGGTTTTATACTTTCTGTGATTATATCGGTGCTACTGTCTTTGAGCATGAATTAAATCAAGTGCTAGTATTGGGTTAAGACAAATGCATTTGCCATTCTTTCTCACATAGAAGTAGTTGATTTAAATTAGCTGTTATGTTGAGCCAGAGATTCTGTTGACATTTGAAATAGTACTGAGAGATTCATTATTTGAAATTTATATGGGAGCAAGCAGTAAGATTTATCTCTGTGGTGAATATTGGTCCTTTGTGGATTAACACGTTGAGGGGAAGCACTGTACCGTGGCTGATGCAGAAAACACAGGGAGGGGACAAAAAATCCCAACTGGGGAAAACTCATAGTGACTAGAACATGCAGTACCTGACTCCAGTAGAAAGAACTTTTGTAAGGCTTTTACAGGTCATCTCAGAAAGCTTAATTTTGGATAAGTTTTGATATTGAAGATCCCAACAACTTCATTGTAAATTAGGTGGGTAGGTTGATGTTTGATGAAAAGGTATGAGAGAGGTACTTGGAAATACTCAAAAACTATGGGAAAGTAATTTAATTTTAAACTTAGCTCCAGGTAACTTTACAGAAACAAGACATGAAGGAGTAATAATTGTTAACATACACAACTAAACTCACTCTAATATGTGATCTTTATATATATAAAGTTCAAATTGTGTTATCATTGGAACGTGAGATCTTTGTAGTTAAATGTATATAAATAGCTGTTTTATTAAATCATGAAACAATCACAATTAAAAGCAAGAAAATTAATGTATTAAACATTTCTTATCATATATCATGTTAAGATGCTCCCTGTTATTGTAGTTTTGTCTATCCCTCTGTGTAAGTTAGGTAAAAATTAAAATGAAATAATAACAAAAAGAGAAGTGAGGAGGTTGAGGGTATTGTGTATATTCATTGCTCCCTTTTTATGGACTTGGACATCTTTCTAGTATACAAGGGAATACTCACTCTCTGAAGTGTCCTTTCTTTTTCTTTCTTTTGTAATGAGCCCTGTGTACACAAGTAAATTTCACAACTCTGTAATTGTCTCGTGTCTGAAGTTGGCAGTTTGCATGGGAGTCACAGTTATGCAGTCACAGGTGTCTGGTTGACTTCAATAGAAGTTAAATGTTTGCATTCTTCTGAGGATTTGGGCCCAAGACATGTTGAAAACCCATTGCAGTAATTTCTGAAATTAATGTGTATTAAATTATTTTACTATTTCCAGAAACACTCTGTGGATGTCAGGTTTCTAGGAAAAGATTTCTCAGCTTTATGAGTGAGATCTCACTTGACTGTGAATATCTTTTCTATATATGTATGTCATATCAAATCAGAAAAGTTGTGACCCTTGGAGTTGCCCAAGCTTTATGCAAAATATTTGTGTTTGTCTGTTTGGTAAAAGATGTGGAGGGAATACTCAGTATTCATACAATTAGATCTGCTCGTTCCACTAAGAGTCTGGGCACAGACTCTCCATTTAAAAAAACCCAGAAAACAGGAAAAGAACAAACCCTCAGAAGTAATTCTGTGAGGAGAAGTGAGTAATGAAACTTGATTTTTTTGTTAATGGTGCCTTGTGCTTGACTGGAGTCCCAGAGTTAAAGGTTTTGTCACAATTACGGCACCTGTGTGGGCAGATGTCTGCTCCCACCCCTGTGGCTGGTTCCCAGGGTGTTCCCTTGGGATTAGGGAAGGGTGGGGATGCTGTTGTAGGCTGTGTGGGTTTAAGAGTCTCTCCTGACACCCACCTACCTTTGCAGAGCGTGCAAAAAAGTGAATTGTCTTTGAAACATCTTCCTCTGAGTCACATCTGATTCAAGTCAGGTGAAGGGTAGAAGGTATGAGGACACCTGGATGCAGACACACGTGCTTTGACTACAGGAGTGATGCTTCTTTCCAGTCTGTGTCACCTTCCTGACAGCAAGTCATGTATATTTATGTGTAACAGATTTTGTTGGTGGTCATGATGCTTAGTCAAAATTATTAATTTAATTATAAACCCGCATCTGTCGGAGAGCGGTTGTAAATCTAGAGGATGAAACCCAAATGTTTCTGAATACCACCTCTGTTATGGGTCTTTTTAAGGACTGCATTCTGCCCTTCTGGTTTGTTTGCTTTTTATAGACTGTGTACACAATGGCTATTGTAGCACCAGCCTTCCATTTGCTGCTGGATATAAAACTTTTAATTTATATGCCATCATTATTTGAAAAATAACAAGAAAATAATCCCAAAATACCTTATTGTATGAAAGAGTCCTTTCTATTTCTGCGGCTAGATAAGCAGCCCATTTCCTCTGAATGAATATTGCTAAAGTAGTTACCATATCCGGACTGAATTCAGGTTTTCCAGGTGTGTGGTTTTTACTCTACAGATGGTTTTTGAATGCACTTTGAGATAAACTGAGAATATTCAAACAATCAGTTGCATACTACATTTTTATGATAAATAGAGAAAGATTTGGGTGGAAAGAAATATTAATATAGAATAGAAAGTTGGCAATGTATAGATAGGAATGAAAAGGCATCAATTGTGGATGAATTCAGTCAGAGTTGTTGGGAGAAAATGCATTTGGAATTGTTGCATGTATTGCATGTGAATGCTCATTTTCCACTTATGTTTGACATTAGTTTCAGAAATCAGTTTTCTTTACTAAGATATAACTAGAGAATTTCAAAAAGAGCAATTTAAGGGTTTTTTTTATTCTTTTCTTTTTTGATGAGCAGTGTTGTGAAACCAAGCTAAAACTAATAGGAATGTTTTGTGATAAGTTCTGTGTAAATACAGACTAACCATCTAAAAATAGGTGTTAACGAGAGAGGAGTTGCCACACTTCACTAAGGATTTGAGATCATAGAGAAGCCCCAGTGTTCAGACTGTGGGAAGGGAAATGTTACACTTCTCATGTTCTTTGTAATAGGTAGGGAGTGCACTGGGTTATAATGCAAGTAATCTAGTTTTGACCTGGGACTAGACCCAATTGCCAAAAAAAGTTTAAAAGTACTGTTTTCATATGGAAAATTATTAAGAATTCACAGAATTTGGAGAAAGTTTTGACCATCTTTCACATTGTTGTTAAGCTTTCCCTACTTTAATATGTTGCTCAAGTCTAGAGGAAGAAGAGGTGTCACAACATTTGAACTGAGGGCTCTTGCTGAAAAGGGAAAGATGATGAAATAATTAGCAAAATGGGTTTTGTCATGTCATGTGGAACATAAATTATCCATACCAAAAATAAACATTTGCTGGCTTACATTTTATTGTGAACAACTTCTTAACTTGGTCCTTTGTGGTCTGTGGAACAAGACATTTGTAAAATGTTTTGTTTTATGAATTCACATCCCTGCAAGTACTTTTTTCATAGACCAAACCTTCTATAAACTAATTTCAGAGTGAAGAGTAATGAATTTCTAGCATTCATTTTGCTTATGACTTAATTATGATTTATATTTGCAAGATGTCTTATTCCCAGGAATCTATTTTTATTAGAGTGCAGTTTTCATTTGAGTATCCACATTGATAATTTTTAAAAATTATAAGCACTAACTAAAATTTTTGAATCTTGCCTTCTTCTGAAGTGGGGTTGATTTATTGAGGTAACTAAATGACTCTGTCCTTAAAACTGCTGCTATTTTTAGAAATTAAAAATTTGTGTTCTGCACTCTTCTGAAAATGTATCCAACTTCTGTATTATCCTACTACTTATCTCAAACTTGTTTGTGTGTTCTATGTCTTGCCATGACTTTTCCTTTTAAGTTTCTAGTAAACAAGACTTTTGAGATAGAACTTGGGTAAAAGCATTCAAAGAATTTTCAGAACTCAGTGGATATTTTATTTGTTTAGGATCACAACTTGCACAACATTTCTTCTCCAGTAGATCAGATTCATATAAGACCATCTTTCCTGTCTGTATTTAGGGAAAAAAGTTTTTATACATATTTACATATACACATTTACAAAATTTTGAAAATATATCTAGAATTTGAAGATGAAGAACAGTTAGTATTGAGCCTAATTGTTCTTTTTGGTTAGCTTATAGTTTGAAACAGAACCAATCAATCTTTCTGTAAAAGATTGTTAATTTCATTTGCGGCCTCCTCTTTTGATCTTAAGTTGATAAATAAAGCCAAATAATTGTATCTTCTTACAAAATTACTCAAAGTTGACTCTTCATTCAAGCTCAGCCTTGCAAATATTTGCATGTAAGAGTTCATGGATTTGAGGTCTCTCTTATTTCTGGCTTGTCATTGACAGGGATACTGACATAAGTGACATGCTCAGTAGTACAAAATTCAGTTCAGGTGCACCATTAGTGAATCCCTTCATTTGATTCATTAGGAATTCTAAAGGAACAATTTGAAACAACATGCCCTGAAAGGGTGGTTTGAAAACATTTTATGTATAGGTAATATAAGGATTAAGGGTCCCTAAAACCAGAACCAAGATACTTACTAAAAAATAAGTGCAAGTTTCTCTTTGGTTTCATAAATAATTAAATCCATCCTCTGGGTTACAGAATTATTCTTTACTGCAACCTTGGTACAAAGAAGGTGTGGATCAAAGCAATCTCTTGACACCTGCATGTGCGCTCACAGACAAATGTGGTTTATGTAGGAACTTCCTGCTTACAGAAAATGTTTATTATAGGTTGGTTACAGGTGTTGGGAAACGTATTGTCTTCTTCAAAATGAAGATTCTCTTGAAAGTTTGATTTATGTTAATGGGGATGGTTTGCAGTAGCAACAGGTTTTAGTGATTCAGCTGCATTGAAGATAAAATTATTAAAATTGCCATGAGGTGAAATGCGGTCAAAAATAAAAATATCTTAATCAGCATTATTTTACAGTGATCACTTAATCAGGAAGAAAGTGAAGATGATTGTAGTTGAGAAATAGAGTGCCGGATCTGGTGCACAGTTAGCTACTTAAGCTTTATGATATGGTCTTTATTCTCAAGTGGGCCAAATCAAGTTTATTACAGGCAATTTACATCCTAATGGTACTGAACTTTCAAATGATTAATTATTTTTTTATTTTAATTGCATTAGTTTTAAGGTAACTCTGGAAGAGTGCTGAAGTTCTAGGATCTTTGGAGACCTTCAAGGAATGTGGTTTCTTTAATAAAGGGCTGCTGTTGATGTCTTAACTCCCCGAAATGACACAAAACTAACAACAGTTCTTGACACACAACTGAATTTTGAATTACGGTGGTTTTATCCTTGTGTCAATGCAAAAGAACCAGACAATAATGTATCTGTTCAATTGGATTCCTCAGTTTGAAATACAAGGAGCAAGCAAATGAATATTTTGCAGTCCTGACAGTACAAGTAGTACAGGGTGATTTGAAATGGTGTGAGGTATGGGTGGAAGAGGAACTTAAACTGTCCAGATGGAACAATTTCTGTGGACACAGGGAAGGTATTTCTTCTTCTTCTTTTGTGACTGGGAACTCAAAATTTCAATAAAAAGCAGTTGTGGAGGTGAATATTATTTTAATCTAGGCAAAATTCCTTCTCACAACACCAAGGTCCTACTCAGTAAAGTTTTTAATATTTCCGATTGACATACCTTATATTGAAGTTGGTTTTGCTTTTCTGAATTTTAACTTTAATATTCGAAATTCAGTTTTATGTCATGAATGCAGGACTTCATATAACATTTTCATTTCAAATATTGTCTATAAGGGCCAAAATAGGAGTGTAATTGTGTGCATTTGTACAAGTTCTCTAGCTGTGCTCGGGGCTTTTGAGCTGTGTTGCAATGCAAAAACAAACAAGTGTCAGTGAACCTGCAGTTTTATGAGCAGGTTTATGCCACGCTCTTAAAGAGGAAACAAGGTATGTTGGTTCATGTTCATACTGTGGGCACCTGCCAGTGACATCCTGAAGAGGAATTTGCCTGCTGTTTTTGGTTTGGCTGCATTACTCTCCTCCTTTTGAGGCCCTTGCAGCTTGGTGGGAAGTGTCTGCAGGGATGTGCAGAGAATCTGGGGGGAAAAGTAACGTATTGGAGGAATGAGAGACAGGACTCAAATGATTTGTGTGCTGTGTGACACCTGACAGGTGTGCATTTTGACAAGTTCTAAGTGTAAGTGTTGGCTAAGAATATATGGCTACACAAATGAGTCATTTTAGAGAAGGAAAGTTTGTGGAGAGTCTGCTCACTCTTTTCTCACAAGGATTAGAGCATATCGTTTAACTAATTAAAAAAGATTAAAAGTGCTTTAAGTTTTACAAAGCTTTTACAGCTTCTTTTTCTCCTCAAAAGCAAAAATTTGTTATGTTAGTTGCTCATGAAAGATGTAATGAAACTTTTGGTATCAGCAAAAGACTATCAAATGTCTGACCTCAGTATATTTGCTTTATATAGATATTTTAATTAAAATTCTGATGTGAAAGGGAGGCAAGAGAAGGGAGTGTAAGGCAGTATCCCTTAAAATCCTTCTTTCTGTAGCTTCAGAAATGGAGACTTGTGAAGCTACAGAAGCTACTGTGAAATATCTGGGAAGCTGAACAGGGGACTCACTGGACTAAAGTTGGTGCCTTTCTTCTGGTAAAACATTTCTATGTTAGTACCAGAATTTCTAGAGAGTGTTCATTTCTATATTTTAATTTAGAGGATTTTTTGAATAATAAATCAAATACGTATTGAACCGTTCTTTGATGAGGGGTGCAAAAACATAAATGCAGAGCAAAGGAAAGAATGAAATTATTGATACCTCCACAACGGCTTTGAGAGAGTACGTATTTCAGGCTTTAGTTGTGGTTTTAACAGTAGCTGGTGTTCAGAGTAGAGTGCTGTTACTTGAGACATTCTTCCTCCCCTTTTCTTTTTTACCCCTCCCTCATTGAAGTGTGGTTGCATGGTCTGTTTATTGCACAATGTTTGATTTTTTCCTCTGATATTCATCAACACACAGTGTTCCACAAACAGCTCTTTTTCCAGAGTCTCGTCAGACTAGAAGGTGTTATATCTGCTTTACATAATAAAAAGTAATGCACTGAAGAACTAAGAATTCTCCATAAAGTATTCATTTTTGATGAACTGATTTATTTTGATTTTTCAGATCATTTAGTAATTCTGAACACAGGTCTGATTTGATTTTATTTACAGCTGAAATGTCCAGCATTTTTTGGCAGTCAAATACCAGCATACTGAGTTATTTGTCAGACATTGGGGAATGTGAAGTTTAAGCTTGACTGTTGGAAGTGTGATTTTAATTGACTTGTTTCCAACTCTGGGACAGCTTGAGGGATGGAGTCGAAGCAGTGTTCTGCTTTATAAAGTGTAAGGCCACCTTCTTCCTTCTCCTTTGTTTTAGCCTTTCAGGGTTTTTGAATACCACAAAACTTTCTTCCTGTCTGCTCTTGATTTGCTCCCAGAGCATTTCCACCCTCTTTAATAGGTGGAACAGGACTCTTGTAGCACAACCAGTTAAGTCTTGCTCTAGAATTCCAATCCACAGCAGGCTGAATTAAAGTTCAATATTTCACTTTGCTGCTAGTATAATAATATTTAAACATAGGGTGGTTTTCTGAAATTCTTGGGATGAGAAAGGATGGTAATATAAAAAAATAATGGCTATATCTTGATGTGGTATGGAAGTGTTGTCCAGATCTGCAGTGGGTGTTTCGTGAA
The DNA here is from genome assembly GCA_013399835.1 of Leptocoma aspasia. NCBI lineage: Eukaryota > Metazoa > Chordata > Aves > Passeriformes > Nectariniidae > Leptocoma > Leptocoma aspasia. Next base: position 80,613 of record VXAX01002993.1, on the reverse strand, counting down.
CACAGGGATTATTTTTCATTTGAGTCTGGGGAAGGAAAAACCAGAACTACTCTAGTATGTTTGGGAAAGGTATTTTATTTTTCTCCCTGATTTTGAAGTTCCCGTTGAAGAATATTTTGTGGTAGCTGTAGCCAAAGATGTCTGGATGGTCTCTACTTGACCTTGATGCGAACACAGTAGGATCCAGAATATTGTGTCTGTCTATACCATAGTACAGGAATTTGTGGACATGCTTCTCATTCCTGGAAAATGCCAGATTCTTAACTTGTACTTAGAGATGCTGGCACTTAACTGTTCATTTGGGAAAACATGTTAAAAGTGTTCTGAGGGAGTGAAAACTGAATCTTAACTGTTAAAACTGAGAAGGGTATTTGTGGCTTTTATTTTTTGTGTTGTCTTGACTAATGTTCTGTGGTTCAGCAGCTATCATTGTTGACTACAGTGTTTCACCTCAATTTCCTCCAGATAGTTGGCAGAAACTGCAACAAAGCCCTCTTGGCTGTTCTGCCAACCTTAGGTGGGTGGAGGGGAGAGATTTCTTTTCCATCTCCTCTCAAATTATGCTTTTAAGCAGCTCTGCCTTGCTGATTGTCGATTACTTTCCCTTTGTTTCGAGAAATACTTTTTTTTTTGGGAATGGTTTTCTCTCACACCTCCTTTCTGAAGTTTTTTTAAAGCTTTGGTTATGGTCTGTCTTAACTCAAAAATGCTATTTACACGTTTCATAATCACAGCTGATAGAAGCCAGTGGAAAATAAATACTTTAGGTTTGGATCAAGCCTGTAAAGTAGAAACACTTGTTAAGTTCCTTTCAGGAATTTAGCTGAAATTTCAAAACTGCAGAATGCTTTTAAAAAACAGAGCTGTCAATAGGTTATTCCGCTTTGGATTTGTGGTGAGGTTTTTGTTGGGGTGGTTGAGTTTTGTTTGGTTTTTTTTTTTCCCAAAGACAGCACTAGGAAGAATTAGAGAGCCTTCTGGTATTCAGTTAAATTACAGTCTCTTAGATTCTATGTTTTTGCTCATTTGCATGGGGAAGCTCTGTATTTTAATAAATACTTTTAGCTAATGATGCAAAGGGGGTTTTGTCTTGAAATGGTAAGTGACTAGTTTCCCAGTCACTAGTGGTGGTTGTTTTCTTTCCCAGTCTATTTCCTTCAGAATGAACTTTTACTGTTGTTCTTGACAATTCTGGTGGATACAGTTTTTAATTTCTAAGCCTTAGGCTTGACATGGCATTTTAGATTGAACGGTGCAGCGGGCAGAAGGCTGAGTTTGCTGTGGGATGTCTGGATCACTAAGGAAGTGTGTTGTGTAATTTGGGAGATAAGATATGGGTATCTTACTGCAACCTGTCAGTCAAGGGTACAGTCTTCAGTCTTAGCAGAGTTAGCTAGCTTGTTTATCCAAAAGCAAAACAGCATCAATGAGACATCAAGAGGAATTCCTGAACACTGTCATGTTATGTTTTATTTTCTGTTTAAATCAGTTGTGGGGGGACATTCTCAATTGCTGCTCCAGGTCTGCTGCACTTTCTTTTAACAGTCAACATGATCTTCATCTCCCTTGGGTTCAATTTCAACCCATGCCTGCAGCACCCCTGGTTCCCTTCAGTGCTGTGCTGGGGAGGGAAAGGGGCACTGGCAGGTGAGGGAGAAGCAGGAACCTGCCAGCAGATTAGCCTGAGAAAATCTGAATTCCAGGGCTAGCCCTGCCCAAGCTCTGCAGACAGGAACTTGGAGCTGGAGGGAGAGTGAGCAAGGCAGGAGCATGAGACTAACTTTGCTAATAAAGCATCCAATACAGCTGTTTTACTATTTTGATGTCATTTGGTATAATCCTAATACTAAACTGCATTGGGCTATCTGCCATCCCTATGTCAGCTCTTTGGAAGGTGTGGACTTTTTGTCTCCAAGAGTTTAAAAGATATCCCCCCTTAGTATTAAATAGGCTGTAAGTAATGCTAATAATTGCTTCCCCAGTGTAAATATGATAAACAGACTGTTGAAGATCAATGTCACTATTGCAGAGCCCATTGTTTTGCCTTTCTTCTACTGGATGGTTGTTGTAATTGTAATACAACCCTGCCTTTCCAGGGCCAGGGGGTAGAGCATATGTTCCTCTGCATGCCTGCCTTGGCAACTAGAATCCTCCTGAGTGTTTTTCTGTGTGTTTAACATGTTAGTTCTGATGGAATTCTGGTTAAATTTCAACTGGAAAAAATCTAAATTTCTAACACTTGTAATATTCTCCTTTTACTGAATTTTATTGTTTGTATGCATTGTAGGCATAAATGGAAGAATGGCTAGAGCATGAAGTGTGGGGAAAGACCCATAGAAACATAAATAAATTGAAAGAATAGTCATGGCAGGTTCACCTTGTTTGAAAACACAGCTCAGCTTACTGCATCAGTACATTGGTAGCCCTGAGGGCGAATTGGGAGATTGTTTTTCCTTGCTATGTGTAATTGATTGAATAAGTGCAAGGAATCTTGCCAAGAGGGTGGTGGCACAGTTTTCCCAGGCAGGGTGAGGTCGGAAGTACTGGCCAGGTGGAGTGGCCAAGTCTTTTCATAGAACAGATTTTATAGGTCAAGTCTTATCTTTCCATCTCCTCCATGGAGATTGATAACATAGGATTTTTTCAGAGCAGCCTCCTCCATGAACATTGTGTATGTCTTGTCAACACGTGGCCACAGAGAACATAGAAAGTTTTCTATAATGAACTTCCAGTTCTTGCTGAGTTGAAAACCAGCAGGACGAGGCAGCGGCCAGGCTGCCCACACTTACCCCTTGTTTGGAGGAGGAAGAGCTGTCTTTGGCACAGCAAACTGCTGCTCCCTAATCTGTATCAAACATGGCTAGCAACTTTGAAAAGGGATGTGCGTGGAAAAAATCATCTTTGCCCCTGTGTGTTTCTGTAGGCTGACTGAAGCACCAAAGGAAATGCCCATACTGCCTCTTGCTCTCAAAAATCTGCAAAGAAAGTGTGTCACTCTCATATCAACCATGAAGGAAACCACAGCTCCTGCAAAAAAAGAGGGTGTTGTTTTCTGTTAAGTTTGTGCTGATTCTCTTTGGGGAGACGGGGGTGTAAATGAGGGCTGTGTTCTTGCAAATCTGCTTTTCAGGGACCCCTTGGAGCACATTTTGAAAAGCATTTCCTGGCCTGACCATTTGCTCTCTCTATAAGGCTTGTAGGACAGTGCCAAAGTGGTTGCAAAAGGTCTGCCTGTTAACCTCCTAGTCTGGAAAGCTGCATGGATGAAACGCTGTCTGAAGAGAGGCCTTCCAAGACCCCAGGCCAGGCCAAGTTTTCTATACTTAACATTGCTGTTGCCACAAGAGCAGCAGATGTTTGCACAGTAGACAAACAACATTGATGATAAAGCAAATTGACCTTTTTTGGAACAGGCTATTTGGAGCACATTCCTAGGGTTATTCTTCTTTTTCTCTTTACCCCCTTTTTTTTTTTTTTTTTTTTTTTTTTTTTTTTTTTTTTTTTGGGGTTTTTTTTTTTCCCCTTTTTTTTTTTTTTTTTTTTTTTTTTTTTTTTTTTTTTCCTGGGGCTCTATCTTTCTTCCAAAAGCTGCTTGGCTCTACATTGACATCTCTGCTAGAGGTGATAAAAAAGTTACAGAGAAGGGAGCTTTTACAAACTTTTCCACTAATGCTGATACTACAAATCATTTAACCTACTCCAAACCTATTTTTGTCATCTTTATTTTACTGAAGTAGTTATAGTGATGTTTATTTTTCCAGAGTCCCTATGGGAACCCTGGAAGATTTCAGAATGCAATAATTAAAGAATGACAGGCCTTTCCTTGCAATATAAAGTGAGGAAGAGCTTTGTGGTTTAAACAGCTATGCTGTTGCTTGTTAGCAAGAAATCTTGCCTTGTACTCTAGCCAGGCCTATAATGGTCAAAAATGTTGAAGTTGAGAACTACATGTTTGTTTTCAATCAGTTGTTTTTCAAGTTAAAAGGCTCTAATAGCTTGTTTTAATTTGTTCAGTAGTATTTGTCGGTAGTATTAATATTTGTATTCAGTCACTTAGTGTAGCACAGCTCAGGCTGTCCAAGTAAGGCAGTACATTTTCTTATTACTTTTTCTACTGCAAGACTTTGCTTTTAAGGAATAAAAGATTACTGGAAGTTTGGGGAATCTCTGTGAACTTGAGTAATATACTTCTGTTTAGATTGCATTTTAGCAGTACTTAAAATGTAATATTAAACCTATATTTTAATTTTGTGATTCAATATTTTGGATAAGGTTATTATAAATGTAAAGCAAAAGCAGCACTACAGTGAAAATCTCAGTGTTATATGGCTGCGTCTTTACTATTTGGACCTAACGCTGGGGTTTTTTAATCATAAGCTGATGTTCCTGTAGTTGGAACAGATGTAATTCCTGGGAGAGAATTTATTCCTGGTATCTGAGAAATTTCAGAAAAAAGAGACCTGGTTCAGATTTTGGGACTGCTGAGGTTTTTAAAGGGTTTAATCTACTGTAACATGAATGTTAGTAGAGCTGTGCTGTAAATGTAAATCCCTGCATTTTTGCATCTTTGTTGTTCAGCTGTGGTTTAGAAAGCTACTTTAAGGACTAGGATGAAAACATTTTCTGGAGGCTTCTGGGTATCAAAACTACAGGTAGCTTGTGTCTTGACTCAGTTTATAAGATTGCTTTGGTGAATAGAACACAGTAGGCTTTTGGACAAGGATGCTGTAGTGCCTTGAAGGGCTGCATGATTAATATTAAAGTTCTAAATTGAATTATAGGGGTTTAGCAAGATTATTTCATAACATTAGAAAGAGAAAATACTGAATTCTAGGAGAACCCAAATTTGGTTTCTTATATGTGTCTATTTAACTTGGTTCTTACTTAGGGTCGTTAGCTTTTGGAGCTTTTGAAAACAGTTCCCCATTTCTGTTTAGAAATGTTATTCTGAACAAATTGTTCTGCAATACGATGCCTGTCACAACTCTTCCCTGCAAATAAAGCTGCACTGATTCCATCAGCCTCTGTAGAGAGAGAAATGGACATAGATGGGCCTCTCTACCCTGAAAGGATAAGCTAATAAGGTTTTTATAAACCTTGTAAAATGGTGACTTTACAATGTGCTTTTTTGGGGTTTTTGTGATTCAGGAATGTGATCTGTCAGTGCCTTGTCTGTTACAAAAATACTGTCCCCTTTTCATAGGTGTGAAACTGGGTGAAGTATCTCAAGTTGCTTGTTTGGGATCATTGAGCTAGACTGCCTTCAAGCCAGAAATTGAATTCATGTTTCAGAGACCCATCCCAGTCCTGATTATTCAGCCTTCTTGTATGAACCATAGTTACTGAAGTATCTGTTTTAGTAATAGGATTTCATTTGTGTAAAGTATTGAACGTGCCTTTAGAACTACAATTTTATAAAGAACTCCTTTTCCTGCTAAATTACGTCAAGTTTTAATTTTTTTTTCTTTTTTTACCAAGGGTTGTGTTATGTATGTTTTGATGTAGAGTTATCAGCAACTTGGATGTTTTGCATGCATGCAGAGAGCACATATTAATGAACCAGTGCTGGTTAATTGTAGTGCTAAATGTGGCTGAAAGAGCGGAATAGTGCTCCTAAGACTGTTTTACTGCAAACAATGCTGGGGTTTTACCTGTCTGGAATACAATACATTATTTTGCTTACTGCTATCAAATATATTATAAAAGAGGGGGGAAAGAAGAAGGAAATTAAGCTTAACTTGAAAATGCATTCAGTTTTTTCACTGAATGTGTTAATAATGTCTTGAGTGCAACTCTCCTTCCTTCCAAAAGCCAAGAATTGACTATTAAGTGTTCCCTTGAAGAACTATTTTTCAAAAACCATTTCATAATACATTGTGTAGGCCAATGCTGCCCTTCCACTTACCATTCACCACCATTTTAATTTCTCATTGAATACAGTATTGTGTGGCTGATTGGCAAATAAACCAATATTGTCCAAAGTGAACTCATTATATTAGACTTCGCCTTTGCAACCAGAGTTACATAGCACAGATGCAGTGGATGTCTGTGAACTCAAAAGTCTGTGGAAAAATACAGTCAGCTTGACTCCATTTTTTTTAATTAAAAGAAGGCAACAGCAAGCTTACTTCATAGACCTTTTTCTCACAGCAGTTTTGACTTAGTTCTTACTTTGTTATTTCTAGCTTTAAACTTCATTATATTCCTGTAGGATATACAGGTATGTAAGCAAAATGATCCCTTGTTTTTTAGGCCCGTGATTGTATGTATTTTGTGTTACTGTTACCTTGTTTTTTGATTTTTGCATGGGTTATTTTTTGTTTTTTTTTAAATGAGTGCTTTTTTTTTTCCCTTTGTTTCAGCCAAACCTTTTACATCTAAAGTGAAACAGATGCGACTTCATAAAGAAGATTTTGAGATCCTGAAGGTGATTGGTCGAGGAGCCTTTGGGGAGGTATGTGTGAGAAGGAGGTTGGAAGGGTTTGGATAATTCACTTGCAAACCTGCAGCACTGAGGAGAGACAGTTCGTAACAATACACTGATATATAGGTTTTTACATTATTTAGCCATAATGGATATTATTGGCCCACCATAATGCAAGTTTGATGCAAGTACATCTTGTTTTATACATTCTTTGACAGCTCTTTTTAAGTCTTGTGAATTTTGAGAGCAGGCAGGCTCACATGGATTAAGAGACCACGTTTCAGCTGTCTGAGGATAAATCATTTGCTTGACTAATTCTTTCCAGTCAGGAGGTGGAGGCCAGTGTGTAACTGATGTTATGGAGATCTAATAGTTGCTAATTTTCCTGATAACTATATAGTCTGAAAGTAGTTTTCAGCCACTTAAATAGCCAAATATTGACACTGATATTCCAACAACAAAGAGAAATCTCTCTTTTCCTGTCATTTAGTTTCCTATTTTAGTGAACGTTTGCCTTCTTTTAAGGACTTCAGCAGATGTTATTTTCTTTTTCAGTAGTCACCTACTGCTGTCAAACCATATGATTTTTTGGTGCTTCTGATTAAGCTATCTCTTATGTGAAGTTGCCAGGCAGGTCTGTTGATCACTAGGTTGAGGAAACTTTAACATGTTAGCTTTCAGCCCCATTTTTCTTAATTCTTTTGGGTGCATGAGCTTTGTTTTCCATGCAGTACACTGTAGGAAGAACAATTTAATGTACAACAGTGCATTGAGTTTTTCATAGCCAAATATACTGCAGATGTGGGTAGTGTGTAAACCTTCTGCAGGAGGTATTCCATACTTCCTGAAAAGACACGTGAACTTAAACCCAAAGAATAAGATTTTCTGATCAAAGTGTTCATTGCCTTTGGAAGCGGAAGTTCTCTTTGATAGGAGAGGATTTCTGGAGGCTCTGGCATGTGACAGAGAAGAGTTGTTCTCAGGTTCACTTACATGTTTGCATCTTGAGTGAAAATCAGTCTTTGCTAGTCTGTGATTATGGAAGAGCAGACTCCTGTAGGTAGTGTGTAAGGAAGAGGAATTTCTACTGTAGTGTGTGCCACTACATATTCTCATGCCTGTGTGCAAATATAATCATTGGGCAGCTGTAAAAAGAACAAAAAAAGTAGTATTTATTTAGCTGCTTTATCACTCTTGGTTTTGCTCCATCTGGAGTAAACCTTCTTTATAAAAGAGACTGATGGCTGAAGTTGGCTAATGGATAATTTATCTTTAGTCTAAACCTCTGCCACAGAGAATGTTGCAATCTCCATTTAGATGTAAACACTTCTGCTTAAAAGATTAGCCTTGGTCAGTGCTGCCATAGGAGTTGCAGCTGAGTTAATGTACAGATTGTGTTAAATACAAGAAAAATCACTGATGTTGGTGCCTTCTTGTCAGCAGGATCATACATGAAACCTGCCTTACTGTGTTTTTAAGATAAGTCATTTTTGTCTGCTAAATCAGCATCAAACTCCACAGCAGCTAAACCGCAAAGCAACCATAGTTCTTTCTCAGGAAGTTCTTTGTGGTGAATCATCCCATGAACAGTGAGAATGTAACTTTCCCTGTCCTCTTCTGGGGACAGTCTGTGTAATTGGTTAGTTCTGCTCTTCTAGGAACAGTGCTTCTTTCTAATTCCTTATCTGAGGAAGATAGCATGACTCTTATTAATTGTCAAAATCTTCAGTAAGGGGAAAACTGAAGGTCTTTTAGTGAAGATGTTTGGGTTTTTATGTTCTTAAAGTAGGACTTAAGAAGTATTTGGAAGAATGTGTTTTGCTAGCTTAGCAAAGACAAGTTCTACACAGACACTTGTCTAAGAAAAGAAATTCTAGATGAATTTGCTAATTTTCCTGTAAAATAACCAGTAAATATCTGAGCAAGATTGAAAAAAGGACCACCAAATTTTACTTCTACTTAAAGCACAAAAAATCCGTATTAATATTAAATTGCACAATACTTGTATTTACTGAGACAGATTAAGAAATCTGAAAGAATGTATTTTCTTTCCAGCAAACTATAAATGAGACCAAGGTTGCTCTAGGTTACTGGGAGGGGTAATTTTTGTCTCCTGAATCAACATAATTCTGAAATTCTGTAGACTACAAAGTTAGTGGAAGTTTTCTTTGGCACAGTCTCAGACTTGTTCTTATTTTGATTTTACGCTACTCAATTTCTTCAATTTGCATAGTCAAGAAATATTTCCCTTTTTGTTTTTACAAGTTTAATGCAGACAGAAAGTAGTTTAAACTAGTTACTGCTTATAACTGTAAGAGTTCATTGTTTCTAGTTTTGTTTTTCCCCTTACCCTTTTTTCTGCCTTCTGAGAAGGCTTCCTTTTGTCAAATTATTCACATGCCCCTTCCCTCTGCATGCATGCATTTACTTATTTACAATTATATGTAAGAGTGCTGTCTTTAGAAAACACAGATGTTTTGCTTGGGGGAGGAGCAGGATTATCATGGTAAAATTAATCATGTGGGCTTCAAGTGTTTCATTGTGCTGGCTTTGAGCAGCAGGGTTTGAAAAACCTAACTCAAAACAAAAAGACTTTAAACTCGGGAGCTGAAAAATGCTGCTAGGAAAGGTGAAGCAACTGGGCAGCAGCTCTTAATGGTGTCCCTCAGCAGTATAAAAGTGCAGCTTAGTGAAGTTCTCTCTAATACCAAAATTTTCAGTTGATTCTGTTGTAGCTTTGAAAAAAAATTCAGTGCATGCTTATGCTAGCAAATACTAGGTTGCTATGTTGTTGATATTTTGAAGATGATGAATTCTGTAGCTTGAGAATGAGCTGGTTACTCCTAATTTTTGTCATACAGTTAGGAACAGTAACATTCTTTCTTGTCTGCTTGTTCTTGCTGGACAAGAAAACCAATGCTGAATCTTTTCTACTTCTATTGTTCTTCTTTTTCTTTTTATTTCAACTTCAGTAGTTTCTGTTCTGGTTTTTTTTTTCTGTATAAGGCTATTGCTTTTTAAGCAAAGGGAAAGTGCAGACAAGTACCATAGAGCCAAATAGCCAAGCTTGGGTCAGAAGGTGTCTGACAGCATGCCATATTAGACTGCTGTTTGTGGGAAATACGGAAAATGGTTGGAAGACTGGGAAAAAAACTTTGGATCTGACTAAACCCAAGATGTTTACATCAGCACATACCAACCATTTTTTTGGGGCTGCTCACAGGAAAATAAAATTAAACCCCCCCCCCCAACCTTTAAAAAGTCTAATTTTAAGAAGTTCCAATATTCCAGTAGCAAGACACTTCAGGATGACTAGGACAGGAATGATTACTTTTTCTTCAGTCTTGACAGCTTCACTGGGGAAGGGAAAAGATCAAAACAAAGCTCTGCGTGTATTTGTGCCTTTGTGTAGGTAGTAAATACTCTGTGTATATGTAAACACTGCCTGGATTTGTAATCATGATTCAGAATTTTTTTTTTATTACAATTAGAAACTACATCAGTCTGCTCATTGCTGAAGTGTCAGGTTTTACTTTGACAGTCTCGGAATAAGCATTTTAGAATTTACTTTCATAAAGCACTGAGACGCCCCCAAAAACTTGCTGTGATTGCAGAAAGATGATGATGATGTCTGTGATCTTTTGTGTGTGGTGGTTATTGATATGGAATAACATTAATGGTTTTTGCAGACTAAAAGCTTCAGACTGATTGTAAACACAGCTGGTAAACACGAGTCTATTTTTTGTTCTTTAGTCACTCTTCAATGCTGTTACACATTTGCAGAAGGTACCAAGCCATTGTTCATGCCACAGAAGGCCTGTGTTCCAAATCTTCACCAAAGGCAGTGCTGTAGCTCCTGCAGTTGTCCAAGTGATTGCTGAATTGGAGACTGGAAATTTAGGCAGCTGTGCAGTCTTACCTGTGTGCCTTTCAGTAGCCGAGTCCTTTGCAGAAAAACACAGCCTTGCACTGAGCATGCTACAGGCAAGAAATGAAATCCTGAAATTGGCCTTGAAATACTTGTATTGTCTTATGCCTCTGTCTGCCTCTACTCCAATGGTTAATGTTTGGGAAAAACTTACTTTCCATGCTGGGCAGCAGGAGCTACTCAGCTTTAGGAGCAGCAGCCTTTTAATTTTTCCCTGCAAAAGTCCCAAAACCCTTAAAGGTCTTTGGGGCACAACTACATTATAGCTACCTACCGAAGGCTGCCTCACTGGGGGTGTCCCTGTCATCCAAGCTACTTAGGATACAGTTTGAATACTGACTAGGTGCAATGTTAAGGCTTTCTCCTCCTGCCATTTCTCATTAGAAATTGATACAGATAATGGCTTTCCAGAGCTTCCTACTAAGATTTAGCTAGTAAAGCAAAAGGATAACCAAGAATCAAATCCACACTCTGGGCTATGTATCACTGCAGAGAATTCATCTTTCCCTCGAAAAAAAATCGTGATTCTCAGTCTTGGGCTACCATGCACAGCACAGCAAACATTCTTTAGGAATTAAAGTTATTATATTAGAGGCTAAAGTAATAATCCGTTTTTGTTTTTCAAATCTGAAAGTTCCTTGATGGATTCTAAATCTGAACTTGAACCTCATGTGAGGTAACCTTTAAAAATTTCAGTCCATCAACTAGTTTAAACAAATAAATGTAGTACCTTTCTGTCTTCTCTCCTCTTTTTATCTCCCCGCCGCTCCCTCCCCCTGCAACCCCAGAAGGCAGCAGTGTCAAGAGCAGGGCTGATAATGCACATATGGGAAGTGACAGCTGCTTGGTCTGTGAATCTATAGCTAGGCAAGAGCTACACTGTGAGATACACGTTGGTTTAGACATCAGAGTTTTGCAGTCCTTCAACCTGTGCTTGTGCCTCGTTCGTGAAGCTGTTGCAGCTGATGACACATTTGAAGATGGTTGAAAGAGGTTTGCTCTGGACTTTCTTCAAACTGTCTGTTTCAAACAATCCTGTATTTTCTTTTCTGTTATCACTGTCTTCACACATTGCTGGTTTACTGATTATGAAAGAGGTGAAAGGAATGTAGGATTCAACCTTTTTATTTTTTTGTCACTGTCCTGCAGGCTGAAGATGATGATAATCTGTGTGACAGCATGTTGGTTTGTAACCACATGCACACAGAAATAAATTTTTATCTTCAAACATTTTAAGATTCCTTTAAATTCCCAGAAAGGGAAGAGGCAGAATAGGATAGTTGGAGAATGGTTGTTAAAATGTAGTGATTGTGGGACTTTTCTATAGTTGGGATGATAATGCTGGTCTACTTCTGAGCAGCAGCTTTGAGTTTGTGGCACTTTCATACCCATTTTGGTTAAGACACTGAGCTTTCCATACCCAGGGAAGCCTGAACTGTGAAAACAAGTTTGTGTAAACTTCTTCCCTCCCTCCTTCCTAAAAATATTCTATGTTAGCTTATATTATAGCTAAACAAAACAAATATTCTCAGAAAAGGATGGTGTCAGTGAACTTTGTTAATTTATTATTACAGAGGCCTATGGCATCTAGTGTTTCAGAAGCTATGAGGGGAGGAGGGGGAGCTGGGCAGGCTTGTTTTGTTAAATTTTACTTCTCTAGAAGTTGTGCATTTCACTGTTTCCCTGCTGCTTACAACAGACATGATAAAGAGCTCACTGAACTTCAGGTGGAAAAATGTGAAGTCATAGTATCTTTGAAGAAAATCTAGTGCATTATTTGAAACAAGAGTGAAAGTTGTCTTATGGCATATCTACAGTTCTATTTGGTTTTAAAACCAAAACCATGTTGCTCATCTTGATTTAGAAGCTGCTGTGCTGTTACCTTTCCTTCAAGGGCTCTAAAGTTTAATTTAGTGCGTAGGACTGAAGTCCAGGCATATGAAGCATAGAGCCAGAGAGAACTTCAGGACAGACTTTTCATTTCTAGGAATGAAAGAGCAAGAAGTGTGATGGTCAGAAATGCCAGTTTTTATTGACAGTTACCTAGAAAAAATTTGACATAGGGAAAGTGTGATACATAATGAAAGCTTACAGTAAACTTGGAATTTTCCTGTACTATTGAGGTGTTTCTGTCTTGATGGTGTGGTGTTGTGTGCATAGTAAAGATGTGTCCAGACCACTTGAAAAAACCTCCAAAACTGAAAGGTTACATAAAAATGAAAACAACATGCATTTTCTTGTTGTAACTTACTTATCTTTCATTTCTCTTTTCCAGGTTGCAGTAGTAAAACTGAAAAATGCAGATAAAGTTTTTGCTATGAAGATACTTAATAAGTGGGAGATGCTGAAGAGAGCTGAAGTAAGATTACAGTAATGTTTTCCATGATTGTGTCCTCTCTTACTCTGCTGAATTGTCATTTCTCTCTCCACAAGACTCCATATTTATTAGAGGGATGGAGGAAGTGCTTCAGTATTCACTGACAATATAAAGATTAATATTAAATAAGCTTAAAGCAATTAATCAGAAGGGTTTAAATGGCCTGGAATCTTGACTTCTGTGGGGCTCGGTGTTTTTGACATTAGGCCTTTTCTGTAAATGCCCAAGAATTACCAGCTGCTCAAGTGATCTTTTAATGCATTTGTTCCAATTGTGAATGTAGTCTTTAGCAAGTATTTTCCATGGTGGAAGGTAGTTACTGAGCTATAAGAAGGTAATTACTAAGCTATAGCACATCAAGCCTATTAGTTTCTCAGTAGTTAGAACTTAGTAAAGGCCCAATGAGTGGACTGAAAAATCAGAAAGATAAAAGTTTCAAATTATTTAGATTGCATGTTTCCTAAAAATATTCATCTGCAAAAATATGTGATAAAAAGTTCCTCATTATAACTGGAGTCCATTTGGTGTCTGAAAAAGGTGGAACAGCCACCAGCCTTGCTTTTGCCTTAGCTGCCTACTTTCTTTATGCAACTCTGCTCTTCATAAAGTCCTTGATGTATTTCCCCTGGATTCCTTTGAAAGGAAGCTTATAAAATGCAGCCTGCACTTGAATACTTGCGTATTAATTTTAGATGGAACATGTATCTAACTCTCTAATATGCTTTGAAATTCTTCATCTATGCATACTAAAAATACACTCATAAAATATATAGTTTTTATTTGAGACCTCAACTTTGCTGCTCTCAGGCTGCCTTGCTGTTCAACTGCTTCCAAGTTTATTCTGATTTCCACATTTATGTTTTAATTACATCTTGGTAGGAAGTGAGATCAATGGGAAACCATCACACTTTTAAAAAAATGAATTCAGACAAATTAAAGCCAATTTCTGATATGTGCACATCCTGTCTCTTTTAATGAAAATGCTATCACATTAAGAAGTATAAATGGCTTGCAGATTGTGGTTAGATATACACAGTGTGTTTCCTTTTTATCCAGAAATTACTCAGATACTGAGCAATCTGGCAGTAGTCTTGATACAAAGAGGTGTTTCTCTCCAAGACAAATGTCATTACTGTAAGTTTTATTATTTCAGTGAAAAAGAAAAGACCAGGAATAAAGCTCCACTCTATTTTTAAATGTACCCTTTTAAAGTGAGTTTGAAAACTGTTTCTTTTCATTAACATACAGTTATAAATAGGTTTCAAATTTTTTTCTCTGTGCAAGGTATTAAAAATACTCTTCCCATGGGTCCAGCTGAATTTCTGAAAGTCTGAACCGTTAGCCTAAAAAGAATTACAGCTACGTTTTTCCATGTATTTGTAACCCATGGGTATATAGTGGAAAGAGAACCATCTGGAATGAAAATGCATTACAAAGCATGACCTTTAGCAACTGTAACCTGTCATTTTTAAACATTGATGAGTGCTCTTCTTACTACTGATGGGGAAAATGACCCGTTTTGGCTCTGTGAGCAGTGTGCTGCGCTAATACTGAGATACACAGGAAAATTGTGCAGTCCAAAAACACAAGCCTATAGATAGATCTATATGTTCATATACCTCTGTATCAACAGTGTGGGAAGTGGGAGTTCTTTGTAAAAGCAAAACAGGAGCATGTACTCAAAAGATGCTTGAGAATGCCAGATTAAGGTTGAGGACTGCAAGCTCTGAGTGCAAAAACTTTATGATAAAATTACACAGGTTGCAAAGCCAGTGTTCATTTTTATATAATACAGAGGATAAATTTTCCAAATACTTGCCGCTGTTGAGATGGGATGTAGAACTGGGAATGTTCCTGATACAAGGAGTACCTGGAAGAGTGTGACATCTTGCTGTTACACTCCCAGACCTGTTACCCTGAGCGTTGACAGTCACTTACAGTTACACGGGTGCCACGCTGGTGCCAGATGAGGCTCAGGACACACCAGGACAAATGTTAGGCAGCGTGGAAGCAGTCAGCATCCCCAGGAGGTGCTGACTCTGAGCTGTGAGGACACGAGCACCCAACAGCAGAGCAGGTCAAATTCTTTGCTGCTTGAAGGCCATGATAACAGGAGAGATACGACCACATTTTGCTGTGACAGAGAGTTGGATCAAATGACCTCTGGAGGTCTCTGCCAACCAAGGAGGCTGCCTAGGGAAGATGAAATGTAATGCTGGAAAAATGGAAGGCACAAAAAAAAGGCTTCATTTTAAAGAAGCCTGATTGAGCGATGTTACAGTAATTAAAAGAACCACTGCTACTGTCTCTTTCTGTTGTTGTTGCTGTTGTATTTTTTTTTACCACTCCAACTCTGGCTGTTGCTGTCCCAGCTGTGATCTACTGTGATAGTAGCTGTTGCTTCAGCTCTAGGCATGCTGCCCAGAGGTGGGTGTCTGCAGTGCTCAAGGAATGCACGGTCTTTTGTCAAATCATGGCAAAAACAAGTGGAGTTATATAAACTGTCAAGTAACTGATCCTATGAATTGTGTCAAAACAAGTAGAGAAACTACCTCTTACTTATTCTTGTGAAAACAAGAGTTCATAGTTATTTCTCTCTGAAATATATCAAGAGTTTACAAACAATGAAGAAAAAAATCAAGCTGAAGCATCGAACAGCTTTTCTTCGTTCTGAAGATGATCCATGCTCATTCTCCTACCCTAAGTCTATTTTTCATTCAATAACCTTTGAAAGTATTTGTTTTAAGTATGTCTTGCCATTTTCTCAAATTTCACTGATTTATCTCCTGCATTGTGCAATGATTAAAGTATGTCATCTTAATTTTTCCTGGTCTGCATAGCTCTTACTCATTGTATTCACCTAAAAAAGGGCTTGTGATGGTTTATTTGCTTGGAGGAGGGAGTTACTTGCCGCTCTGGTTTTGCTGCATGTATTCTTGTGCATATCTCAATCTCAAATGATATTTCACTTTTCATTCTTCACTTTCCAAATCTCACAGCCAGCAAAAGCCATGCCAGAGGTCTGCTATTTTCCTATTGGATTTGGAAATCAAACTGAAAAAATAAAAAGCAAAAGCTTGAATTTCCTTTAAACTTAGCTGTCTCGAAGATGGAAGAGACATAGCAGGTTTCAAAATGATGAAACATCTTTGTGAAGAGCAGAGTGTGCTGGAATAAAATATGGTCTGTGTTTTTCTCAAACTCTCCATCTGCCTTCTAAATAGAGCCCATATAATATTATTATTTCCTTTGCACTATCTTTTAGATATTTTTTTTCTGAACAAAATTGTGTGTTGGCTTTGTTATTTGGTACTTTTTATTTTTTTGTGATATTCACTTCAGAACTCACTTCCTTCAAAATGTTTATGGGATTTCTTTGCTATAGTTTCTTTTTGGCTTTTCATCTGTTTGGTCATTTTCATCTGTTATTCTGTAAAGTTGTTTCTGCTAAGGTATTTTTTTCACTACTCAGGGCAAGTTGCAAGTTCATTGGATTAAATGCCTTGTTGCTTTGCACTTGGTTATTTTCTTCACATTTTATCTTCTTTTGTTTTGTACAAACCTGTGTTCCACAATTAAAGCATTTGTTGGTAGTTTTTATTCCTCCTCTGTTCCACTTGATATGAAGGCACCTCCTGCCTCCTGTTTTTCTTTCCAGTGTATTGAGGGGAAACCTCTTGGGATGTCTGATCAACAGCTTGTATCTGGCAAGAGCAATATTTGCTTCTCCCTTCTTTTCCTGGGCAAGGGGTGTGGAGAATGTGGTTAATGATTATCAAGTGATGACTACTTGGAGTTATTGGCAGCTACTTTCAAATGAAAAGAACCCCATGTGAAAACTCAAGTGTAAAACTAGGTTAACAGCATGATGAGATAAAACAACAACACAAGACTCCAGATTCCAGCTCTCTGACTCCTAGTGCAGTTACAATTATCTAATGCCATTATTGATTGTTTTTCTTAATCATACATTGCTATTCTGTCACTATTGATACATCAAGATTTTGACATTTTAGACGATAGGAAGCAGCAGTTTATTTATCCCTTTGCCTTACTTAGCAGTACAGAGAAGTACAACAGTTTAAATTTGAAGAAGGTGGGCTCTTCTTATATCTATTTTTTTTTTAGATTTTGTCATGTTTGGATAGTGTAATAAATGACTTTTTAACTGAGAGGCAGTTTTGATTTTTTTCCCCCAAATATAATGTCAAAACACAGTCAGCTTGCTGAATGTTTTTCTTTATATATTTTATCTAAAGTCTATAATTATATTTCTCCTCTTCAGACAGCCTGTTTTCGAGAAGAGAGAGATGTATTAGTGAATGGAGATAACCAGTGGATCACAAAATTACATTATGCATTCCAGGATGAAAACTATTTAGTAAGTGTTGCTTTTATTTTATATATATATATGTATATGTATATATATGTATATATCTGTGTGGAAATACAGAGTCTTGGTTGTGGTTTGAGACAGAAAAGTAGTTTATTTTTTAATTTTGTGTTCTGGACCATACAGACCGTGTGAGGATCTGTTATTTTTCCATAAAATTCTGAAGGGTGGAGACTGGTCAGAAACTTTGAAAGTTTTGATATAAATACCTCAGGAAGGCAGGTTTGTTTTCTAAACCACTTTGTGTTTGTTGATAAACTTTGGTCTGTCTGCATATACTTTCTTATAATTTGTCATTCCAGTTTAATTGGATTCATAAAATTAAAAGTGCACTTACATAGATTNGTTCATTGGATTAAATGCCTTGTTGCTTTGCACTTGGTTATTTTCTTCACATTTTATCTTCTTTTGTTTTGTACAAACCTGTGTTCCACAATTAAAGCATTTGTTGGTAGTTTTTATTCCTCCTCTGTTCCACTTGATATGAAGGCACCTCCTGCCTCCTGTTTTTCTTTCCAGTGTATTGAGGGGAAACCTCTTGGGATGTCTGATCAACAGCTTGTATCTGGCAAGAGCAATATTTGCTTCTCCCTTCTTTTCCTGGGCAAGGGGTGTGGAGAATGTGGTTAATGATTATCAAGTGATGACTACTTGGAGTTATTGGCAGCTACTTTCAAATGAAAAGAACCCCATGTGAAAACTCAAGTGTAAAACTAGGTTAACAGCATGATGAGATAAAACAACAACACAAGACTCCAGATTCCAGCTCTCTGACTCCTAGTGCAGTTACAATTATCTAATGCCATTATTGATTGTTTTTCTTAATCATACATTGCTATTCTGTCACTATTGATACATCAAGATTTTGACATTTTAGACGATAGGAAGCAGCAGTTTATTTATCCCTTTGCCTTACTTAGCAGTACAGAGAAGTACAACAGTTTAAATTTGAAGAAGGTGGGCTCTTCTTATATCTATTTTTTTTTTAGATTTTGTCATGTTTGGATAGTGTAATAAATGACTTTTTAACTGAGAGGCAGTTTTGATTTTTTTCCCCCAAATATAATGTCAAAACACAGTCAGCTTGCTGAATGTTTTTCTTTATATATTTTATCTAAAGTCTATAATTATATTTCTCCCCTTCAGACAGCCTGTTTTCGAGAAGAGAGAGATGTATTAGTGAATGGAGATAACCAGTGGATCACAACATTACATTATGCATTCCAGGATGAAAACTATTTAGTAAGTGTTGCTTTTATTTTATATATATATATGTATATGTATATATATGTNATTCATAAAATTAAAAGTGCACTTACATAGATTTTCTATTTTACTTTAATTTTTTTATGATTATCCATGCTGATTACTATTTTACAGAGAGAAATTGGGAGTAGCCCTGTTTTGAAACAACTTACTATTTTGAGGACTTAAACTCAGTAAGCTGTCACAAAACAATAAAACATTTTTGCAGCATGGAAGAATGCCACTAAATGCTCATAAATAAGAGTTGGAAGCTGTAGTTGTAGATTAAAATGTCTCTTTTATGTTATTTAATTTTTGGGTATTTTGAATGACTCGCAAAAAGAAACTAATATGAGGAAAAGTGGCCAATTTTCTATGAAATCTTTCCCTCTTAAAAAATGTTTTGATTGTGATAGTTTCAGTAATATTTATGCCTGAAAAAGTAAACAACTATGCATTGATAGCTTTTGATTATTTGGGTTTTCTTGCCCTGTGCTTTGGATTCTCTATCATTAACAATTAATAATTTTTTTAAAATCCACTATGCTGACATTTTTTCCTCCCACTCTGTCCAATACAAAAAGTGCTATACAGGGAACTCTTGCAGACTTGCAGTGTTTATTGCCATTACATTGCACTTTCTTCTGTCAGTTCAGATGCCTGGAGATCCATGGATTTTGGTAGATTGGTATAGAAATGGGGCTCTGCATTTGTAAGTCTAACTGTTGGTGTAAATACCTCCCAGCCATCTTTCTGCTTTGTTGATGTGGACAGTAAAAGTAATTTCATGTATTGTGTAATTCTGATCTTATCATTAATAGCATTTCAAGGAAAATATTATATATTCCAGAACAGCCTGCTAGAATTTGTTTTATTCTTGCCAGTTTCCTTGTCTTCACTAAGCACAGAGCAGGTTCTGTTCTTCATCTTCCATAGTCTGCTGACAGGTGCTAGGCCTGCAGCCTGCTGGGCAAAATATCAGTGATTCTGGGAGTTTGTACCATCACTAGTTCTCCATATGCTTTTTATTAAAATCACATGTAACACAAGTGTCCTTTTAAAAAAATCTGTGTAGCTTGAGCAGTAGATGTGGTTGTGCAGTGACTGGCTTGCCTTGAGATGGACCTCCACAAACCAGAGAGAGTGAAATCTCACGAATTTCAGCAAAGGGAAAGGCAATGCCCTGCATCTGGGGTGTAATAAGAGAAACCAAGTACATGCTGGGGGCCAGGTGACTGGAAAGCAGCTTTACTTGAGGTCCTGGTGGATAACAAGCTTAACCATGAGCCAGCAATGCACTCGTGCAGTAAAGTAGGCCAGGAGTATTCTGGGCTCAAGGAAAAGTGTTGCCAGCAGGTCAGGGGAGATCCTTCCTCTCTTCTCAGCCCTGCCCCAGCTGCACCTGAAGTGCTGTGTCCAGCTCTGAGCTCCCCAGGGCAAAAGAGAGATGGAACTGCTGGAGCAAGTCCATTGTGAGGCCAGAAGGATGATTGAGACACTGGGGCATCCTTTCTGTGAGGAGAGCTGGGATTCTTCAGCCTAAATAAATGTAGGATGGAGAGGGGGGTTATCATCAATGTGTATAACCACCCAATGGAGGGAATCAAGGGAGCCGGATTCCTCTCAGTGGTGCCCAGTGAGAGGACAGGAGCCAGAGGACATGACCTGAAATACATGGAGTTTCATCAGAACACAAGAAAACCCTTCTTTATTGGGAGATACTCAAACCCCAGCTGGAGACAGTCATCATCAGCCTTTCCTAGCTGACCCTGCTTGAGCAGATGAGGTCTGAAGTGGTCCCTTCCATTTCAAATGAATCTGTGATTTGGCATTAAATGCCTGTGTTAAGCTTCCACTAGCTACTAGAATTTAGAGTTCTTAAATCTATGCTTTTCCTTTCTCCTGGAAAGATGGTGCTGTCATACACTAGTATTTCAGAAGTATTTGAGACTTGCGTAGCTCTGGATGATTGTGTACATTTAGAAAGTATTTTTAAAGCTTTGAAAAAACCCTATTTTTTATAAGGACATGGATATTTGACATTGGATATTTAACAGATTTTTTTAATGTAAAATTTAGTTTTTAGGTTTAACTGTCATTCCTACACATGTATTTAACTTCATTTGCACAACTTAATACCCTGAGTTACAGTTTAAGTGTTGGCTTATTCAAGGAGTTGAAGTTCTGTGTTGTTAGGCTACTATGTTCGCCTTGCAAACATAAGAGGAGGTGCAGAATCCTGTGTTTTAAGAGCCAAAATTCCATTATTTTGCTATAGCCAGTAGCTGAATTGCAGCCGTTTTAAAAATGCTGAAGAATGAGTGCAGAGATCCCACATCAGTTAGGAGAATCTGAAGAGTTTTCTTTTTCAATATACATTCAAAGGAATAAGTTCAGCTCTTGGAGATGTCTGTACAATGCATCACTTAATAATCAATATCTGAAGTTCCAAAGGCTTAATGCATTTTCTAAAACTGTAAAGCACAAGAAACTAATACAATCAGTCTTGTTCCAGAAGGAGCGTTAGGAGCACCACTGAATAGAAGACACTTATCTTCTGTAAGGATTGTGAGCATAATTTAAGAAGTTTATTATTCCTGTCACAAAGCAACAGATGAAAATTTGACTATCAACACATTTAAAATCTTGTGGAAATGCCTTTTGTGCTTTCTTATGCACTTGGAATCAGTGAGGATGCCCACTTTATTCTGTATCAAGCTGTTAAAATCTTTGTTCATCACCTTTATTGTTACGGAGAATATGAGGGAAAAGAAACAGGTGTAAGATTTCTGCCTGCCCCTCTTCTTCCCTAGAGCTGGCATAATTTTGCAGATTTTTTTCTTCATATTTTGTATTTCTTCACTTTTTCTGAAAATGGGAAAGGCAAACATGTAAGGGGAACTAATATGAATAGTCCCTTCAGGTTGCGTTTTCAGAATTTTAAAGACACAAATTGAGATACACATTATCACATTTTTGAAATGTTTTATTATTTATGCTCTTCTTAAGAGTCACTGCTTCAAATGCAGATAGGCTGCTTTCCTAGAAACAGACTGGAGCTCTAAGCAAAAAATTTGAGATAGTCTAGTGCAAATTTATTCTCAGGGACGTGATTTGATTCTTGGGGCTGTCCTGTGAAGGGCCAGGAGCTGGACTTTGGTGATCCTTGTGGGTCCTTTCCAGCTCAGGATATTCTGTGATTCTAATTAACCTGTCCACAGTGATATTTGAAAGTAATGTCTTAGCAGTGCATGTCAAATCAGAATGTTTATAGTTAGTTTGTTAGCTATAATTAGTTTGACTTATTTTTCTTTCCCCCATTTGCCCTTTCAGGCGCTGTTTCATAATTAAAACAAACTAAACTAAGCTAAAATATATTAATCCTGAGTTTCACACTTAAGTTTCACTTTTCCCAGTCATTTTAACTATGTTGCTAAAAGAAGTGGCATTTTATTCTGTAAATACAGTAAAATGCAGAAAGGCTCTGATTTCTTTAAAGTCTTTGCACCCACTTTTATGGCTGGCAAGTTTTATGTTTCATTAATATATAAGAAATCAATATATTTCTCCATCCTTTCAATTAGAGAAGGTGACACGTTGTATTTTATGTTGCCAGGTCCTATATCATGTGTAATGTCAACAGTTTCTGGAATTATGCTGTGGGTCTCTGGAAGTCTCTCAGAATTTGCCTTAATCTGAATAGTCTACAAATTTTACTCTCCAAAGTAATTTGTTTAATGGGAAAAGAAGGTGGTAGGAAGAAAGGGAAGGGAAAGCATTGGAAATTAGGGCCATGTAAACAAGATTACAAATTTACACATTTGTTTCATTTTTATAGGTGTGTACTTTAATCCTTTACTCCTTTAGCATTCTAACAAAGGGCATTGTTTTCATAAGGGGATCCAGAGGATCTAAATATTTCATGTTTGGTGATGGGACTGTGGATGAAGTTGATACTATTTTGTCATGAGGCTTACTGTATTTGGGGAGGTATAAATATGAAAAATATTCAAGTAGGCTAAATGCTGAACTGCAGCTGAACTGACTACTGTTTTCAGAGCACCTAAGCATCCTGGTTAGTTTTTTTATGTTCATAATAGTTTTTGCAGTGAATTAATTTTTATGTTTCGATGAATAGTCTTTTATTCACTCAATAAATTGTGATTTTTTTTTTCCCCTCACTGTGTTCTCTTATTGTTCCCACTCCATAGTACCTGGTTATGGATTACTATGTTGGAGGAGACCTGCTTACATTGCTCAGCAAGTTTGAGGACAGACTCCCTGAAGATATGGCTCGTTTTTATTTGGCTGAAATGGTGATAGCCATCGATTCAGTTCATCAGTTGCATTATGTTCACAGGTAAGTAATTAGAGCTCAGAATTCCTGTTGGAGTTATGGAGAGTTACTTGACAGAGTGAAACTAGTTCCTGTTAGAAGATTTTAAGTTGGTAACAAGTGCTTGCTGTGATAGTGAGCATGATAGAACCCATCTCTCTGTATGTTGTGGTTATTGGAGCTGTACATATGGTCAGAGGCCTGAATGAACCTCCAAATGCATCTCATGAACCTTGCAGACTGGTGTGTTTGGGAGTTAATGATCCATAATTTATAAAAGTAAAACTGGAAACCTGTTTGTGAAACGTGATCAACTTTGACCAAGTTTATTGAAAGGGCAGATTCTGTTTCTTCATTAATCTATTTGATTTATATTGAAGCTGAAAACACACCACTGTCTGCTTTGAATTTTTTTCCATTGTTTTGTTTTGGAATTAGGGATATCATCTTTAAAATAAAGTGAGGGCAGCAAAATGAATGGAAGTACTTAAATTGTGGTACTTATCTTTACCTTGGTGTATATATATATATATATATCTAAATACTGTGTTCACAGGAAAATATTAAGCCATTTGTGTCTAGCTTTTTTGGAGACCCTGATGGATTTTTCCACAAAACTAGCATAATCTTTTCTTTGATGCATCATTCTCTGCCAAACTCCATGGTAATTCTTGAGTGCAGAGGAAAAGGTTATCTTACAAGAGGCAGAATCTTCAAATGCACTCAACAGATGTACTTGACTCTGACAGAATTCAGGAGGAAAACTCCCAGTTCTTTAAGATGAATTTTAAATTGGCAGAAAGAGCTCGTTTGATACATCCATCTATCGCCCTTAATTAGAGTCTGTACTAACCATGCCTTCTTTTACTGTTCCCACTTTGCTACTTCACTGGAAAAAAAGTTTGTGGGGGAAGTGGGGGTGGTTTTAGGGTGGTTTTTTTTTTTTCTCCAAAAAAAGGTGTATTGTGGTTGGTTTTGGTGTGTTACTGGGTTGTGTTTTATTTCCTTTGGAATTCTGGCTTCTCGTGAGAGCGCTGTAGGTGGGGTAGTGCTAAACAGCAAATCACTTTTCTGGAATAGTTTGAAGTCTGCTAGTTTAGCAGAAGAACTGTGTCTACCTGCTAAAGACAGCTTTGTGTGATAATGTCTCGTGGAAAAACCCGGAGTGCTTTCCTGGAGTACTGAAGATTTGAACTGTGTAATTTCAGCCTTTGTTTTGTTTTGTGTTTTTGCCTAGGACGTGATGTGAAAGGTTTTTGCATTCAATTTAATTTGGATCGAGTTCTTAAAATTTGTTTGTGGATAAATTGGTGAGACACTATCTACTCTTGTGAGGTCTTTTACCCAGTAAATCTGCATATGGAGTAGTAACTCTTTGCAGAAGAACAGATTCCTCCTACCTTTTCCTCCAAACAGATCAAAATCTTTGTAATTCAGTCCTGTATATAACCTGCAACAGATGGGATGTTTCCATCCTCAAACAGTACTGTCTCCAAGATGAAATAGGTGCTGATGTGTAATTTGGGATGAAAATAGCACTATTGCAGTTGAAAACAATATGCTAATTATTGCATTGAGTATTTATTCATATGAGTTTTTAACAAAAAAAAAAGGGGCCCCTATGCATTCTTGGGTCTTTGTTGTTTGGTTTGTGACGTTGCCAGTGAGCTTCACATTCATAAAGTTCTAAATGCCAGTTTGGCATTTTATCATTAGTGCTGCTGTAATACAATGCCTGTTTATAAAGGCATGTTTGGCAAGATTAAAAATGTAAAGAGCACTTGAGTATATGTTAAATGATCAGCCTTTGAAATGAGACCTGTTTCACTGTTAGTTTTATTAAGATGTTTGCAACTGGTAAAGCAAAAGAAAGGAAAAGAAAACACATCATCTAAATGCCACTAATGCTCTTTTCCTGAAGGCTTAACCATGGTGGCCACATCCTTTTTTGGGAGTGCCTTGCACACAGCAAAGGATATAGGAGAAGAAGGAGGAAATAGTGCTAAAAGCTGGATTAATGTAGCAGCTGCAGTAGTGGTTTTTCAGATGAATAGCCAGTGTGCATCAGGATTTGATCTGGGTTGTTGCTACTGAACTAGAAACCGTGCTCTAGGCGTGTTTTGGTCAAGGTTCTGTTCACACAGTAAGATAGCAGATTGCTTTGTTTTGTTTCCTTTTTGTGCCCCAGTTCTTTCAGGATAGATTTTCACATTAACCATTCATAGTGCTGTACTTTGATAATTTTCTGGTTTTCTGTGAATGTCTTTGAACATTTTAAAAATGGTATTTCTGTTTTTCTTCTAAGTGTCACTCCTCTTGTGCCTTTCTAGCATCAATCATTTTTAAGTTGTCAATTAGTTTTGTTTGGGAGTGATGCTGATTAAAGTGGTTGTTTGTGTGCCAACCACTCTGATTTCAAATGCAAGACACTTTCCTTTCCTAAAGTACATTGGCCAAGATTCTGAAATGTCAAATACGAACAACCTCAGCTTCACTTAAATTACTGTATTTCAGGTTTTCATTTCCAAATTTGAATGCTTTTTCCGCAGTAGCATTGTGGGATTTCAGGATGAATTTATAGTGGGAAGGAGAGCAAAACCTAGGTATTAATAAAATTGTGCAGATAAATTGCATGGTGTTTTTGAAGCTACCTCCTGATACATAATGAAATGAAGAGAAAGAAAAGTTGCTAGCTAAAAATAATATCAATACTACCATTTTTAGGGTATTCTTAATGTTTTCTCAGGTTGTATTCTCTTTTTAGTTTCAAGAAATATGTGATCCAATATTTTTGAGATAACATCAATCAGAACAGAAATCTTGGATAATTTTTCATTTTTGACTAATAAATTTCTGTGAACAAATCTAGTGGTATTTTACCTGGTAGCTAAATGATGGCTCAGAATGTAAACAAAATGGCCTTTTCTTTAGTATCTTAGCTTTTGCCATTGGTATGAATTCACTAGCAGTGGCACTACCAAGTAATGTTGACAGCTCCAAGGCTAGCTTTAGAAAGGAAACTTCATCTAAGTTAAATATATGTGCAGCTGTTCAAAATGAGAAAGAAAGTACATATTTATGTCTCTCACAAATGCAAAACTTTGTTGGGAAGCTTATACCTAGCCCTGATATCTTCAATTGCAATTTGTACCAATGAAGTGATGCTTGCTTTTAGGCCAAGGTTAAATATTGTCTTGTGCCACTTTTCTGCAATTTGTAGTATCATACAGGGTAAGATTTCCCATTTATTACGAATCAACATCAATTTGTCTTTTATTTTTTTATATTTTTAGCACCTTTCTTTTGCTTTTCTTGTTTTTCTCCCTCTGAAAAAAATCTGTACATGCATTAAGATTAATTTTAGTTTCAAGGTTGGGCATATGTTAAAAGCTTATATTTGCATGCATAATCAAATATCCAGGTGTGGACTGCAGTAAAACTCTTCTCAGCTTAAGCTAGGTAGCTACACTTCCTTTATGCATGTTGTGTTACCTCAAACACATAAAAATTGTTTTTCCTACAATACCTTTATGATTTTATTGGTGAACCAGGTTTTCTCTAAGTTTTATGTAAAGTAGAAATTCTCGGTTTTGTCTAAATTCTTTGGAGTAGAAAAAGACTGGAGAAGGCCTGGCTGCCACGGGAGGAAATTTTTCCTGAGAATTGCAGACGATGCCCTCTGGACAGGAGCTTGTCCTGGGCACACTCAGTGTGCTGCTGGTGGCTTTGCACACCCCTGCACTGTCTGTGCCACTGCCTTTTGTGCTGTCTTCCAAGGTAGCCCCTTAATAAGGGTGCATCTAAGTCTGTCTCTGTCCTAAATTTAATTTGGGACATTACAGCTTCTTGAATAATACAGAATTATAAGTATTAATGTGCTTAAATAATTTTCGTTTTGAGTTTCTTTCCTTCACCTATTTATTCTGTGCAGGGCTGCATAGTGATTCAAGGCAGAGGCAATTTGCAGCTAGGGAGTGTTCAGCATTTAGACTTGTGATCCTCCAGACCACTGCAAAAATATTCATTTAAAATAGTTTTCATATATTGGCGCACACCCACATTAAACAGTCATCTTTTTCTATTGAATGGTAAAACAATCCTTGGTTACCGTCTTACTAAGAAAATATTTTGGGAAGATTATGAAACACCTGTGTTAATTACTATTTTTGTTGGTTAAGTTTATGGGAGGATAATTAAGACTACAGGGCAAACTCTTTAAGTTACATACATGTCAGGTGTTGTCTTTTGCATGTGAAAAGATAGGCAAAGTGTAAACACACCCACTTCCAGAAAGTATGTGAGATTACAGTTAGCTCCGTCAGGGTGTTTCTGCATTTCTGGTTGCTGCTGTCTTTCACTTGGAAGGATTTTAGCATTCTAAACCACCAGATACCTTTTCTTATTCTTCTCTTTTGATTTTCTCTGTCAGCTTCTAAAATTTAAGCTGAGCTTCACTGGAACATTTAAGTACTTAAAATGTAGAGCAGCAGAATTCTCTGAGGAAGTGACATCCTTTCTGAGAAATACTGAACGTAAGGGAATAAATCCATTAGAGGCATAAAAGAACTGTCTATTCCCTATCAAGCCAGACTCTTTGCTTTTAACAAGAAGGTACTATTTGTCCTCAGTAGAAATCATCTTAGGGACATCCCTTAAATATTTATTTACTGTCAGCAGGCAGCTGAAATCTGGTATCCTTTGTAGGATGCATTTCACTTTCAACTATAAGTTTCAGTGCCAGTGTATCCA
Source organism: Leptocoma aspasia (assembly GCA_013399835.1). Taxonomy (NCBI): domain Eukaryota; kingdom Metazoa; phylum Chordata; class Aves; order Passeriformes; family Nectariniidae; genus Leptocoma; species Leptocoma aspasia. The sequence continues at coordinate 53,161 of VXAX01002993.1, read as the reverse complement.
TTTTTGACTTGCTGAATAAGTGGTTTTCTGTCTTCTGGGTGTATCCCATCTTTACTGATCATTAATTTGCTTAAGTGGAAAATTTAGGGGTGGAAGGCCCATCTTGGGAGTTAGCTGCATTGCACGGTATGTCTGAGTTGAGCTGGCACAAGGATGAGCCAAGTGCTCTGGCCTTTGGTAAAGTGAGCCCTCATTGTGGGTTTGAAAGAAAGCAACGTCGTATTTTAAGTGTTTACCAAACTTTGCAACAGACATAATGTGGAATACACACATGAAGATGTCCTTACAAAGTGCTGAGAGTGAAGGAAACAGGGCTAGAAAAATAAGGAAAAAAAACCATCGGATTATTTTGGTAGTTACTGAAAATGTATTGCTTTGAAATGTGGCATGGTTTAGTTTTACATGGAAAGCTCTAGGACAGAAAGTTATTTTAGTGAGTGTTTGGTAAGCCGGTGCTTCCTTACAAGGTATTCTGTGACAAAGGTAGGAGAGCTGTGAGTTGTTTCCGCTCCATTTTTCCACTGGGGGGGGGCTGGATACAAAGGTTATCTGGGCCTTCGTTCTGCCCTGTGAGCTCGTATGGTCCAAACGCTGGCAGCTGCTCTCAAAGTGTGCCCTCGGGGTGGCACCTGACCTGCACTGAGGGCTGGATGAGGTTAATGCTCTGTGACTACAATTCATCAGTTGGATTTCCAAAGGAGCTTGCCATGACCTAGAAGTATTTCGAAATAAAAGGCCCACAGATGCTTGGAGTGCCAAGAGCTAGTGGATCATACTGGCTGTACATCATGGAGAAGGCAAATGGTTTCTTAGAGTGTCTCGTAGGAGTGTTCATTTGAGTGAAAGCTGTGTAGTGGGTGACTGAGCTGGTATGGACCTATATGTATATTCTGTGTTATTCAGGCAGAAGGAGTTTAAAAACCCTGAATACAGCTCCTTAACCAAAAGTAGCCTTGAGCAGTCTTTTCAGCAGAGGTGCCTTTACAAATGTGTGTTTGGATCTTTTTTCTCCCATTGTTCCTCTCTCCTAAAGCTCCAGGCATTCCTTCTTCCTTGCTGAAACAAAGGCTTGTGGCACTGTGCAGGGAACTGAACAGGGACATCAGGCCAAGTAAGAAGTAACTTTACATTTTAACTAACCTGGGTCAATTCTTCAGTCTTACAGAGAATAGTAGGAAGTCGCTTTTAGCCGGTCTTTCCAATAAAAACATTGTTCATTACATTGTGCCTGTTACTCCCCTACATCCCTTGAGTGGTACTTGGGATATGCGGAGATGTGATTTTAAAGAAGAAGGAGCATGAGAAACAGTTGGAGTATCATAAATGTATGGTATCTTCAGTTTACAGTAAAACCTTCCCCTTTAATGTTTGACCTCCTAACAAAGGAGGTTGTTGATTATTGCCAGCTGAGGAAGGCCAGCAACACAAGGACTGCACCCCTCCTTTCCTTCTGTGTCCCTGCTTGTCCTTTAGCTGGCACTAATTCTCCTTTACTAGAACGGAGACTCAGGAAAAGGAGGAGTGTGTAGATGAAGAGTTTCTACTTTTTCATGTCGATTTGTGCACCTTCTGGGTGTGATTGCTTGAAAGGCAGGTGGATGTGAGCACTCTGCCAGATGGTATGTAATCCCCCTTAGGTAGGAATTGGTTGTGGTTGTCATAAAGCAGAAGTGTTTAAACTCTCCTAAAAGTGAAAATGAAAGAGGGAGACAAGAAGTAGAGTTTGATTGGAAAGGGTCCTTTCTAACTCTTCAGGGGAAAATTATTAATGCCTGAAGTTTTCTACAGAAAAACCTGTTTAAAGCAACACTCAGAGTATGTTGAATGTGATGGAACTTTCCAAGAGATCCTGCTGCCTCTAGCATAAAGATTGATTTGACTTCTTTGGTGTTCACAGAAGAAATGTCCACATTAGAACAGTCATAGCTCTGATATGAAATCTGTTTAAATGTTTAATGAAGTTGGAGGTGTTCACAGAATCTAATAACTTCTTTTGAGGACAAAACATTCCCATTCGAAAGCTGTTTTTATGTAAGTTAAGCTATAATTTTACACTCATTCTCTTCTGATCATTTCAGACCTGGAAATACTTTTTCCTGCTACTTTCTTTGATATCCAAAATCAACATCCCGAAATTAGGACAAAAACATTTTCCTTATTTCTGAATTTTTTGTCTCAATGACTATAGTTCTGAGGGTGTAATTAGCTGTTTGTTTGGTGGCCAAGATAGAGTTGGTAATTAACTTTCAGTGATTTTTTTGTTGTTTATTAAGTTCAGAATGATGCAGGCAGACATGAGGATGGCAGTTGTGTGATAGTATTCATTAATCTCAACTTTTTTGTTGTATGGAAAGGAAACTATCTGCCTCGTGTTTTGTCTTCTGCAGACCTTCCATTTCATTCTGTTTGTGAATACAAGATTTATTTCATAACTACCTCCTTTCATACAGTCTCCAATTTTTATTTATTAATACCTTGTGTGTTCCTCAAGTTCCTTCTTGAAATGCCTTTATTTTATGTGCCCTTTGCTTCCTTTTTAGTATTTGAAATACAAATGAGTTTATATTATTTGATTACATAAGATTAGAAGCTGCACTGAACAAATTCATTATCATTAGCTGACTTTGAATGTCATGTAGATTTGTCATTGCATAAATAAGCGATAATAACTTGGCTTTAGCGTCAGATATTCCTGCAGTGTTCATATAAAACTGAAACATTGAGATGCTTGAATGCATTATAAGAAGTGTTTTAAAACCTGGTTTCTTGTTAGAGTATTCTTCCCAGTAAATATTTGGTAGATTTGGAGTGAAAACGTCTTAAGTAGCTGAACTTTCACATCTGACATGTGGAAATTTGATGTTTGGACTTCTGAGTTGAATGGCTGTTGCCTCAGCCATTAAATGTAGTGCTTCCTTTTTTTTCATAGTAAATTAAGATAACTTTGCAAGATAATCTTATTATAATAAGGTATCGGGGCAAGAATCTGATTCCTGGAAGGACAGTTAAGGAAGTGTTAGTCCAAATAACCTTGTCTGCATTGAAGCTGTTCTTCAGTAAGCATTTCCCTCTTGCATTTCCAGAAGATCTGTTGTTGCATTGATAGAGGAGCCTGGCTTGTGTTCCTTTTTAATAACAGCAAAATACTGCTGGCTTTTAACTTCTTAAATGAGAAAAAAAAATAGGTCACTTAACATCCTGCAAATTAGAATACTGCTTACCAAGCAGATGCTTGCATGAGGTCAGGCTTGGTTCATTTGTGGAAGGTTCCGTGGTTGGGGTCAGGGAAGCAAGACCTTGTGGAGCTCTATCTGAAAAGTTGTATTAAAATCTTTATTGACTCAGGTGCCACGATGTTTGTGCTGTTCAGTTTTTCTTTATTAGCTGTTAGGGGGCAGCCTGTAGCATTTCCTCGTGCAGCAGGAAGCAGTGATATTGCTGCCACTGTAAGTCAGTAATTCTTAATCAGATACAGCGTGTGAAGTCCTGGAAAAAGACATAAGAAAGGTACAAAAAGAAAACAGTGGCTTAGAGGAGAAGAGAAAAAAGGGAGGAGGGGCTAAAATCTGATCTGATAAAATAGTAGCAAAGTAATGTCTTCTTCATATAGGAAATTAAACTAGCACAGGGAGGAATTTTACTTTTATGTAAGTGCAGCTCCTTTAGAGTTCTGCTTAAGAGCTGAAAATTCAGGCCTTAAGTTCCTTTCCAAGATACTTTTTAAAATATATGTTTGCTTTTTTTTTTTAAGCAAGCATTGTGCCTTGTGCTTTATGTCAAAGGAAATTATTTTTTACATATGCAATTTGAATACAAAGGCTTTTCCAATAACACTGTATTCTTAATATGTGTAATTTTAGTGTGCTTGAGCAAACAGTTTACACTCTTTATTTTTCTAATTATTTTTAAATTTCTGAGATGTTTTTCTGCCAAGGTACTGCAAGTTCTGGATATACTGGGATGCATTTAGACCACATGCATTTCTTCCTTTGTAGCCTCTGGCAGCAGTTCCTTCCTTAGTCTGTTGCTGTCAGGAGTTTTATGCCAATGTCACAGAGCTTATTGTATTTGGATCATGCCTGTCAATATTGTTTGTTTGTTTTCTAACAACAACAAAAGCAAAAAACACGTGCTGAACTATTTATGTCATATGTCTGTTGCTGTATGACATGGCAAAGAAATTGTAGACATTTGCTTCAAGCCTGGTCTGGCTTGTTACCCTCATGTTTCCTTGCCTTTTGGTTGGAATAAAGTTTATGTTACAGGTTGAACCTGCCCAAACACATTCTGAATGCCTTATGGGATGAGAGATTTTAGGATATATTTCTATTCTTTTCCTTGATTTCTGTTTTGTAAGAATTAATGTATTGTTTTCATATTGTTTCCTTCAAATTATAATATTTTTGTTGTGATTTAAACATGATAGGGGCTTATATATTAATTGAGCTATTGTTTTTTCATAAGATTCGCTTTAAAAAAATTTAAAATATTCTTGTGCTAAAGGATGAAAATGCGGTTTTGATTTCTAGAGGAGTGATCTGAAAAAAGCATATGCTCACAATCCTCCTCAGATGCCAGAGATATCATAGGCTGATTTAAAGATAATTTTGCATATAAATATTTTGTTATATTTATACATGCATGCTTCATTTTTAACATGCTTCCTTGTCCATATGCTGCAATATATTTAATTAACCAAAGATAAATTGTTACCAGAATTACTTCTGTACTGATTAATCTGGTACCCCAAAATCTTGGTGCAGCTGCATTTGCAGGGCTGGCTCAGTGACTGAGAAGAGGTGGCTTGACAGAGGGCCACATGGACACAGTGATAAGCAGAAGCCATGAGAGCTTTACAAAGCTTTGCAAAACCAAACAAGCAAGAGCTGAAAGTTGTCTCACGGTAATTCTTGACAATGAGGTGGTGAATAGGGTCCCATTTAGGTATATTAGAGTTCTACACACTCTGGGAATTAGAAGATAGCTTGTCATAGCCTTATTTAATATATGAAGAAAGTGGATCTCAGGCATAGTGAAAAATAAACACAACGTTGTCATTTCATGTGGTGGGCATATTTTCAATTTTATGGCAGAGCAGTAGAGCTGTGGAGTTTTTGAGTTCAGGTTAATTTTGTCTCTGACACTGTAGGTGTAGTAACAGCCAAGCAACAACTGAGAATAAGTAGAACTCTAAGATTATGAATACTTCCAAAAAGGCAAGCAGGTTTAGGAACTAAAATGAATAAGGTAAAATAAGAAATCCACATGTGCAGTACTTCAAAGACTGGTTTTGATCAGGGGACAGTGCTGCAAAACAGAAGGAAGAACTGGAGAATATAATGTTTCTTTATATGTGCATCTTACTTAAGAATTTAGTAGTGATGAAAAAGAGCTAAATTTCTATACCACCATGACTACTTGGTTTTGGTTTGTTTCACACTATTGGAGCAAGAGTTACATTTTGGCATATTTGGTAGCCTGATTAGAGTTTCTTTATATGCGAATCAAATTTAAGGGGTTTATTTTACAGATAAGAACTTCTGAAGTAGTGTTCCATGACAATGTTGAGTATGGTCATTCAAGTTGTTGTTTAATCTTAGAGTTGTCAGACAACTTGATAAAATTTTAATATCAAGGATTGTAAATATTATATGAGATGGCATTTTGGAAAGTACTTGTGTTCTAGCTGCAGTATTTCTCATTCTGCTAGAATACTTCTCCCAGCAAAACCAAGAGCCATGGTTCCATCACACTGTAAAGGTACAGATGTAAAATAATGATTTGGTGTACTCAGTTCCTTCTCTATCACTTACAATTGATAAGCTCTTGGTGTATAAGAGAAGTTTCTGCTGTTACACACACCAGGAAGGTATTTACATTTTACTCTGTTAAGTGTAATCTGATTTCTGTTATTATAGTCTTCAGTTTAGTCATTTCTGTATGTGTGATATTCCATCTTCCCTGCTGTTACTGCTCCTTTTCAGCTTTGTGGTATCTACACATTTTATGAGTGTGCATTTATTTTGTGCCAGGTTTTAAAGCTAAAATGTGAAATCGTTTTCAAAACTGATCCCAGAGGATCAGCAGTAATAATCTCCTTCTGATTTTATTACTTCTTTCAGCACTATGCAGTCATCTCTTCTTCAGCCAATTTATTATCTATGCCTTTCCCAGTACTGTCATTTGTTCTTTCAGTGACACTTTCTGTCATGTGAGAAAAATTAAAAATATTTTAATATGGAATTGTGTCTCTATCCATAATACTGTGGCAAAAATTACCTGATCCTGGTGAATTTTGCACACAAAGGAATTCAGATTTTGCTCCCAGTGTTTGCATGGCATTATGTGGTATTCCTTGTAATCATTCTAAGTATTAAACATTATGTTTAAGGAAGTGAAAGTTGTTTAGTGTCAGTATAGTCCACATGTTTTCTGCCTGAATAATTGCAACAGCTCCAAATAACGTTCTCTTCCTACTCATCTGTGTCACAAAGCTGGTATTTCTTTCAAGAATGTAAAATCCAAAAAATGGTGGAAAATTTAAATAAGAAAAATATGGCTTATAGTGATAGCACTTGTCAATAGATTCAAAAAGAAATTACTGTCAAGTCACAACTCCTACTTAAACATTGAGTCAGTCTTTGCTTACCTTGTTTCTTTAAAACCATAGTTGCTGGAAAATATTTGTCTGAGAGTCTGTATTACTAATTACTAATATTTGTCTGAGAGTCTGTATTACTAATGCCATGGTTGCTTTTGACAGTCAAATGCTTAGGAGAGTTGTGAATGCTGAAATGTAAAACATCGTGATTGCCAGTTGAATATTCTAAGAGGGATTAACTTGTCTCTTGCCAAAAAAATCCGAATCTGAGTTCTGAGGATGTAATAGAAAGTAATGCAGTATTTTTGTGAATAAAAAATTCACAAAATTGGATTGGAAATTGGACCTTTGCATTGATTGGAAACAGACCTTTGCATGCCTTCTCACAGATTTAATTCCAATTAAGAAATGGGTTTATAATAAATAATGATGTTTGACCTTAACAGTCTATGATAAATTTAAAAAAAAAAAAAAAAGAGTCTGTAATCGAGAATGATACCAGCATTAGGAGCACAAACACTCTGCTCAGTGCAGCTTCCATGGCAAGAAAATTCTGTTATCCCATTCTGCTTGTTCCCTCATTTTCCTGCTTTTTCTGTAAATATACCAAAATGAAAAAGTTTCTGTCCCATAGTTTTTAAAATTGTTTAGTAACTTCTGTACCCTGCCAGTAACTACCCTACATGAATGCAAAACAGATTGCTGATTTCCCTACTTACCTTATGAACATGTTGCCAGAACATTTCTATGTTCGTGCCTGCCAAAACTCTGCCTGTCTCAATGTTTTTGTCTTCCTTCCACCTAGTGTGCACTAACTTGACTGTGTGTATCTTAAAGTGTCTTGACAAAACTAACACAAAACCTCTAACACACTGGAGCTTTTTTGGGGATATCATGTAGGAAAAAAAAATCTAGATTTTCACTTTAGTATCAAATGTGTGTCTTCACGTTGCAGGTGCTGAATTCTGTGGGTTAGGAAATGTTGTGTAATGTTTTGGCTGTGCTTGTGTGATTCAGATCAATAAGCATTTCAGAAACTTGTTTTGTCTCTATTATTGCCTCTCAGTTCCCTAGTACCAGATCAGTGCAGTGTAACATGTGTATGGAATATTATTGGCAGCATCAAAAGAATCTTCTAATCCCTCAGTTCTAGAGTGATGAAATAATAGAATTGTTCTGAGAATATCAGGAAATCCCCATTCCCACATGAAAACAGAACATCTTGAACTGGATTGAAGTAGTTTCTGGTATCCTGTTAGAAATTTTGACACAATCCTGATGTAGTTTTTGGGTTCTGTTATGACTGAAATTCTCTGTAGCTGGTCTGCTTGAACACATTGCAGCAGTTACTGAAAAGAAAATGTACATTTTAGGTAAAAATGCAGCTCATGTGTGAAATGGTTGAGATACACATGCTAGTGTGGGACCTCATACTACAGGCTTTGACTTAATTTGTGTTTTATGGTAATGAGAATTCTTGGCTGAAAGTATCTGATCATGAGACACTAGTTTGTACAACGTTGAAATAGCACCAGTAATAATCTTACTTAAATTGGTAATTAAATTAGCATAATATATTAAGTAGAAGAACTCTGAATGCCTTATCTTCTGTGTGTTACTTTTTTGGTACATTTCTAGTCTAATACATCTTTTGAACCACAATTTTATTTCAGTGAACGTTTATGGCATTCAAATCTCAGCTCTGGACAGGCAGTACTTAACCACTGTTATATAATTTTATATTCTTCTTGGTTCCAGATCCGTGAGAAGAAAGAAGGTAATTTACATTAGACATTTTAAGCAGTGTTATGTTTATTAAAAGAACCAGCATCGAGTTGGCTGTCAGTTTTGCAGGGTGTTGGGCTGTCTTATCTTCACTGTGCTTTTGCCAAGGAGGGTTGGAGCAGATGGACCCTGTGGTCCTTTCCAACCTGGTATTCTATGATCTATTTAGAACAGGTCATCTCAAATTGAGTACTAAAAATTTGGTATTTAAGTAGCAGCCGTTGCTTTCTGGTGTTTCAACACAGAATAGGAACCTGTCTTTGAATCTGTGAGAAAGAATAGTGTTAGGCATGTGGGTAACTTTGCTTACTTAGGAAGCATTGTTTTCTCATAGTGCTTTGGTAATGGTGTTGATAATGTCAACAAGAATGGTGGAAAAAAAGTCTCAATTTTTTCAAATAAACACTCTTCTGAAAGCCATATGGCTGGTGGTGAGTTCAGAAAAGGGTCGCCTGGTTGGAGATGAGGCTGAGGCACCAAGATCTTTGATTTCACACTTGTTAAATTTCAAACAAGTAAAACTAGGGGTTTTTTTATTCAGACTTTTCCTGATGCAGATCAACTATAACACATGTCCAAAGGAAGTTTTTCATTAACTCTGCCTATGTATCAAGTTAATAAATCATTTATAGATACAACAGGTCTACTTGCAAGTTTAACTCAGAAATTGCTGTTCCTTGCTTTAAAAATTCTGCTTTCCATTTGGTTTCCAGGAAGAAAAGCAATGCTTGAGTCTCAGCCAGACAAGAATGATTAATTCATCATTAATCAAGTTGCATATTCCTCAATTTTCTAATAATTAATGGCAAAACTAGCTAAAACTGCTCATTATGCAATTTCTAAAGTGCACCTCCTGTAACATCACATATAGCCAAAGACTTATTGTCAAATTCCTTGGTAACCATTAGGTGCACCAGAGCCAACTAATTCTACTTAAACAGGCAAGCAACAATGAGATTAACTGTAGGTTAAGTGACTCAAAATAGCAGCTTTGATCCTCCAAGTGACCAGCAATTTAAATGGTGAGGAGACCAGACAGAAAATAAGTATGGGGGTGAGGGAAACAAAGAAGAGGAAGGTAAGAGTGACTTCTAAGAGCTTGAGGGATGGTGTGTGGGTTGCAGTTTTCAATATTCCTAAATAATTGTTTGTTCTAGGATAGTATTCTCTGACTTTCTGTTCAAGTTGTGAATTCAGCCACAGCTTTCACTCAGTAGCTGCAGTTCTCCATTTGAATCTCTCTTTAACACAACACATGTAATTGAGGCACATCACTCATATCCTTAATGTCTAATAAAAAAATCCGCAGTGCTGCGAAGTGTGTAGTTTCCTGCTGTATGTTCTCTCACTGTAACTTCTTGATATAAATTCTGTTGTTGCATTCCATGATAGGACTAAAAATGAAAAAGCTGGAATCACATTCCATAGTTTTCTCTGAGATGCGGGCTTGTGGTCCACCTGGGTGCTTCAGCAAACTTGACTCTTGTCTGAGCTAACTCTTACCACCCTCCCCTTCTCCTGTCTGCACAAGGTGCTGCTTTTCAGCATTTTCAAGACTCAAAACCTCTCTCTTTGACAAACTCCTTTCTGCAGTTAATGGCTTTTGTATGAACATCAAATGTGAAAAAGCACAATAGAAAAAAAAAACAATTGGTTGTTACTAAATAATCAACAGGCAGGCTAAGAATTTGAAGCACATCTTCACATCTTGTTTATACTCTACAGCAAAGAAGGGTCAATGACCTGGTCTTTGTGAGGAGAAAAAATTCCCAGACTGTGTAACATCTTGCTTGGCATCCCATGGTCAGATGAAGGATCAGAGCCTCAGTCTCTTAGAATATTCTCACTCAAATTCTCTCAGTCTGAAAAACAGACAGGGTAGAAGAACCTCTGATGATAGGGTGCTAAAATGAAAATCCAAACCCTCATTATATAGGCCAGAAATCTGTTGCTTTTAATGTAATTTTAGTGTCAAAAAGGAAAGCACCCTTTCCTGTCCCAAAACAGCAAAATAAAAGAAAAAACCTCTTTTAAGAAGTATTGGGCACAGGAGACTTCTGGAGAGTCTCCTAATTCACCTTGAGGTCTCCCTGCACATGTCAGAAACAAACCTCTACAATTTCACATGGAATTAGCTTAACACAAACGAAAAGCTCATGCCAAATAATAGTGTACAATGTATCTTCTTTTAGCAGTCAGGGTAGGGCTTCTGACAGAAATGACTCTTGGAGGTTTTGGGAAGGCTGGTTGTGTTTTGATGCGCCCAGCGTGGCCAGTGCAGTGCAGTGCTTTGGGGCTGCCTTCCCACCACGACTCTGATCTGAGCAACAAGGCACAATGTTTACTTTTCACTCTTTAAAAATGTATTTTAGAGTCCTGAGTGATTCAGCAAATAAAAAAATCACATAATGACAGAGGTGAGAGGATTTTTATGTTTCTTCATTTCTGCTTTCCTCGTGGATTCAGAGCCATTTATGTCCCTCTTCAGCTCCTTCCACTGCTGGGTTCTTCCACCCTGTGGGCTGTCCTCCCTCTGGGGGACTTGGTTCAGGATGTCATGAGAGGGTTGTGATGTGTTTTCTCACCTGGCTGTGGAATAGCACACGGAAATGATGCAGTCCTGTTGCTTGTTTCTGGTCAGTATACAGCCTTGCCTGTGTACACTTCTGTAAGGAACTCACTCTTTTCGTTGCTGCCTCCAGCAAGGCTTTGATTCAGCCTGTACCAACATTGCTCAGGTTGGTGGTTGACAGGGAATGAATAATAACATGAAATAATCTAAATTTCCAGTGAAATACAAATTTTCTTCCTTCCATTGCACATATATAGGTGCTTTTACTCTCCTTTTCTCTGTCACTAAAAACAGTCACTTTGCATTTCTTGTGTTCAATAAGCAGTATCTTCTGCTGTATTTAACAACTTGTGAATAGAATTCCTTCAACACAGTTGTGTTTTTTGTTTTTTGGGGGATTTTTTGGGAATAACCAAGAGGTAATAAATACGATGCCATCTTCTGTCCAGTAAAGGACATGTTCAAGCTAAGGAGAAGCAAAAGAGATTATCCTAAATTTAGTTTTTTTATTTCAGGAGCAGTAGGTTCTTTTCTCCTCCCTGTTCTACTTTTTCTTACTCAGTAGGAAGGAATCTTCTTTCTTATTAGCATTAACCTCTATACTTTTAATTTAGGGCACAGTTAAGTAGAAAGCAGATTTGGAAAAGCTATCGTTTTTTCTGTTGTCTTTGTTCTTTTCCCCCACCTCCCCTTTTTTTCCTTGGAGAGGGGTAAATATTCTGACAACACTGTCTTCCATTAAAAAAAAAGAGGAATCCCAAGTATCTGTGTAACTGCTGAATAAACCTTTACTGGGTGAAGGATGAAGAAAGCAAAGGTTCCATGCAGCACATTAAAATGGCTGTATAGTAGTGTTGTTTTCAGAAACGTTCTTCTTCTGCTGGGTAGTCTTTCAAAAAATATATGAAATCTAAAGCCCTTGTAGCCTGGGAGAAGAGCAGTAAAACATATAAGATATAGCCATCTTCATATATTGCAAGAGCTATGGCAAGTATTTGATGTATATATATGTTTGCTTGGGATGGCATTGGTTTTCTTCTCCTTGTAAACTGTTTTTTTAGTCTCCAGGGTTTACTTGCAGCTTTGCATCTTATCTTTGTTCTGTTTCCCACATAACTCAGGAACAACAAACAATTCATTTAAATTCTTGTAATGTGCTCTGTAATCCTGAATATTTTATGTGTCCTTAAAATATGTTCTACTTTCTTCTGTGTTTCTCCCCTTCCCTTTAATACATTTTTAATAGTTTTTTATTGCTGATCAAATGAATGGATGGGGAGAGATAAGATCAACCTCATATTAAGACCGTATATCCTTCTTTTGGAAAAACAAAAAGCATTAAGTAATCTCAGAACTCATTTCTGCACAGACCTCCTTTTCCCTCACCTCTCATAATTCTCAGTGTATTTATAATTGTATATTTATTCCTGGAGGAAGATAGAAAAAGACTAAGGAAGAGTTGCTGTGGGGTGCAGTATGGACCCAGCAGGTTAGTTTGTTTGTTGATCAGTCCCAGAAATTTTCTAGTGATTTAGTGATTCTAATAGCTTGCTTAAGCTCAGGGCACTTATAAATATCCCTAATAATTAAAATATATGTAGGTTTGCCTTATACAAATACACATACAAAGGCATATATAAGAATATATATTAAAAATCTGTTAGATTTTCCAGACAGCTTCTGAGTGAACACTCTTCTGTGAATTGCTTTCTTTGTATCATCAGTGAATTTTAAAAAAATGAATATGTAAAATGTTATTTTGACCGTTGTTATCAAAACCAGTGCAAGTCCTCAGTTTATGTTGTCTGGTTTACTCTCAGAATTTTTCAATGCCCTGAGCTGTTTCAGGGACTGTGTGTGGTTGTATTGAAAAGCAAAGAGCAGAGACTGCATATCTAAAATGAGAATCAAAAGAAAGAAAACATTTATGTCCCTAGAAATACATGTTAAGGTTTTTTAGCATAGGTAGTAATTTACAGTGCAACAGCTGGGCATATTCTGGATTCCTTGTTAGCCTCTTCTTTTGGGATTTCTTTGACAGATGGCACTCACAGATGGACATAACATTCTTAAGGAGCTTACTCCTTCTACTCCCTTACCCGCCAGTAACTCATGATACTATTAGAAATCTAAAAGCTTTGACATGAATTAGCCTTACTTAGCAGACTTTAATTTTTTAATCTTTAGAATATGCTGCAGGGTAGTAGTGCTTGTGGAGTTCTTAATCTGTTTACTTAAGTTCTTAGAAGTCAAAATGAAATTCCAATAAAGTTGACATGGCAAAACATGGCAAATATACTGTAATTTTATTGCTTTTTAAATTGTCATGATAGTATTTTTTATACTTATCTTCTAGAGGAAAAATACAGAATGATACAAAAGAGTACAGTTTGACAACCCGCAAACGGCCCTGTCAACTGAAGATCGCAGAGTTCAAGCAATTTGCTTGGTATTCCATTGCAACTGCATTGAAATATGAAGTGAATAAACCTAGTATTTAAAGTTGGCTGCTCAGTGAAGCTTGTTTCTACCACCATCAGCTTAAATTAGCTTGGTTTTTAGTATTTCATAGTATCATCTGATAGGGTGCCTCAAAAAAAGAGCAAACTGTGCTCAAGATATTTGAATGCACTTCTGTGATAGTTACTTGTTTGTCATGTACTTGGTGTCATTTCTCAATATTCATGAAAGTTTGGGCTTGAAGGCCATTTTTCTTTCCAGTGTTGACTCAAATGGCAATTTTCCCTGATGAATGTTGTTGGTATGGAGTTTCTGTTGAGGAATGTGAAACTATAAGCAGAGTGATCAGGTCCAAAAAAAGCATTGTGACAGCTGGGCAGGTTAGAGAAGCGAAAATAGTGAGTGCACTCAGTCAGGTCCTCTGCTGTGTGTATTTGTAGCTTATTAGAAAAGTAAAAGAACACAGATGAAAACAGAAATGTGAACTCCATTCTTTTGTTTTGTTTTCTGAGTGCTGTGTAAATTCAAGGTACCCAACTCCTTCTTCACAAATAGTACATGGCACAACTTCTGGTTCATGGCCTATTTTTAATTGTGTTCTTTTACTTTAGGGTCCCTTGCTAGGTAAGCAATCTACTCCCTGCCATCCCATTTTTCCCAGGGGCTCCTTCATTTCGGGTTGCTTCAGTATTTTCAGTGTAGGCATAGTTAGTTAGTCACATAAGGGTATAATTAAAACACCTCTTTTGAATCTTTCTGCCTGCAAGTACTTGGGTTCTGAAGAACTCTCTGTAAGCAAACAGCCCTAATAGAAATAATTTTCTTCTGCATGTGTTGAAGTGCTCTTTTTAGGGAATATGTATTCCTGAGAATAGTCTTTCATAATAATAAAAAAGCATGCATATAGTTACTGCAAATCTACAAAACAATTTAGCTCATGAAAGCATGGCGAGAAAAGTAATCCATGCACTGGAATAAGTAGTCCAGGCCAGGATAATGCTTAGTTTGCATCTTCAGCAAATTTCTTATATATTTGCCACCCAGAAGTCTTCCTATAAACCCTGCTTTGCTCCTGGCTATTTTAAATGTATATGTGCACTCATGTGTTTGTGCTGTAGCAATTCTTAGGAGGAGATGAGTCTTCTCTGATAGCCAGGACTTTTTACATAGGGAAAACTTGTGTGACAGAGCAGTGGTGTGGAGGGCAGCTCATGGAGTGGTGTCTGATGACTTCAGGCCAATCTTGCCAGCACTGATTATCTCAACAGTGTAAGCAATGTCAGATACTAACCTTGATTGCTGTGCATTTTGGGATAAATAGGGGCTTTCTCTTAGTCAGACTTAAAAAATTAAAAGGTTCCTTTCCCTTTACAGACTAAAACCTGTTAGTCAAACTACAGGTTTTAGTCTGTAAAGGGAAAGGAAGCTTTTAATTTTAACAGATTTTGTAAGCCTGACTGTTATTAAACGTCAAGATACAATCAAGACAATTTTGTGGTTTTACCTGTCATACCCCTGCAGAGTTGAGAGACAGAGAGAGTGAGGGACCTGGCCAATGTTTGTTTTATGAACTGCAATTTCCAGTGCAAAAATAGACGTGTTCTTAATGCTAAAAGGCTAAAGATATTTTCTGTCTTGAGCCACAAGTCAGAAGTGTGTAGGTTGCTACAATTTAACCTGTAGTACTTTGGCATTACTGCATTTCAGAATTATGGTACAACATATCCAGAAGGTTATTACTGAAATAAAGTAAGTTTATTTATAAGTCATAATTTCAGAATCACAGGATGGGTGAGGTTGAAAGGGACCTCTTTAGGTCAGCTGACCTAACCCTCCTGCTCAGAACAAGGTCACTGAGAGCAGATTCCCAAGACCCATTTCCCACTGGATTTTTTGAGTAGTCCTTTCAAATTAACCGTAGTTCTGGATTGGCATTGATCACTGAATGGCACAGCATCTCCAGAGCTTTACACTATTGTGCTTTGGTTGTGATACAACTTGTTTCATGTAAGAATATTTACCTCATTTCCCAAGTGTTCTCTCCTTGATTTTTACAAATTGCATTCAGTTAGTAGCAATTTTTACTAATTTCATGTGTTGATTTTTGAGCTTCTCAAACCAAGTGTTTGTTTTCCAAATAAGTTTTTGTTTCTGAAAAAGAAATAGTTAAAAACATTCCTGTTTTGTTTCTCCCCTCTTATGTTTGTGCTTCTTTCAAAACTTTTTTGCTTGTACCTCAATCTTTTGCAGCAGGAGAGACCATCATACATAGCTATTAAAAGCTACTAAAATTACCCAAAAAGAAACGAGGGACAAGGCTTTCATATTTTCATGCATGAAATGTTACTCAATAATACTATTCTGTTCAAGGTCATTGCATTATTAAACATTCAAATGTTCAATACTTTGTGTGCTCAATTTTATGTTTGAGTCCTTATAAGTTTGGGTTTTTTTCTAATATCAGTAACTCCGCTACAAGTCAACCCTGAGGGAAGTTACAAACTTCTATATTCTTGATCCAGTGTGAGAGGCTTGTTAAGTTGGGTTTGGGTTTTAAAATTTGTTTTAAACAGTTCCTATCTCAAACTATTTCAATTATATCCTATCTATCCTATTTCAATTAACCTCCATTTTTAATTTGGATTTTTGAACACACAAGTTTCAGAATGCATTGGGCTTTCTCTTACATGCTTGATTGTTTGACATAAGGAATTGTCTTTCTGATAATGTCTACCACTCTTTTATTCTTATTTCATTGGTATTTAAAATCAATCTGTAAATTAGCCTTGTAGGGTACCAAATTTACAATGGTTATCAAATAGCACAGTGCGTTCCTGGTTTTAGTCTGTAAAGCTGACAAGACAATAGAAATAATCCCTAGGCAATCACAAGTGACTTTGCCCTGACATCTCTTTAAAATGCTGCATGAGGGGCCTAACCTGCATGTGAGGGTTTTTTTTCCATAGATATCTGGTTCTGTCAGCTGATTAACATTTTAGATGAAGACAGTAGCTATAGGGAGTATGTAGCTGCCAAGAATTTATCCAAAAGAATTTTCCAAATCACCCCTTTTACTTATTTTTTTTAAAAAAGAAGGAAAAAAATGGACATAAGCAGCTTTTAAAAATAATTATTCTTGGTTTGCAACTGTTATCGTGTTTGAGAAATCCATTACTTGGAAACAAATACATATGCACAAAGCCCACAGGGAGACATTTTTCTGAGGTAAATTAATTCTAGGGTATTATAATACAATGTGGTGGAGCATATATTTATAAGCCAGTAACTACACTCTGTTCAAGTGTTCAGGAATGAATACGAGTGCCTGAACAAACTCAAGATATATATGTGTTGGCTGCTGCACTCGTTCCCTGTTGCTTGTTGTTATTTCCTTTATTAGCATTTGAAATTCATAAAGAACATTGGATACCATAAGGTAAACACTGTGTTGTGTCCAGAATACTTCTCTGAGTGGCAGAAATTAAAGACTGTGGAGCAGAGGACTGGGAGAGGACTTGGAGAGGTCAGCTAGTACTTTCCTTGAGCTGCAAGGGAGGCTCAAACTGTAGCTAAACCAGTTTTGACAGACATTTGTCTATCTGATTTTAAAAGAAAAGTGATGGAGATGGTGACATTTCCTGAACCAGTTTGTTCCAGTGTCCTATTGTCATGATTATGGAAGTGTTTTCTAATGTTTCATCTATCTTTCATTGGTACTTAAGTTCATTGCTTTTTGTGTTACCACACTCAGTGTGGGTGAGTATTCAATTTAATCTGTTTTGCATTATATACTTCAAGTCTGTGCTGCAGATTCTTCATATTAAAAGAGGAAGGTAATTTAATTACCTTATTTTTAGTGAAAACTGAAATTATTTCTCTCAGTCCAGATTAGGGATTAAAGAAAGTACACTTTAGCAGAAAGTATGGTCTGGAACTAAGTTAGTTTGGAAGTATCTGATTCTCTAGGTGTAGCACTAAATGTACTGCACACAGTACATGGAACCTTGAATTTTGTAGTGTTTTTCATTTAGTTTTTTGATATTACTAAGAATAAAACTTGGTTAGGATGTGTGACAATATGAATATAAAATTGTCCACACTGATCAATAAAAAGTTACTATACCACAGATCTAGAGCCTTTATTGTCATGGTTTGGTTGATGTTTCCAACCAATTGATGAGAGTCCATTGAATGTAATGAGATTTAGAGGAATCTCCTGCTGCTTAGAGTAGAGAGATGCTTTTAGCAAAGGTGAATTACTGGGTGTTCCTGGAACAGCACATACATAATAATTTATTATCAAGAGTTAAAGAGAAAACAAGGGAGTTTTACACTGTTAAGATACTGTTTAAGAAAAAATAATTATAAAATAAGGTTGACTATAGCATTTGTTTTTTCCCTGTAGTTGCTCTTCTTATTAAAGCTTAAATTCTCAAGTGTTCAGTCTTTGGCTATTCCTGTTGACTTCAGGGCTATATGCAAGGCTACTGCATCTTATTTGCTTGTAAGCTTTAGTTTGTCAGCTTTACGTGAAGCAAGTTTTGTTTAGTATACAAACATGCTGCAATGGTTTGGGTGCTATATAAATAATAAGGCTAAGATCAAAGCTATTTAAATTTTTTTGGTTTCAATCGAAATACGCACTTTCTGGATTTCACCCAAAAACAAAGGAGTGTCTGTTTAGGAGAAGGCACAGTAGAGTCTTGATAAGAGGCACGGTTAATGAGGTACAACATATTCCAGTTTTCTCATGCTGCTATCTTGTGCAGCCTATCTTGTTGGGATTGCTAAAGAATAACTGCCGACTGTCCAAATCTAATTTGGCTCAGTGCACATCGGTCTTTCTGCCAGATGGAGCCTATTCCTACTTTTGCTCATCAGAATTCAGATAAACCGTAGTTGGCAGAATATGGCAATGCTGACTTTGATATAACCCAGTCCACTGCAATGGAAAATAGAAATAACCTGCTGGACATCAGTGTCCGTACATTTGACTGTGAAAAAAGGCATTATTTGACCAGTATTCTTGATGGAAGTTCACCAGTTGTTTAACTCTGCATATCTAAAGCAAGCTGTCAGTAGAGCATCACTGAATACCTTAATAAAAACTTTGAAGGCACCAAATTTTCTCGTTTCATTGGAGGGCTGCCAAAACCAAATGTCTTTGTTTTTCATTGTGGATGTAGCATTTCTGTGTGAGAGAGGTATATGGAAGGAAAGTCTGCCTGAAACAACAGAAGGGAGTGAAGGAAGCAGTTCGCCAAACTTCTGTCCTGACTAAGGATAATCTTGTGTTCTGAAGAAGTTTTGGATAAAAACTCCAGGCATTCTAGCAGTGAAGTCTTGGTTGTGTTTTTTCTTAAAGTAGGTAACTTGGCAAAGGATGGCATTTCTTGTTGTAAGAGTGAATAATTATAGTCATTGATGTCCGCTTTTAACCTTTTGATTTATACTTTTGGGAAATGCTCTTGCACGTACAATGAGTAAATAATGTGCTGTGAAATCTTTAATTGGTAATAAGCTTTCTGCATCAGTTTCTCTGTGCCAGCAGTTACACCTGAAACTAATTCATTTTTCTCAAATGCTGTGTTTTAGTTTGCATTGGTAGCATTAAAAATACTGTTCATGTGAATTTTTCATGGAAAAATAATTTAATGTAAGCTATTCACTTTGTTCACATGCTATTCAAGAATAGCATGTCTTGAGGCACGTGACCTGTTGAGGAAAATGAATTTGTTTCCATGCTTTTCTAATGTTAGCATTAGGAATAAAAATTTGTTCGCCAGATTATCTCCTTCTTATCTACTGGGCTCAAATAAACTAGTAGCTCAGCTATCAAATTGCTCCTATGATTTCAGACATGTCCATTTCTTTATTCAGGCTCAGCTCACATCGTAGTTGTTACATTTAGAACAGTGCAAGTCTCTTTATTGTCATTTCAGTTCTGCTGGTTTTTTAAGAGCTCAGCTGTGTATGCAAGGACAGTCCACCAGCATCTGAAATGTTCATTCCAAGGAGGATATATTGGACATATTAAGAGGTTCCCACTTGCACCACCTGGCCGCTTTTTTTGATCTTGAGGAGAAGGACTCTCTTTTTTCCTCTGTTTCTGTCTGATCATTTATGTTTTGAAAACCAAGTAAATTCTGCATCGTAACTGTACAACTACCAAGAAGAGGGATCCCTACTGGTCACAAAATCTTTAATGCCATTAGGGATTTTATCACATAAACTTAGAAGATATAAGCCTGTGGGTTGACCCACTGGCACAGTCTTTGGTAGTGTTTGACACGACTGCTGCTCAATCATTCTGATACAGTTCTTGAAATAATTGTCCATCTATTTTTGATGCATCTTCCATTCTGTTTGTCTAGTCCCCTCCTCTATGAAGCTGCCCTCAAAACAAAATTAAGTTAAGATTCTTCTAAATCTGCTGCTTCCTGCTCTGTAGACCTGAAGAACTTCATGTAGTCTTGCAAATAACAGAATTGCATTGATCCAGTGATTCAAGGAATGACATAGGTGAACCTCAGGAACCCGTATGCTTTGAAACCATAAGATGATCAGATAATTCAAATTGTAAGGAACTTAACGAAGTTTTCTAGTCTGAATTTCAATATGCAAGACAAGACCTCATGATTCCTTAAGTTTCCTTTACTATAAGAAATGAATCGAGGGGAAAAAATACGTTCACATGTATTAAAATTTCTTTTTTAGTTTATTTTACATCTGGAATGTGCTATGGATTTAGCATGTCTCAGAGGGAATACTTTTTCTTGAGTCTTACTGAACAAATGAAATTCTACTCTGGCTCATTAACAGAGAAATCAAAATAAATGGCAATAATCCAGGTATCTGCTGTAGTTCTATTTCAGAATGTTGTTTATATTAACACAGTTAGTATGTAAAATCTTTGGGTTTTAATTACAGCTTAAGAAAGTAAACGGTTTTAAAGTGAGGTGAGTGAAGTCACCTAGGTAAACATGCCAATCTGAAGAACAGCTCCCCAAATTAAACCAAGAAGCATTATAAGGAAGGATTCATTAGAGATTTTTCTTTCTTTTTTTCATTAGCCTTCACACTCATTTTCGGTGCAAGTGAAGTATTCAGTGTTACACACTGTTTCTTCCTATTGCATTCTCCAGAAAACAGCAGCAAAGCTGCTGTGCAGTGCTGATTTTCTCCTACAGTCAAGGCCAACAAAGCTCAGAAAAGTAGAAGTTGCTCCTGGACACTCTGTTGAAAGTCAAATTTTAAATGGACATATGTGTTTCTAGAGAAGTTTATTTGGTCCAGATTTCTAGTTCCTTTGGTGCTGTTAAATCACCCACTGAAAAAAAAAAGTTTCTTTGGTATATTGAGTTCCTGTGTTCCCTTAGTTCAGTGTGGAGCATATTTGAAGAATTTGTACTAGCTTGGCTCGTGCCAGGTCCAGCTGTGGCAACCTGCACCCTTGCACATTGAGCTTCCTCCAGAAGCTGCTGTCAGAGTAGGGCTGAACTGTCTGGGACTTGGTCAGGCTCAGGGTGTCCAGAGAGCACAGTGGTGTCAGAGCAATTGCCCCGATTCAATACTTGTTCCTACTATAAATCTGGCTCATAAAATACCTTTCAAATGCTTATATTTCTTGAAAGTGAATTAGTATTTCATATTTCAAATGAGCTGACCTTTTTCTTTTAATGCAGTGAACTAATTACAGAGTTAGTGGAGTATTTGGGCTCCACAGCCTTCTACCCAGATGATATTAGTTGCTTGACTGAACACAGTGGTTCTTGTTGAGTGATGTTTAAATGGTCTGCCCACAATCACCTGGTAACTCTTATCTAAAGAGATTCAGCCCAGTGGTCTATTCACTAAGCCATATAACTTTTAATTATTTGCTCATTAATTTTGCCAGATTTTACATACTTGGTCTGGAATTTTCCTTCCTTAGTATTTGCCTGAAGCAATAAGTGTTCCTCTTTCCAGAAACAAGATCAAGAATCATGGATTGCTTTTCCTATGTAGATTTTCAATTAATAAAATAATGATTACAAAACTAGTGAGAAAATCTTCTGTTGTGGGATGTGGAGACTTGAAATTCAGGAGAGAATCCTCCGTGAGTCATGGATATATTTTCATTCCTCTGCCCCCCACCTAGATATTTTCAGGTTATAATTTTTCCCTCAATATTCTAATTGTTACGAGTTCCAAACAACTGTGTGCAGAGTTTGATCCCTAAATACTTTTCAGTTTTCTTCTGCTGTAGCTTTGCACTGCTTCAGAGCTGTGATATTGAAGGAATCTGGGGAGATGCTGATAAATAGACACTAGAGACAGTGTGGAGTATCTTCATTACTGATAGTTCTCTTCCTTTTGGTGCCAAAGAAGATCGATATGCAAATTGCACAGGAACTGGACATGAGGGAAGAGGATAGTTGTCCTGTATCATGGGAATAGGAAGCCAGTGGGAACGGGACTGTGAGTAAATAGTGACTGCTGAGAACTGAAATGGGATTTAAAAAAAAGATCAGTTAAATTTGAACAAGCAGGGAGACGAGGATTTGGGAGTGAAGAAGGTGAGAAGGAAAGAAGGAAATAGAAGGGGAGGAAATTTGGGGTTGATAGGCTGTGGAGGATTGGACATCTCAGCTTTTGAGGTGAGTCTAGGAGAGATAGGAATAAAAATGCAATTGAGATGGAAGTAGAATGAACCAGTCCATACAGTGAAGAAACTGGGATAAGCTGGGGAAGGTGGAGTGAATGTGAAGAGAGAATACCATATTCTCTTCAGAACAGGAGATAGATCAGTTCTGATCACTAAAGAGGGTAAACAAATGTCATTCAAAAAAAAAAAACCCTGGAACAAAACTCATCATTGTAATGCAGTCTAACTGCTGCAGGCTCAGTAGAGATGCAGGGTTTAAGACATTATTTTTTCCCCAGAATCACCACCTTCGCACTCTTCAGTTACACTGGCAATAATTATTCCCATTCCTTGTTTCCCTCTGGGGCTCATAACTTTCTTTCCCTGTGCTTATAGCCTGCTCTGCTCTGCAGGTACCAGCAATTCTTGTCTTTCAAACTGTCTTTTATTAATGGAGTTCAGAATTCAGAACAGTTGTTCATAGCCCATAGCTTCTGTTACAAGAGCTGAAAAGAATTTGTATTTATTAAGTTGGCCTTTTCTTTTTTCCTTAACTGTAAAAATTGTTCTTATGAAGTTATTACAGAGCATTACAAATGCCACTCTGCAAGAAATCGTTCCTTCAAGTACATTCAGTGTTGTTTGCAGGTTTGGTTTTGCACAGTGTTGACAACACAATGAGATTTTTCATGTTTTCTTGCTGTTTTGTGAGATTGAATGGGAGAGGTTGGGATGATGATGATGGTTATTAATGTTATTATTATTTCTCTTGGGAATATATTAAAAGATAGAACATGGATAAATGAAGCCTCAAGGGTGACTCATGTTTTTGTTTAGCTTGAACTAGGTCCAGCTTCTAGGAGGAACTGGATTTTAGGTGCATGTTTTTGTGAAGTGTTTTAAACTGAAGTTATAATTCCAGCAGTCTCAGTGGCATGTGTTTGTTTTTATTTAGAAGCATGTTTAAGGAATGTTTTTGGTGGGTGAATGCAAAACAAACACAACTATCTCAGTCTGGAGGCTGCAATTCTTTGACATATTCAGTGTCAGCAAAAATCAAGTGGAAGAATGGTCTTATGAGAATGGACTCGGTTATTTTTTCTGATTTACTTTGTAAATAATTGTCTTTATATTCAGTTGCAAGTTGTGAAAGTATGATTTCTTGCAGTGCTTGCTTTCTATTTTGTAAATATTTCTGTGCATTTGAAAGGTGTCTAATGTTTGTTTTCAGCATGTGCTGCTGCCTGCTTGTCTTTGAGTAACAACAAATTTGCTTGTTTTCTTCCAAACAACAAATTATTACTATATTAATTGTCACTGAGTGTATGACAGTGACATCTTTTGCTATAGCTTCTATAATGTTGTTCAAGGTGTGATTCTGATTTTTTTTCCATTGTAAATTATCAGGAAGCCTTGTCTATAACTTGACTTCTAGTTGGGGGTAAAAAAAACCCCAACAAAAACAAAACGCCAAAATCCAAACAACAGAATTTGCTCTCAGGTGCAATGTGACCATTTTAGCTTGTGAATATTTTGAGATTTGTCTGCAAAGCAATCAGTGACATTCATTTTATAAGTTGTTTGGTGAATGAAGCAAAGTGAGGACTTCACTTTTTTTTTTTGTTTGTTTGTTTTAGGGGATTTATTCTTATATCTTAAAAATGTTCACTCAGAAAGTATTTGTAGACCTGTATTCATACAGTCATAACTTAAATTTTTAATATAGTAGATAAGAATAGTGTAAGATTCTAATAATGTCATGTTTTTAAAATGTAGCTTGATGTGTATTTCTAATATCTATACTTAATTGAAAAGAAATTTCAACATTGGAACCTAGTTTACAAGTTGAACAACAAATGTCCCTCTGGTAACTGAGAGTTTTTGTCCTACTCAGCTGCACACTGGGGGAGCATACACTCTACCTGTATTTCAGTACACTTAGGAAAAGCCTGAGACAAAAAAAAAGGCCAAGTTTGCAATATGAGGATTATTTATTATGCTGCCTGCTTAGAAGGGTCGTTCCATCTGCATCGTGACCTGAGTGAGGCAGACAGAGTGTGGCCAGGCAGAGCTGCAGTAGTGTGTGCAATGCTCACGTCAGCAGGAGTATGACAGATGTACAGAGTGAACTGAAATGCATGTGAGAGAACAATGTCAATGAAAGACTGTAAATCTAAAAATGTGTTAACTGTTTCAGGATTTCATTGGCCTTTGTTCTGTTGTAAAATCTAGGGGTTGTTTTCCAGCTCCAGTATAAGCATGCATCTTCCACTTGAGAGCATTTCACTAAAACTCTTCAGATGATTTAAAAATTTTATATACAAAAGCTCAGAGCAAGTAAGACTCTCCTGTCTACCCTTGAGACATGAGAGGAATTTAACTACACAGTTGTTATTAAAATTAGGAAGCATTGTAGGATTTGACTGACCTACAGCCCCTGTTATGAAATGTTTCTAGTGCAAATTTCACCGTATCATAAGTGACTGTCTTCTGTGTGCTGACAGGTTGCTGGTTTTGAATGAAAAGACTGTTGCAGAGTTAATGCTTGGAATACATCTTGTGCAATACATTTTGTACTAATCCTGGAATTTATTTAATTGCAGGGATATAAAACCAGACAACATCTTGATGGATATGAATGGACATATTCGATTAGCAGATTTTGGTTCTTGTCTGAAACTGATGGAAGATGGAACGGTAAATTAGAAAGAATGATGCATTCCTAAATATTTTTTCTTTAGTCCATTGATAGACACAAAATGTGTGCTAATAAAGGGAAAAGGTGCCTTATGGCAACTGAAATGGAACTGTAAATTGGTTTTGGTGTATAACTGACATTCTTGAAAATACAGCTGAAGACTGCTTGGATTTGCAGTATATTAAATACTTTTTAGCATACAGTCAGCTCATGAATAAATAAAGAGAAGCTGTGCTGTCAATGCCAAGTAGGTGTCTATGAACCATGAATCTCCTGATTTTAAGCTCTGAGCTCTAATCTTTATTGGAAATGTAAGCTTTAGTATGAGCAGGATGAGATACTGAAATGTGATGATGTTCTTCGAGTACATTTAAATTTGCACAGTATATAGTAAATGTGACTAGAATGTAATTCCAGTATGTTTAATCATGTGCCAGGGGATTACAGAGTATTTGAGCTAATATATGTGATTACCAAATCTATAATTGCTTATTGGCTCTAATCCTGACAATTGACAGTTTTGCCCTTTATCTGTTTTTAAATATTGATAATAGTTTAGCAAAAGTATATTATTGGGATGCCTATTAATGCAGTGCCTTGGATGCTTAAGTATTTCTTTATGAATTTAGAAGTTTTTACTTGTGTTTAGTTGTTTTTGTTATGACAAGAATGCTGGGCTAAATTTATACATACATGGGTACAGTACCGCAGGGTCTGTAATGATGAAAGTTGCTTTTAATCCTGAAAATGTAATTTCTCCAGGTCCAATCTTCAGTGGCAGTTGGAACGCCAGACTACATCTCTCCAGAAATCTTGCAGGCCATGGAAGATGGAAAAGGGAAGTATGGGCCCGAGTGTGACTGGTGGTCCCTGGGCGTTTGCATGTATGAAATGCTTTATGGAGAAACGCCCTTTTATGCTGAGTCCTTGGTGGAGACCTATGGGAAAATAATGAACCACAAAGTTAGTGCACTTTCTGTCTGTCTCTAAGCTAATTTTTAATAATGGAGTAACTTGAACACGTATTTAAAAATAAGTTTTTTATGTACTAATTATGTTAAGTGTTCATAAATGTAGAACAAAAAATATGTTTCCATGTAGCAAGTTAATGGTTATGGATTGCAGATGGCTTTGCTTTGGGATAAGGCTAAAACTTAAAATCTGGGTTTGGAAACATGGATGTTAATTCACTCTGTGCAGTCTGTCTTGGCTACGTGGCATCAATCCTGTTGCGTTTCTTTCTTCTGGTGAACCCATTCCTTGGCTTATGCAGAAGATTCTAAAATGTTCTTCCACATGGAGCTAGCTGTAGAATTCAACAGCTGTAGTGTAAGGGAAATTTAAATAAAGGAGAAAAACTAGAAGACAAAATAGCTTAATAGTTTCTATTCTAAGCTCACTGAAGTCTTTTCCTTGAAAACTTACTGTATGTGTTTCAGAGCTGGAGTATTTGCACATTTCTTTTTCTAGATAATGATTTTCACTAAGAAGGTAATTTTTCCAACTTTTTCTTGGTAATAAACTATTTCCTCTTATTTTAATCTTTAAGGAGAGGTTTCAGTTTCCTGCTCAAGTGACAGATGTCTCTGAAAGTGCAAAGGACCTCATCCGAAGGCTCATTTGTAGCAGAGAGCATCGACTTGGACAAAATGGAATAGAAGACTTTAAGAACCATCCATTTTTTGCTGGGATTGATTGGGACAACATTAGGAACTGTGAGGCACCTTACATCCCAGAAGTCAGCAGCCCTACTGATACATCAAACTTTGATGTGGATGATGATTGCTTAAAAAACTCTGTAAGTATACAATTAACATTTTGATGAATCAGCCTTTTTAGTATACTTTGTAACAAAATGTATGGAAAAGGCAGTTTATTTCACTGTGTTCTGCATAAATAACAGGTGCTGCTTTGAAGAACTGAGAGGGGAATACTTTCAGTTTGTAGGCTAGTCCTAAAATCATACTTGTGTAAGAATAACTTTTGTAAATTCATTGTAGCTTTACATGTCTTTAGCTAATATACATCTGTTGCAGTAACAAGTTTAATGTCCATGTCTTATAAAGAATAATACATTTACATACAGATAGTCTGCAAGGCTATTTCTAGCAGAGCATCGTTAAGACAAATTTGCATATTGCATTTTGTTGTATTTTATTGCTTTACTCTAATTGCTCATATCAGCGTTGGATTCCATTCAGTTAATTTCCACTAAACTTTTTCCAGCCTTTTCTCCAACTTGAGTTTTGGGAAATGGAGAAATATTACAGCCATTTCTTAAGGGACAAGAAAATATTTTTACCTTTGCTTAAAATGCTCTGCAACTCTTGATTTTACCAGACTTTCTGTTTCTATGCTTTTGAAAAGGAGCTTTGACAGATGATAGATGTCTTAGCATTGGAGCAATGCCTGGTGTTCTCTCCTTGGAAATATCTTTGGGTGTGTTTGTGTGTGTGTGTCTGTTGAAAAATGCAGAAACCTGCTGTTTATATGTGAGGTAAAGCATTTTCACCACTTTTGTTTTCTGAACTGCTTATGCATCTCAATTTCACTCAGTTTTCTGGGCCTGCAAATAAGAGGCAACATGAATTGATATAGACAAAGATGATCATTGTTTGCATTCCCTTTTCTCCAGCTGCACATTAAAACATGGAAAACACTTTGGCTAAAACACTTTGTAGGTGTCAGTCTCTTCTCCCAAGTAATAAGCTGCAGGACAAGAGGAAATGGCCTCAAGTTGAGCCAGGGGAGGTTTAGTTTGGGTATTGGGAAAAATTTCTTTACCAAAAGGGCTGCCCAGCAAAGTGGTAGAGTCAACTATCACTGGAGGTTTTTAAAACATGTGTAGACATGGTTCTTAGCAAAGTGATTTAGTGATGGACCTGACAGTTAATGGCTGGACTCAATGATCTTGAAGGTCTTTTCCAATCTAAATGATTCTGTGATCTCTGGTTAGGTCTCAGACCCCTTTTCCTTTATGGGCAAATAAAGCAAATCGGTGTAGCTGCATAGGATGGCTTGCATTTTTTTCATTTTGTTACCTCACTTATATCTGATATTTCCACCTCCCTTCACAACTGAAGTATTTTTATCTTAAAAGTTGTTTATACAGTCTTCAGATACCTGTTTGCATATTATTTTGTCCAGCAACAGCTATGGGGATGGAGTAGCTGGAGTGGATGCTGTATATAGCAGGTCTTTGTTTCTGAAGCTGAAATACCTTTTGGAGGTTGTTCACACATTTTAGTGTTGTCCATTCCACCACTTCTCCTTTTTAGAGCCCAGTCCCTCACCTGAGGCTCTCAAACTGTGCCTGTGCAGTGTGAATGCTTTACCATTGTGAAGAAACAGGGACCTGCAGGTGAAGAAGGAATGCTCCTCTGCTGAGTTACTGGACCCTCAGCTGAAAAAACCCAGTCCAATTCTTAATTTGCTTTAGATTTTTGGGAGTGAAAAGCAATGTCCCGTAACTTAGAGATGAATGCCAGTTTCTAGAGCTTCTTTTTCAGTTTCCTAATTTGAAACATTTGAAGGTTTTGTTCTGTTTTAATATAAGGATGTTATTTTCTTGCCATTTCATTTCACACCTAGTATCTCAGAACTGCTGAAAAAACCTAGCCTAAAGGCATTGCATGACTGAGAATATTTTACATTTTTGCTTTGACCAGTGGACATTGTATTTCATATTGCTTTGCCTCAAATTCCTTATATATAACTTGGAGGTATTTTCTCCTCCATATTTCATACATATCTTTTGAGGAAGTTCCACATACCCGCACTGCTGTTGTAGAAGTCAGCACCACAGATAAGCCCA